>CM068825.1:124628320-125065820 GCA_028554795.2 Sinohyriopsis cumingii | reverse complement strand
TTCACATAAACTTGAGCTCATAAAATGTTCTTATTCATTTCATAGACAAGCCCTACAGTATTCAAATACTTATTGTTATGTAATTCATGTATTTGTAACGTTGACATGGTATACCATGCAAAAACTGTATTGTTTACAATGCAATACACGGCACACCAAACAAGACATTGATTGGTTACATGGGTTGCCGTGCATTCAGCTATTGGTTGAATTGTGTCATGTGGTGTCTTGGCGAAAGTTATAGATAGCGGAGCGCTGTAACTGTTGGTCAGACAACTGATGAGTACAGTCGGCGCCAAAGTACAAAGTGACAAAAGAAAAAGCAAAGTGTCGAGTTAGTACATTTTGGATCTTTAAAAATAGCACATTTTACAATATCAGATAAACAAGAGTAATATATTTATTCCAACAAAAATAGATTGTAACAGTTGTCTCCCACCACACCTGACAGCCCTCCCCCTCCAGTTTGTTATATTAGAATTACATAATCAGGTTGTACACAATAACTATAGCTCTTATTTATTTATTTATTTTCACAATTCATTAAACATTGTCAAACTGTTCTCGATTTTATGTTGATGATATAACCTCTCTTCCATCGCCCCAACCCCAAGCTTTTGAACTTTTCTAACATAACACTATCACTTTCTATGTACAAAAATATGATGCACCTTTAAGGACCAAAAAGGGCCTTAAAGGTTATACGTGATTGCGCAGTCCAAACACGACCAGTCATGTTACGACATACGGAGATATTTAGCCATGGTACTCGATTGTCGGTTATCCCATGATCCGTCACGGGTTAAACAGCTTTTTTCCATCATCGATAAAGCCATCACCATTGACGACCTTAACCCGTCTTGTCGTGTACGAAAATGTTATTCTTGATCGGCAAGAGAATCCTATGAGAATATTTTCCAGTAGCTGGCACAAAAAACATAGAAGTGACACAACGATTGACACACGTACTGGTGTACTGTTCAGTGTTCGTGGGATGCATTTCGCAGTATGTACACAGAAATAACTCGGAAACTGTATAGTTTCCTGATGATTGACATTGGAGCCATTGGAGAAGTTCTGCCTACCAGAATAAGTTTCGTGCAGCGTTTGGACAAAGCTTCCGCTATTACATTGATGCCTGCGAAAGTATCAATCATATGATACCATTGGGATGACCCTCATGGTAAGACCTCACAGCAAGCACCGTGAAACGTATGCCCAGAATCGCGACGAAGGTGAAGAAAGTTGGGAGAAACTACCTCCCAGGAAGAATACCCGGACCGATAATGCATGCGCCAGCATGATTAGCACAAATCATTAAAATGTTATAGTTATATATAAATATAGATAGAGAAGCATTTGCAAATCTTCAGACAAAAACAACCATCCGAGTATAAAATTCAAACCCAGCAATTTAGAAATTTAATGAGCTAGCCGGAAGATGATTATTAACAATCTCGTAAAGTTTTCCGCTAGCACATCCGGACCGCACAACTTGAAAGATTTTATTTTGGAGCTTAAAGTCTCCGACATATACGCATCCGGGTTAAAACAAAAGTGAATAGGACCGATGGGTATTTCGGGAGTGGACTGGAATTAAAAGACTCGCTCGTGGAACGTTTTCATTAGATCTTTAACCTCAACAATACCATAGGTGTAGAAAAGACTCAATCATACACCATATCTACCGCGCTCGTTTCATGTAGAATAATTTGATTTCCAAAGAATTTTTGCCTCCAGCGAACGACAAAGTTGTCTCAGAAGGTTATTAATCCGTACCAGAGGATCTTCCTCAGCAACAACCCAAACGGGTAAAAGGTCTTGGTAGGGAAGTGAAACTTCTGGAACCCGTGGATGCAAACGCGAAACAGTAAGGCCGTCCTTGAAGACTAGCACTTTACGCACAGGTTTCTAGCCATTGAATTCAAAAATATGTCTGTAGACAAGTAACAAGTTGATAAATTCATGGGTCGTCTGGAAACATCCTTTGGGTTGGGATAATAACGCGCCAGAAGTCATCAATGAGACCACGTCGATTAGGCAACAGTATTTTACCTACCACATCATGGACGCGTTGATGAACTCATTGATGTAACAGCGATGTTCACAGCATCGATGACGAATTCTGAACCTCCCTATTGAAACATGTTGTGTTGTACGTGAAATCAATGATACGATCCAGCTTGTTGTTGCAAATACAAACTATAGTTTTATACCTCTATGATTACAATCTCGTCAATGAAACCAAACCAAACGCACACTTACGATCGCACTAACGTCTTTGCTATTTTTTTTATTTCAGTTGGCATAGTATTCTATTGCGGACGTTCTAGGGCTTCAACGCTGATAACTAAATTGTGTTTTCTTCGGATGGTTGCGTCATCTGGAACACTTTTGGGCTTGCCACGGACGCGTACAATGAATAAATGTCCAACGGAGGACCACATTCTTCCAAATTCCAAAATTAGCATTAGCAAAATCGAGTTTTCACTCAGCTGTACCATTTCGATTGAATCTCCACAGCACACGGTTGACATTGCATAGTCGTCGCTTAAAACGGTTCTGACTTGGCCCTAATAGGTTTCCACAGACAAAAGAATTTCATGTACAGGACTTGATGGTATCAGTCACAACATCGTGAAACATACTGTCAGAATCACCTCCACGATCCAGGTTAATCTAACCAGTAACGGAAGTTACACAGCCTTCGGCTCTAGCTCGGTTCTCAAGTTTACGCATTTCTCAGGTTCGCCGAATGCGGCAACTGCTGACCCTATATCGACTATGGTACAATCCTCGGTTGACACACCGTTCTTATTCCATCTGGACCTTAAAGGGCATACGTTGGACCTGTGTGAGGTTATCTTGACGATACAGCGACCTGACATTTAATAAATGACAATCGTATTAGGCTAATCTTCATGCCGTCAACGCAGAAAACCCCGTTTAGGCGACATATTTTGGAAATGTTCTTGGTGATGTCGGTCAGAAACTGTTTAAGGCTCGCTAAAGGTTCTTGCGGACCTGTCTTCTCACGCTGCATCGATGGCCAGGTAAGTTGCAATGCAAATTTCTGACAGCATCAAAAGCATTGCCTCTGATCTTTTGAAGAAAAAAAATCACGGCGTTTCAGTCGAGTCGAGATCGACTACGACGATTGCGCTCCTATGTGTAGAACCTTCGCTTCCAGATTCATTTCCATCATCTGCAACAATGTTCACGCCAATTATTAGTAAAATTGTTAACCTAGTCGCTCAACGACGTCTGGCTGAGTTGGCGTAAGCAATCGCCGATTCAGTGATTGAAAATTGGCAGTTGGAAGTGGACTATGGTTGTAGACGAGGCCTGCTCCGTAATAAACGAAACCGTTTATGTGTAAGTGACAAATATCATTTGAAGAAGGATCCGATATCAAATTTTGCATTGATGGTGGTCAAAACATCAGAGATTTTCAGTATTATTCCCACCTGACATGGAATCCAAATCAACAACAACAAAACAGAATTACAAGTGGAGGGACAAGTCGCAGTATTTTCTCCTGTGTGCCTTGTGCGAAACTCGTACGTGGCGAAAGAGAGAAATATGTCCTGTGTTAAGCTTGATTTTGTATTTCACAAAGTAATGTATATTCCTTTTTTCTTGTCTTCTCGTACTGCTTGTGCCACAAAGAGTCGTACGGAACATTTCATGTCAAAAGTTAGGCATGATGTTTGGCTTGTTGCCATTGTGTTTTCTCAGTCTCGTCGTTACTCCAACTATCCATCTTTTCCCTTTTCATGAAAAGGCTGTTGTAAAACTTCATTTGCTTCAGTTGCCGGTTGTTAAGGGTTCATTCTGATGAGGCGTTCAAACTATTTTATTCTTTGTGTCTTAATGCAGTCTATGACAGGTATTGTCCTGGTCGTCTCGTTCCAAATCAGATTCATTTCGTTCACCGTTATTCCCAAGTCTCTCATTTCACACGTAGTGATTTTCTACACATGCTTCTAGTTTAGTTTTCACATCCGGCAAAGATAACAGAGTTGGGATGAATTTAGTATTTATTAGTTGTCCTTTTATTTCCATGGGGATATTTAGGTGTTTGAAGATGGGGTGAATAGATCATATACATTACTGGCTTTCTAAGTTCTTGTTTGGATTTCTCGGTCTATCCTTCCATCTGCGGTGAATCAAGTTCCGAGATATTTTACCTGTTTAACCTTGAGATATTAATGCTAATGTTTATTTCTGGTTGTGTTCTGCTTATCACTCTTGTCTCAGTTTTGATTACTTTGATCTTCATATCAAACTTTTGACAGGTATTGTTAAGGCGAGAAACATGAGGTTGAAGGTCTTTTTTCTGGAGAGTGAAGAAAACTTTGGTCGTTCATTTAGAGGTTCAATCTGAGGATTTGTCTCTTTTGTGATTTGATGCGTATATACGACAAACAAGAAGGGGGGGGGGGATAAAATATATCCTTGTCGCACTCCAGATGTTACTGCAAACCAGTTCGACAGCATTATGGTGCTTGTCGTGGTACTGTTGATGTCTTCATATATTACATTTATAGTATCTAATAATTAACAGCGTATTCCAAAGTACTCAAGCATTTTGCACAACTTATTTTTGTTTACTCTGTCGAATGCCTTGTCTTGATCGATAAACGCAATACGGAGTTCTTGTTTGTTGTTCTATGGTTTTCTATTTGTCTTACTATTGGGTAATATTCTTAAACGTAAATATTAGTTTCTTTAAATGACTGTCGGAGCTAAAGAGAACGAGATATCACACATAGACCATTTTCATATTTTTGATTTACATGGTTCCAAGAACGTTTCATATTTTCTACATAGAAATTAAAAGTAGACAGGACAAACACATCATTTATGTCATCTGCAAACTGAGTTATGAATAAACATTAATGGAAATTTGTTTTGCAGGTTTGATCCAAATCACTCAGCCATCTGTTTTCAGTGCGATTTTATTGGATTTTATTGTATATCTACAATACTAGAGATGGAAACTTTTTGTGGAAAATTACGTTTATATGTTTAAAACATTAAACTCCAAGAAGTGAAAGTCAATTTAAAATTTAAATAAAAGCTCGGAATGGTGTCCTAAACAAGTCAGTTAATATCCGAGAAGATATCCAATGTTTACTTAATGCGTTTTAATACTTTCACACACATACATACATAAAATAACACTCCGTGAAGAAAGGGAACGAGCCATTACTATCAACTGAGAATGATTTTACAATTTTAAAATATGATTCATCGCAAAAAGACTTAAGTGAGCTGAATATGAAATGTGCTTTCACGGGCAACTTGAAAAACTTCATTTATTCTACCTCTTTGTTTCACAATTTCCAAGTGGAATGTTATTCGAGAGAAATGTTGAAAACTGGTCGAAATATTACCGATATTTTATTGGAAACGGATTAAAACATGGTGTTTCATGTCGTTTGGACCCAAATATATTTAACCAATTTCCATTGTATCAGTGATCATGCACTGTGTGAGGTTTGTGCTGAGTGTATATGTGATAAATTTAATTTGCCTTTCACATTTAAGTCTTTTCTTAAAATTGCACTTATTTAATATTACATAATATTACAAAACATCTACCTTACATTTACACTGCTGGTTAAAAATCATTGAGCAAGCATGATGTTGACTTGCATCTGATGATATACAACCAATACTTCCAGAGACATGTATAACGAAACAGCTTATATTCTGCATTGTGGTTATATATACTTTTTCACGCATTTATTTTGCACTTTTCAATCATAAAATCGTACCGAGCACAACTTCTACAGATCGTCTGCTTCACAATTTAAACAACACAAGGCAAAATTGATTATATGATTAGCGTTGTTCGATAAGAATAGTTATCCAACACGCATGGGAGCTCAGACAGAGTGTATTGTCATGCTCGCTAGTTTTGTGGCAGAGTGGATTATTAGATCAGTAGTTAAGAAGGCAAATTCATAACAGTTTTTCTTCGAGTCAAGGGGCATCCAATTAATGTTTACGTAGCTTCTGTTAAGTTTAAATAAGCCATGTAATACAGTAAGTACCAAATATAGTAGTGTGATAATAGCGGGTTTAGATTCTTGGCTTTGATATAGACCACGGCCTTCTACCCCACATGAATTTCTTCTTAAACTACAATACATCGGATTGCAGTTGGTGAACGTAATAGGCGATAATGCAAAAAGACAAAGTGAAGGGGGACAGAAGGCGGTGACTTATATAATTAACCAGGATAAAATCATTTTACTACTACTGTGTTATACGTCATTGTAACTGTGACGTTACAAATACAATTATTGTTTTGGGAATTAAAATACTATTTTGTTTTAAAAGTAAATCATTCAATTTTTACTGTCCGAACCAGCCACCCTATGGTTCCTTATCAGTGCTTGGAATTGTCGGTGATATTTCATTTCTGTAAACACAGACTAGAATTAGGCCAAGTTAATTATTTTATCTTAAACAGCCACAGAATACAGTTTTCTACTCGCATTGAGGCTACTCTGTTTTGCCGCGAGGGGTTCTGAATAAACATAAATTCTTGAATGTAATAGTATTTTTATTATTTCGCTTTCACCAGCAGAGATACCGGTTTCTAATAATATGACCCTGACAATATGAATCTATCATGGCTGTCGAGATCGTGATTTCAGCCACACATTGACCAACAGTTCCTACGCGGTAAGCTCACAAATCGCATCAACGATTACCTTTTTATGTGAGTAACATGGAGTGTCCATTTAGGAGCTATCTTAGTTCCTCTATTAATAATGTAATTGCGTAGTACAATAGACCAAGATGCCGAATTTGACCAGGTGAACACGCACCTCCAGCCATTTACCCCTTTTTTTTACAGGTACAATTGTTATACAATGATATATTCACTTCTGGAATATTTATACTTCTGGAGATTGTACGTTCTTGTAACTCATTCATATAAAAACATGCTGGTTACACCACTGAATACTGTCTGAAACTATCGTTCTTGTCTTCACTCAGAAACTGTTACACATGTGCGTCCTTGTTGAATCTTTATTTCGTATCAATTGATTCAATGTTTCTGGAACATAATCAACTTCAAATGTAACCGGGGTGGATTCAGCGGTGAATTTCACTTCATGATTGTAGAAACAATCCTTGGGTGTTTTAACATCTGATGGTGCTTTCAACGATGGGACATTTGAACATACTAATACTGATTCCAAACTATCCTCGAGTTGGTTAAAGGTTGATTTCTATTTCACCAATAACAAAAAGTTTTGTGTATGTGAAGATGTGCATTGACAAGTGGAACAAAAGCACTATCGACGTTGGCATCACTGGTCAGCTGATCTGACACCCCTTTGGTACATTCCGTAACCACTTTCAGCCTAAATATGTATGTATGTTTCAATTAAAATTTCTTTTGAATCATAGTACCGTTTCTGGTAATTAATGTTTTGTTAAACCTAAGCGTGAAGAACATCTTTTGAGCAGTATGTTTGTTAAACTTACAGACTCTATCAAACCATGGCTGGTATTTCGTTCTACTATGACAATACTATTTTCCTGTCTTGACAATGACCTTACATTTTGTGCAAATGCAATTGTAAATGACTTCACAAAGCGTCCCAAGCGCACTTATGTATCGGAGAGCATTTAAATTGACCAAAATGCCGTTGAGACAATATATGTGGAAGTATTCAGTACGGATTAGCACTTGCATAAGTATTGATTCCATTCTATCATCAGCATCACATTAAAATTAACAATTAAAAGTCGTTTGATCGCCTTAAACATAATCTGTTACAACAGCCGAATGGTGAATACTTCTATATTTTCCGATGACTTTACTTGCCCCACACCTACAATCAAAATCCAGTAAATGTGCACAAATTAAGAGTTTGTTTTCCATAGTGGTTTTCTCTCTTTGACACTGGTTTTCACGATCATTTATCTTCGTATCTTCAGCATAATTAAAATCGAAAGTAGGGCAATAGTACTATTATACTTATCTAACTGTGTTCCTGACTCGAATCCACGTTAAAATCACGCATACATGTAAAGGGATGGGTACTATAGGGCCTCTTTTGGACTAAAATGTTTAATTCGACCTGAGAATACCATAGCTAAAATTGATCAATATTTAAAGTACTTAAAGCTGCAACTTGGCGTCATGCGCACGTGCTCTTTACGTCAAATTTCACTATAAAATAACCATTTTGGGATACAATAAGAGCTATATTAAGAAAATTCCGGTTGTCCACATGCCTCTAGTTTTCCTGCATTTATTTCTATCTTTCTTTTGTTGCTGTTGTTTTATTTATATTTGACTTAATTTATATCTTATCTAATTGTTTGTAGGTTTGTAGGTTTTAAAATCTTTCTATTGTTTTAATTTCATTATGTGTCAAAATAACGTAATTCTGTTTACTAGGAACTTGATACTTTTCCAGAATAGTTTGACCGTGACTGTTCATTTTAGTAAACACATACGGCTGACCTGGTTCCCGACCTTAATTCAAATTTAGTAAGTCACGTCAACAAATTTTTTTTTTTTTTAAATTCTTATTATGGGAGTAATAAGAATGAGATCGAGGCTGTATTGAATACGTGACCCTAGGCTTGTAAATAGTTTTAATGAAGTAAACAATTTTTTAAAAATTTTTATTCTTAGTGTAAAATGATTGGATTTTGTCAGGGCCACGCTGAGAGTACGTGATATAAGCATGATCATGTGACCCTCATACGGGTAGGCATTATGGGTCTCAAAATTACTGTATAACCATTGTTTTTAGAGAAATAATCTCATTCTGGGCTTGAAAACGCTTGATGTCAAGTCGATTCCTTCTGTTGTAGCCAGTTTTCGAGTTAAATGTTATTTTGTCTTCAAATTATTTGGATTGGAAAAGATTAATTCGTTTCTCTGGGAATATTTTTGTGCCCATACATAATCCTTGAACAAAGACATTTCTTAAAAATTTTATTTGGATTTCCAAAACCGGAGGATTATTTCTTGTGTTTTTACAAAGAACTGTAGACAACAACATTAAACAGGATCCAACATACGTCATCGCCTTCCATCTTGGATTCTTAGTCGGGACTCAAACTTGAAATCATTAGAACATTTCGATATTAGGACTTCCACAATTTTATTCGTGGATTATTCTTGGATTATTTTTGGATTTTATTCTTGAAAGTGTAAGTTATTTTTTTAATTATTTTTACAACATTTTCCCAGGGAAATAAATGATTTGTTATAGTTTTCAAAGCTTGTTGTTTTTACTCCTTCTTGTGTTGCTGTTTATTCGTCCCTAAACACATAAAATAAGACTTGTCTCTTTCTTTTTCCTGCATTTGTCTCTCTGCTTTTTTATTCCTGCATTTGCATCTCTGTCTTTTTTTCCCTTCCTTTTGGATCTCAAATTGTCTTAGCTCTGCTTTCATCTGGTGTTTCAATTTCAATTCTGTTCATTGATTTCAGACCTAGATAGAGACTTACTAATTAAACATAACGCATTTGCATAAAAACTTCCTTTTCCACGAAATACTTGACCAGGTGGCAATGTTAAATTTGTTGGTTTCACTATGTAAAATCAAAATACTCGGGACAAAGAAATTTCCAAACTAAAATAAATTTAAGTTTCACAACAGTTTTAATTTCTCTGAAATATTTATGAAATTCAGATCCACGACGAGCCTCCAATTTTAGTTACAACTTATCTTCATAAACTAAGTAACAAAAATAAGTAAAACCATCAAGTTTTTAAAAATTGGCAAATAATTTATTATCAAAGTTATAAACCAAATTGTGAGCGGAACGTACAGCATTAATAAGTGACCCCAAAGGAACCATGAAAACTTTGTATTAAAGTCCAAAGTAATTAAAAATTCCGTATAAATTCAGAACCAGAATTATACTGGTGCGCCATGAATCGTGACGTTGTCAAAGTTGCGTTATCCAGAATTCCTTTGAATAATTCTCAGTGGTTCCAAAATAGTATCATAGTCCAAGAAACACGTTCTGTTTCAAATGTTTTTCATCTCAAATAATATCTAAGTGTAACATAAAACACGTCTACAGACTTGATGTTACAACAGGAACACATAAAACAATGTGACCTAACTCATCCAATATGAATTAACTTTATTCTTCTAAGATACCACCTGACCGATCTCTCCAAAGGGGAAAAGGCCAAATCTCGTAAACATATTTACTAATAATATCATTATTAGTAACTCTCAACACATAACGTAAGCATCTATATATAAATCCTCTGAATTGTACGTTCTCCTCTATCCTATTATGATAGACACTGTGTACGTACAAAATCCAGCTATAAAACACAATTTACTGTCTTAAAAATTAATAAAATTAGACAAAATCAAGTACCAGGAATTACTAGAATACTGATACACGTAATATTTATTGCATATGGACCTTTGAAATAGGAGAACGTTTAGTCCGCGAGCTTTCTTTGATACATTGATAACAAACAATATCAAGTACTAACTACATCCAAGGTTCGAAGATGGATTCCATAAGGCGGCTTGGCATTGCTTTCAGTGTCGTCTCAACAACTCCTGAGACGTCACTGGTTCCATGACGTATCAGCTTATCCGTTCCCTGGGATGCATCAGCTGTGTGGAGAGGGGGAATCAACTGCATCGGCAACAGCTTATTCTCCATATCACCCTGCCCAGGATTGTGCCCTGTATAGGACAATCCAGCTTCGCTTCACAGCGTCGCATAACACGGGCATCAGCAGTTCACCGGTTATAAGTGACCGCTCGATTGGCGTAGAGTCCGACACCACAAGTTGCTTCAGACGATGGGAGAGACCAACAGATCTCACTGAACAGCTACCGCCCGCCTCAAGCTGCAGAGCCCCCTGGGGGCGTATGGCTTAAGGCACGCGAGTACCTGACAAGAGGACTGCAACTACTGCACCAAGAAATAGGAAAAGAAAACCAAAAAGGAAAACTTCAATCCTTTAGCTAGGTACCTGGAATATCCGGACCATGCTGCCTGGTCTCTCAGATGATATCCAGGCAATGAGCAATGTTCGAAAGGTTTCATTCATCAACGGCGAACGTGCAATATTCTAGGTCGATATCGTCTCACTACAGGAGACACGCAACCAGATTCCGGGTCCTTCAGATAAAAGGACAACTACACGTTCTTCTGGCTAGGAAAGAGCGCTGACGATGTCAGAGTTCGGTGTTGGATTCGCCGTCAGGAACTCTCTGCTGGGGTTGATAGAATTCAGCCAACAATGAAACAGAAGACTGCTATCCCGTCTTGGCAAGTTTGGCATTGGGAAGATGAATGAGAACGGGCAGCGTTCCAAGAGATGTGCTCGTACCACGACCTCTGCAAAACCAATTCATTCTTTCAGACAAAGCCACAGCATAAAGTGTCTTGGAGGCATCCCCGGTCCAAACACTGGCACCGTACCTTCCACAGTTCTGACAGCGACACCGACCTCCAGTTGGTGTGCTGCAAAATGAAGCTTCAGCCGAAGAAGATCCACTGCTCTAGGCAAGAGGGTAGACCACACATTGATGTGAGCAAAGCATCATATCCAGACAAGGCTAAGAAATTCACTTTTGCCATCTCCAAGACGTTCGATTCAGAATCTCCCAACGGCAGTGCCAAAAAGAGATGGGATCACATCAGAGAGAATATGTACAATACAGCTACACGGGTCTTGGGTAAGAAGCAGTCAAAGAAGAACGACTGGTTTGAGGATAACTCCGCCCCACTCATGGCAGCCATGAAGAGCGTCGCGATGCTCACCTGGAATACAAGTGATCACCCTGCGAGAAAACACTACACGCATACAGGTCTATCACAAGCAAAGTGCAGAGGTTAACACAGAAGTGCTACCAAAAACACTGGCTTCAGCTCTGTCAGAGCATCGAGTCAGCAGCAGATATCGGAAAGGTCAGAGGCATGTACGATAAAGAAAGCAATGGATCCCACGAAGTGACAGAACCACTGAAGTATACCTCAGGAGATACCATCCACAACAAGGGCAAGCAGATGAAGCGTTGGGTGGAGTACTACTCTGAACTGTACTACAGAGATAACCACGTGAACAACGATACCCTCAACGCCATTGAAAACCTATCTCTCATGCCCGACGTGGACGAGAAACCTCCAGTGGAAAAGCTAAAGAAGGCCTTAGAGAAACTGCTCTTAGGTAAAGCCCAAGGGAAGGATGGCATCCCAGCAACAGTCATCAAGTGCGGGTAAGAGTGAAGTGCCTCAGGACATGAGAGAGCCAACATCGTAACCCTGGACATTAAAAAGAGCGATAAAAGCGACTTCAACAGCTGCAGGGGTATACCCATTCCCATACGCTTGCTGACAGAGTGTATCCAGATTCGCAGTGCGGGTTCCGCTCAGAAAGGTCCACATTCGTCATGATCTTCTCCGTCAGGCTACTTCAGGAGAAATGCAGAGAACAACGCAGACCCCTCTTTCCGGCCTTAATAGACCTCACCAAGGCGTTCTATCTGGTCAACAAAGACGGACTCTTCACAATCCTGGCGAAGATTTGATGCCCTTCAAAGCTGTTACACATGATCTAGAAATTCCATGATGACATGAAAGGCACATTGCAGTACGATGGTTCAACGTCCGACCCCTTCGACATCCGCCGCGGAGTGAAACCGGGCTGTGTCCTTGACCCCACGCTCTTTGGCATCCTATTCGCTGTCCTGCTCAAGCACGCATTTGGAACGTCCACAGAAGGGATCTACCTGCACACGCGATCAGACGGTAGACTGTACAACATGGCACCACATAAGGTAAAGAGCAAAGTGCATATGGCAACCATCAGGGACATGCCCTTCGCAGACTATGCTGCTCTAGCCACTCGGACAGAAGCTGAGCTACCGCTTTCCTAAAGCATGTGATGCGTTTTACATGAACATCAGCCTAAAGAAAATAAACGTGATGGCTCAGGACGCGGACCCCCCCCCCCCAAGCATCATCATCAACAATTACGAACTTGAGGTAGTCGGTCAGGTCACGTTCCTCGGCTGTACCATCACCAACAACCTTTCGCTCGATGCTGAACTCCACAAGCGCATTGGAAAGGCATCAACAACCCTCTCCAGGTTGTCGCAGAGAGTGTGGAACAACAGCATGATGACAATGAACACTACGATCTCCGTGTGACTTGCCTGCGTGCTAAACACTCTACTCTACGCCAGCGAAACCTGGACTCTACGCCTCACAAGAAAAAGGACCGAGCACCGTTCACATCCGATGCGATCGAGTAACAAACGATGATGTGCTTGAAAGTGCCAGGATTCCCAGCATGGACAATCTCATCCGCCAGCGTTGCATCAGATGGCTAGACCATGTACGTCGGATGGATGACGGACGAATCACCAAAGACCTTTATTTGAAACTTGCCTCTGGCAAAAGGTCCATCGGACGGCCACATCTCCACAAGGATGTCTATATATATATATATATATATATATATATATATATATATATATATATATATATATATATATATATATATATATATATATATATATATATATATATATATATATATATATATATATATATACATACATTGTTGTTGTTGTTGTTCTAGGGTTTAACGCCATTTTTCAGCACAAGATAGGCTATACATGGCGGCCAGTATAACTGGCGGAGGAAGAACCCTGGAAAACCCAGGGAAGAACCACCGACCCACCTATATATATATATATATATATATATATATATATATATATATATATATACGGTGTATGTTCATGAGGTTTCATCAGAAAAAGTCATTCAAAACAAATGTTTTGGGTTTCTTCTAAATATTTTTGGGTTAATATTTAGCTTTATTGAGTTCGTTCAATGTTTTGCTTGCTTTAATTTTTAAATTTTGCTTTATTACATTGTAAATTTTATTTTAATAAATTTCACATTTAGAATAATTTATTATTCTGTTTTAATTTTTTTGGTAACATTTAAATTTGTTATTTGTCATAATTTATTTTTGTTTGGTAAAGGTTTTTGATCAATAAATTCGTCTAAATTGTTAAGATTTACGTTTTATACTTTTTCTCTTTGGTTTATTTGAATCTTTTCTTTGTAGATTCATTTTATAAATTCTGTTTGACATTCTCTTTCGTATTTTTTTGTTTAAAATTTAATTTGTAATTGTATATAGTTCTTCGTGTAAGTTTTTCATTTATATCAGATTGTAATTTTTTCAAGTTTCTGTTGTATTTATTCTACTTTTAAACAGCGGAATTCATTGTCAGATTGGGAATAGTGTATAATTTTACTTTCCTCTGTTGTAATGAAATGTTTATTCTGTTGTTTTAATCTCTAAATTTCATGTCAGTTCCGGAAATTTAGTATTAGTTTCATCCTTGGCCAGTTGAATGAAATGTATCAAGTGTTTTCATTCTCCACTAAATTCCCATTAAGATGACGAATTGTATTATCACAATTGATCTTGGTACGATGCAGCCGTGTATTTTTATTTGAGTTAGTCATACTGTGCGTTATTATTTGTGAGTGTATTGATCTGTTAGTGTTTATATTAACTACAAATATTAGTTACATGGTATGGTGTATACACACAAGACAAATAATATATATATATATATATATATATATATATATATATATATATATATATATATATATATATATATATATATATATATATATATATATATATATATATATATATATATATTTCAGCCCAACTGGTCACTACATAATACAACATGAAAGTGCTAGATGTTAAACCACGAATGACCAAGTCTTAACAATCACAAGATTATATAGTTCTCTACTTGACCTCAGGCCACAATTAACATTTTTGTACAAAAAAACCCATTACTTAATGGAAAATAACCTTCGAAATGATCCTGATGTTTACTAAATGAAAATAAAAACATGTAAAATTCACTTAGGAAAGTCTTAAACCCTCACCCAAATAAACATATGTGTATGACAATATATATATATATTGGAAAAAGAATTTTATGGGTTGAAAGCAGTTTGGATTGAACTGAAACAACCAATATCTAAGCCTATCATTTTGTACTCTCCCTGTCGTCCTCGAAATTCGCTATCGCCGTGGTTTTCGTGACTCTAAAATGAATTATCGACTGCTTCTATCTCTACCTCAGAACTTTTACTAATGGATCATCTCAGTATTGATCAGACGAATGACCGTGAAAGTAAATGGATCGATGTTCTGCAAATATGTAGTATTGCTCAAATGATGTATCCTCTACATGAGTCACAGAAATGCCGATGACGTTAATCAATCGCATTTATTCTTCGCACTATGAATTTATGGTGGAGACATTCGCCCTAATATACTCTGTTAGTAGCCACTATTTCATCAATTTCAAGAAGTTCTGGGAACCTTTCAAAAGGCCCATACCACTATAAAACACCGATCCTTTGACAGCTGCAATAAAGACATTATTTTGACCGACTTGAAACATGCTTTAAGAAATTGTCAACCTACTCTATATAAATCTAGACCTTGATGTACAACGTTGACCTCCACGTTTTCTAGCAGTCATAAATCGACATGATCCGATTAAATCCAAATGGGTCAGGCGCACAATGCAACCTGAGTGATGGAACTCCGAAAAAATGAAGTCCATGAAAATGACTTCTCATACAAGCAGCGTGACAAACGAAGTTACAAATAACATAAATTTAACTTAAAAAATGTAGGATGAAGCTAAAATGGATCATTTTTAAGAATAACTGATAACAAACGCGATTGCAGAAAAATATGTAAATATTTTTTGTAACTTTTTTGAAGTTTAAAAGTTCAGGATTTTTCTTCTGAATTAAAGACCGGTAGTATGGAGCTATCGGATATGCATCCGGCGTAATTTGTCTTGTAAATTAAAAAGCAGTAGTAGGGAGCCATTAGATAATCTTAAAAATCTTGTTCCCATTACTATCTTCAAAACTTGGGAAAATTCTTCTATATCTCAAGATTTTTCACTCTTTATTGATTTTTTAAATTCGAAAGTTCTATCGTATTTAAATATTCCTTGTTTCATATTTTGGAGCAAACTGATGGGATACGTTGACTCAGCTCCTAACTGTTGCCTCTTGAACTGTCAGCTTGATAAATACAAGTGTATTGATAGAACAGAAATCTTTCCAACTGATCTGAAATTAGCCATAGTGTTTCCTGTCTTTAAACAGGATGACAGATCGTTAGCAAATAATAATGGACCTATAAAAAGTTTAAAAACCTTTTCTAAAATGTTTGAAAAACACATCGTCCTGAATTTAGCCGATTCGTAAAGAAATATAATATTCTAGACAGTGACTTTTGATGGGGTTGATTTGCAGAATTTTTTCCTACGCCACTGCTTATTTATAGCTTACAATTAGGTTCCAGAGAATATCATGCATGTCAAACTGCCCTGAAAATGCTACATTGCTAGCTACTATATATATATAAATAATTGGCTTAATTTATTTAGATTTTAAAAAGCATTTGCTTTGTAGATCATGAAATATAGATGAAATATTCAAGACATACAACATATTTCATAATGCGCTTGCATGGGTTTGGTTTTACCTATCAGGAAAACACAGTCTCGTTTATGTGGTCAATGCTACAACTTCTTTACACTACATCAAAACTGGAGTCTCTCAGGGCTGTATTATGGGTCCTTAGCTCTTTCTCCTTTCCAGTAATGATTTACCACTTCATATAAATGCTAATGAACTGACACATCCTTACATGATTGGCAAACCTCTTCCTTTAAATTAAATGTACAGCAGGATTTTGTGGCTGTTTTAGGCGAACAATGACCAAACAACGGAGGTGTTAGACTTGCCTCTAAACAAGAAAGGGCAAGTGTATCGGAACGTGCTAGGTAAGTCAGATCGGATAGTTCAAATTGTGGCACGTCCATCGAGACTTGTAAACATTCCTGGTATGTGTTTTTGCTCGGCAGGGAGTTTTTAGTCTTGTCATTATAAATTTATATACTGATAATCAAAGTGATTGCAAACTGTCATCAAGAGCAAACAATGTGCTGTTGTTGATCCGCTCCTTTAATCTTTCATTTAATAAAAGACGTTCGTTGTCTGTACAAATATACTAAGAAGTGAATTTATTATATTAGTTATGTCTTCCTTCAGAATAATGAAGTCTTTGATATATCAAGCTTGTCGATTTCTGCATTAAATCATCAATTAAGTGATCCACATTTGTTCCCACCGTGAATACATTCCAATTTTGATTTATTCTGAGACGTGATAAAATAGGAGGATAGATGTCTTGTGATTTACGGATCACTAGTTTTACATGTAGTTTTCCAAGCTGGTAACACAAAGCTGTGACCACAATTCTAACACACATTTGTACATTTTGTTAAAACGTAGCCAAACTTGAAATCTAGCATTACGTTATAGGAAGATCGATAAAGCTAGAATAACGTTAGCTTTTCCTAAGTACAAAGACCAGTCAGAAACAGTGTTGCCTTTGCTGATTTTTAATGATAAGAACTTGATCAACTATTTTACAACTCTTAATTATTAAAGGTAAAATACTTATGTGTATTCATTAAGTTCCTGATGGTTTCTAATCTTGTTCAAGTTATATATACAGTTGTCACTGAAGTTGACAAAATTGTTGTCAATATCGGTACACAAGTACTTGTTTCTGATGAATCGATCTAGAAAGTCAGATTATGAACCTTCGTTGCATCGTAGGGAGGAAAAGGATAAAACGATAAGGTTTACATTATGGGTATAATTGAAACAGAAGTAATTCTGTTTGGTTTTTCTACAAAGCTATTGACTCGGCTGAGTATAAATCTATTATAAACGCATATTTCGGCATACGTTCAATCTAAGCAGAATAAACTTTTTAATTGTTTCATTGTACACCTCTAATATCTACTAATGTTACCAGGAATAGTAATTAAATGTTGTGATGTGTTATTTAGCGGCATTCGTATTTCGTATCACAAATGTGAAACTTGCTTTTATTAGACAATAATTGTAATTCCATTAGTTGTTAAACTTAACGAAGATATATATTTGTCAGAATGTAGTGATGTGATCCGGCTGAGTTGCGTTTATTTCTATATCAACTGTACCGAGAACTACTTTATACCACCTCCTATAATAGAGTCACTGGCAAAGTAACCAAAGTAAGCACTGAAAGAGAAGGCATTACTCTGTATTCCTTCGAAAGATAATACAATTTTCAATGGTTTAGTTTCTTCTTCTTAAACTTGAATAAACTGAATTTGACAAAATGTATTAAATTTTTTAATAGTTTTGTGAACAAATATATTTCATTTTTTGACTATATTTGATATAAATCTGGATAAAAAATGCCCTATGGTCATGGTCTATTGTGTCGCCTATAACTGAGAAGCAACAAGCAGTGTAAAATTCTTTTGATAAGAGAAGCACTCAGTATTTTTGTTACTGTATATATTATAAGATAGTTTTGTTTTGTTGTTGTTGTTGTTGTAGGGTTTAACGCCATTTTTCAGCACACGATAGGCTATACATGGCGGCCAGTATTAATGGTGGAGGAAGAACCCGGGAAATCCCCGGAAAGAACCACCGACCCTCGAGAAGCTACTGGCAAGCTTTCTCACATATCCACATTGGCCGAATCCGAGACTCGAACCCATGCAGACAGAGGTGAGATGGCAGTGATCCGTAACGGAGAGCGCTTTAGACCACTCGGCCACTCGGGGCCCTTTTTTTTGTTAGTTTAAAATACATTCATGCACGGAGTACGGGGTCTAAAAAATATTATCCTAACTTAAGTAGACTTTCACAGATAATGCTCGATGGTAATAGCTACTCATTGCTTTGCAGATAATACGAGAGCTATTGGAAATTAATTTCTGGGTCTTATGTTTTTTAGTCCAGTTTATAAGAACCGATGTAAAGATTACAGTATTTAATATGAAAATGCATTTTGATGTAATATCATTCACTGATTAATGGATTTTTTAAATAAAAATACAGAAAAGAATATTTGCAAAAGTTTGCTACTCAAGCAGGGTCTAGAATTCGAGCTTGGGAAGGAAACTTACCTACTAAACAAGATCTAATGGAATGTATATTTTTCTGTCGTAGTAACACGTGAGTCGTAAATACGGCTGTACGTATCTACCACATCTATTCAGCAAATCTTAAATTAATTCGAATCATAGTTGCTGTTCTAAATTATGACAAGAATATCCAGAGGTCAATTACTGTTTTGCGAGCTAATAGGAAAATAATTCTAATTCATCAGACCGCCTTGAAATACCAAGTGCACTGAGGTTATTGAGGCTGCTAATCGATTGCTATTCCATTTTGATTGACTTGTTAATGCTGTCATTTATTAAATGCACACTCAAATAGGAATAAAATAGAAAGTACGTCTTGAACATTATTCTGAAAATCTCATTGATGATGAGGTTAGATGGCGAGTTTGAACCTTGGTGTGTTTCAGACAAGGATGATACAAATGACAGCATGGATTACCAGCATTTAAGCTATGACTTCAGTTAATCTAATTCAAACATATCATGCTCCTTGAACATTGAATAATCATCGAAAAAGACGGGAAAGTCAATCAAGAGAAAACTGCTCAAATCCAAACATACACCTTTACCTTAATGTGATCTTAAAGATAAAATTAAAACAAAGGGGCTTGTAATTAATTAAAGCAATACAAACGCGAAATGATCACAGTAGAGACATAATTCTTAAGAAAATCTCTAAGCTAATTAGCAATAGAACGACTTGACAACTTTCTTGCAATGGATATAAATTTGTTGTTACCGCTGATGGCGATAGCTTCTTTGCAGCACTGTAGCTGCAAATATAGCAATATTTATCTATTGAAACGTTTCGTAAACAAATAGTTCACTACAAGTCAGAAGCATACAACATCCTATCAACAGGATAATGGATCTTCAGAGGATATGACAGTGCAGTTTGCTAGTGAAGTTGAATCAAACAAAGGGAAAATGATAAAGGAACACGTGTATTGCCGATTGTGTGTCATTCACTGCAGCAAATTTACTGAAAAGCCAAATAAAGGTATTCTCAAGTGAGATTATTAATCCTGTGAGTGACGTGAAACCAGAACGACTGACTTTGACCAAAACTAGCACATGTATTTAATATATTTGAAGGAAGACTAACCTTCAAAACGCTTTAAAAGTAAAGAGAGTGTGAAAACGTTCTTTATCAATACCCATGACAGGTACAATTGTTATGAATTGAAAATCTAGTCGTGTTCTTTGAGTTTCTGACATGCACACTTTCCATTTGACATTAGCTATTGTCACAATCAAAGAAAATCTGTCTTATATTTCATGTTAAAGATTTTTTTGTCTTTATCATTTGCTTCTATCACCTTAAACACTGGATGAGTTTTGTTCATACTTGCTTGCGGTGAATTGTTATGAAGTTAAGACTCGCAACATTGCCCTTTGATATTTGGGCGACATTCATACAGCTAACTAGCATTAATGTTTTAATTAAAGCATAGTTTTTTAAATCCCTTTTTATATATTGGATTAACTAATAGGAAGGTAAGACATTTCATGCTGCAACATGTTTGCTCCGCCTATGGACATTGGGGTCAATGTATTTATTGTAGTCTAATTTGCAGGCCCTGACCATTCCGCGGGTCAAGTTTTATTCCAAGATCTGAGTGTATTCAATCGCAGACAGTGATAAGTGCCAAAAACAACAACAGTGTACTGAATATGCAACCTTACCCGCGATGTATCCCTCGCACGATTACACAGAGCAGCCTCGAAAATACATATAGCTCCTGGGCCTTTTGATTATTTTGCCTTACTTATACTAAACTTCATGCCCTTGTTAAATGAAGACAATCGATGCCTTTTGAGTATATCCATTTTCGAAGAGTGCATGCATTATGAGTTTTTGTTATCTCCTCCGCATAATCATATCTTTGCTTTTGTATGCCTAATGAAATCACGAGTAAAAGCATAAATGCGAAAACATAAGTGGAAAATTTCACTTAGACTGAAAATTATTAAATCTCACATTAATCAGTCTCTCGTGTATTTGAAGCGATAGTCAGCTTGAACTGAAGAAAGCTAAACTTACGTAGCATTAAAGTGCGCTAATTGGTTATGTTAGATTTGCCATAATATATTATATTATATTATATTATATTATATTATATTATATTATATTATATTATATTATATTATATTATATTTAAGCATCTGCCAAAAATTATAGTATAAAATGTGTGGAAACAATTGAGTTTCTATAAGTCTGTCAAGGAAAAAAAAGTATTATCTGGTTAGTGTAGTATCAAAATTAAAAATGATAAAAGCCGAAGTAAACCAGCTTCAGACAGATGCATCGATGCAATGTCTCCGTCGATGCCCAGATGAACAAATGTACTGGAGATCGATGAATTATTGTCGTATATTTTCTAGTACAAGTTCAGTCCTGACGAAGAATCGTATAGCAATGTCATGTTTCAATAACCTATTATATAAAGGTTTGACTCTCTATTTTACAAGGCATTTGATAGGCTGGAAAAGTAGAACAAAACAGCTAAGAGTAATGCATACAAGTCGTCTGAAGATAGTTGCAATTTAAAGCATCATATATAATTACCTGTTACGAATCAGTTGTAATTATATGTGGCAAGAGGAGAGTTGATACTAGCTCGATATAACTGTTATGGCAATGGCGATTCCGCGTCCAATTATTTTCATTAGTTTTCAATCAGGAAAACAAGCACTTCTATAGTCTAAAATCTTATGTATCCTACCAGTCCAAAGTTTCGTTTCGATCCATATAAAGTCAGAGATACTAGTATAACCCCAAAACACCATAAAACATTGCATACATATAACTTAATATACGAGATTATGAAAATGATGTGATGTGATTTTGATTTTTAATGTAGTTTTAACAATTTTTCAGTCATATAGCTACGATGTCTTCAGTGTGGCAGTTTATAGTGATGTCTAGCATTGGGGCATCATGCCGCAGACATGTAGCATGATGACCCACCCAGTCACATTATCCTGACTCCAGGTCGACCAGTCCTAACACTAACCTCTTAATGCCGAACGCCAAGCGAGGCAGCTGTTAGAATCATTTTTGTAAGTCTTTGGTATAACTCGGCCGGGGATCGAACTCACGACCTCCCGCATCCGAGGCGGAGGCTCTAACTACTAGGCCACCGGAGCGGTTTTATGAAAATAAAACAAATTTTAATTACTAATTGCGTGCATATGTAATAATAGAAAATAGCACGAGTTCTAAGCTGATAACATATTAGATACATGGTTAACATATAAAAGGAAAATTGCTTCATGTTACTTGTGCAACCGACTAGCACGAACATATTTTGTCTGTTCTGTATTTTTCTTATTCGTATCATCAGAACCTAAACATTTCCATACTCTAACATACTCAAAGTAATGTTTTAGACTAAAAGTAATGTTTTAGACAAGAACTGAAATCAAAGAACATATTACAATTGTTGCCGTGCTTCTGCGAAGGAATGCATGTGGCTAGGTAACTTACTTTTCCTTTATGAAAACTTTGATCTTTTAATTAAGAAATATGAACTCGATTTATTGTTCTCGGTTCCATACAATTTTCAGGATCATTTTTGGGGCCTTACATCTTATGTTGCCTTGACCCTAGGAGATAGCGAAATGGCAATAATACCAAAATGCACTGGAACGGAATCAATCCATTTGGAAAAGTAACGTGTACATCTTTTCATTATGGTTATGGTTTTACTTACTTAGATCGTGTTCAACATTGGTTACTCAGTTCACTGATTCAGAGGAATTATAAATATTTCTCTGCCCTCGGCAGCAATCAGTCTAATAAAATAAACTTGGCCAGCCTTCTTGAAGCTACCATGGTCGTGATTGACATTTGAGACACTTACTTCCGCAAGACATTGATCATCCGATACGACTACAACCGTATCTACTATATTGATGATTGTTTCGTTTGTCTATTATTGTATCCTTGCGCTGTTAGGTATTTAATTATAACATGAGCACGAGTGAGTGCTCCATCTACATCATTTTAACAGGAAGAAATATGTAAACATACTGCTTTAAAATTAGATTCATGGATCATCTAAAATCTTCGATGTGTAACATTCATGGCATGTAAATATGAAGGTAACGAATTAATCTGATTACCGATTTAAAAAAAAAATCAGTGATGTTCACAACAGTGGCTAAAACCAAAGCAACATGGGAACTATTTATTACTAGCACACTTACAGTGTGGAAATTCAATAGGAAAATCAGGCTACATATTTATTAGGATTCCTCAGTGTAATGTCTGTGTTAATTACACTGTTTAGACAATTTCATTCTGTTAATTATCGTGACTCTAGATCACACCTTTCCCGTTGTATATACTTCAATCTGTCCTATGCATGTAATTTACACTTCTGATTAATTTTATGTGTTTCTTAATAATAATAATAATAATAATAATAATAATGCTGTATTTATAGAGGGTGACTCATTAGTCAAGGACTATTCTCCCTTGAGGCCCTCTTAGGACTTAGGACTGTATTCGTCTAGAATGGCAACAATAAATATCATAAATCTCACTGTGTTAATTTGAATAATAAACTCTTCATTTTTCAAATCTAAATTATTCCTATAAAAACGTTGGCCAAATATACAGTATAAAATGAATAATACAGTTAAATAAAACAAAAGACCATTTGACTGATTTATTAAAAAGTTGATGTGTATTTTTTAGACATGACCAAAATTATAAGCAATAGATATAACAAATGGCGAATATTCTTCCAGATGTTAAACAGTTTAATACATTTTAATTTAATATTTCAGCTTACGTGAAACGAAAAATAGTTCTCATATATACCATGTATTTGCGTATTACGGAGCCATTTTCATATTAATGACCCGTTCCTTCTTCGATCTCGATTGAAGCCAGTTGCCTTTTGTTTTCTTCAAATTATGATCTAGATTCTCTTCCATCTTTGTGGAGTCTTAGAAATGTTTCTTCTGGACATTTAGTTTACTGATGAATTTATTTATGTATCAAGCCTTTGACAATAAAAAACTGAATAAACTGTGAATTGTATTGTGAGGGAACACTGAAATTTTGTAACTTGGAAACGCGATAAAACGATTTTACTTGACATGTTCAACCGTTTTAATCATGTTTAAACATCGTTACTATGTCTCTAGAGGCAAAACTAGCGTAGAACTTAATTATCCCATTGGTAGTTTTGTCAACCGTCTTTATAAGAGTGTGATATGACAATTGTCATATATGCTGCTAAAATATCGATTAAACGGTGTCTAGTAATTGATTAAACGGTGTCTAGTAATTGATCGCTGCTTGGTAAATGTATTTATTCATAACTGGAATAGCAAACGTTTTTTTCCTTGTCATGCATGTAAAGACTTTCATTTAAACTTAGAACGAATCGTAAAAACATGTTTGTTCATGTAATTTATTGTACTTATTAACTCGCATAACTAAACCCTAGCAAACTAAAGTAATGAGATGATGAAATCATTTATTTACCGTCACCAAACCCAAAGTGCAAGTCTATATAGACATTCAGTAAAAACCAACAACATGGGTATTAATTATTAAGACATAATTTGAGAAAAGAAACATTGAAGAAGCAACATAGTATTTGGCAAATCAGAAAATACATTTTCTTAGTTCGATGAAATGGATTTTCTTTGTTAATTGAGAATGTTTTCTTCACCCTATCCATCTTAGTCTTAATGTTCAATTTATTTTCTGAGACCATCAATCCTGGCATTATAACATTCCATATTTTCTTGGGTTCTAACGCTTAAAATAAATCATTCTTTACTTCTTAATCCAGCCTGATTAAATAATTACAATATTTTATTCATCTTGGGATTTTAAGAACTGTAACAAAATACTAAACAAAACATTACTAAATATACTCGGAATTGTACTCTGTGAATTTTTTTCCCCCATATCCCAAATTTAAATCTTTGTCTCGTGACAAGTGATCATTCGTAGGATTTTAAAAATTGATATTATTCGTCAATACAGTGGTAAACAAATATAAAAAATAAAGTCCAAATGAAATAAACCCTAACATACAATAATGTGAGACAATGAATAAAAGTTAATTCAGAATTGTTTATACTAATAACAGTTATTTTACGTCAGCAGATTTATATTGGCATAATATTTGAGAGATAGCTTTTCTACGGTTAAAACTATGCTTGCAGGTTTGAAAAAGTTAATTCAAACGGCTCACATATTTGTCATAAAACTCTTCCAAGTGTTATACACATATTACGATTTGATGTAGTACATCAGAATTCTTAAACGTGTTGTTAAAGATAGTAGTTATATAGAAAAGGGCATATTATAGTTGGACACGTAAATAAATTTAAGCAAAGATTGTTGGCAAACTTTATTGAAATGTATTCCAAAATATAAAAACTAGAACATAGTTTATATAGTGTGTCAAAGAATACTCTAAAAGAATACTAGCAAAACTAACATATCAAACAAAAGAAAAGACGTAAATTATGGAAGAGGCATTTTCAGATGCACATTTTAAAGCAGGGGTTCAACATAATTGGTGGAATTATCCATTAATAAATGTCAGGTTTTTACTTTGGGGAAAAATGTAGAAAAATATATCGCATTATTTGACAACCTGGAATCAAAATAATTCCGATAATCATACTGAGCACATCTAAGTCCGCTCAGTAGGTAAAAGATTCTCAAAACAATTTATTGAATTTTCTAAACACTTGTAATAAAGTGCATATTTGAATACAAATCTCTTCGAGCATGGGCTAACATTTTTTCGAACTGCATTCTTAGCATCATTAACTTTGCAAATGTTTTTGAACATAATGTAAGGTATAATCTTAATTTATATTTATGTTTGGTAATTGTTGAGTAGTATAAACCTGTTTTTTCCCCCCTTGGGGCCAGTTCACCAGTCCTCGCCTCCATCCCCATGTGTTAGTTAGCCCCTGTATGTATGAAGATTATTTGGATTTTTCTGTCTGCAAGCCTCAGTGTAATGAATGATTTGGCTTGTATTACTATATTTACAAAAAGGTCTGTATTCGTATTTCTTCCAGTTATATGGCAAGACTTTTATGCTGTTAAAGAGATAAATAAACATTGGTCGAGCTGTGAATACTGTATTTAAAAGTTGCCTGTGTTGGTTTATTATACAAATGTTAGGCAGCAAGGCTATTGATTCACAAAGCATACTCAAAGAATTTATAGAGATTTGTGGTAACGGCCTAAACCTGCCAAAAGAACGAAATATAAGAAATGTGACAGATAAACTGACATCGCTGTATCGTTTGAATACATCATACAGGTTCATTAAAGAGGCACAAAAGATGCTGTATACATTTCCCGAACAAATATAGAGCACATTCATAAGTTGGTTAATCTGAGAGCGACCTAAGAAATAGAACGAAATAAACTTGGGATGATTTTTTTAGGCAAAAAGACCTAAAAGATTCTGCAGAAATGCATAACGAGTACACTCTCAAAAGAAACCTAACTAGCCTACAGCGTCTGAATCGAGTGATCTTTATGATGAGGTCAGTGACGAATATGTTCAAGAGCAGGTTAATTATTTAATGCTTTTGGGCCATCATAAGTATAAGAATAGGACCCGAATTTGTTTCTCTTTCACGGGTATACGAAAGGTATTATGAGGAAGCAAAATAAATGCAAGCGACTGCAATTTTTAGAAGCTGAGGAAATTTACCAGCGTTCTAGGAAATTTGATGTCATTGGATTCCAAAAATATTCCCGTATTTGAGTTGGCGTTGTACTCACTGATGGGTTCAGCTGAACTCATCTGTTCCGATGTGACTTTTGGTTTTATCGTCTTATTTGCTTTTACCGAGGGAATTGATGATACTGTTGATAATCACGATGGATTAATATGCAAGAGTCATTTCTGAATCTTCGAGTTACCATAAAGTCGCGCAATGGACTTTGTAAGGCCAACCTTCCACCTAGCCCTTAAAAGTGTGGGCCACCTGTTATGGAGGAAGAAATAAAGAAAGCGGAGTCAGGCGCACCTGAAATGTAGCAGTATGTATAGGACGCTCCATGGCATTTGGACGCAACAAGTCCAAAGCTACCTGCTTCGGAAAATACGAACTCTATGACAGATTATGGAATTATGAGTACTGTAAAACACGCAAATATTACACGATGTCCTAGTGGCAGGACACTGCCTGAAATGTGGCTTCGTAGTTTAATCATCTAACCAACTTTGCAAGCCTTGTTGATCTGTTCTTTGTAAAGCGCGGTGAAACAAATCGAAACTACAAACACATGTGGCTGTCCAAGCACAAACAAATACCACCACAAGAACAACTAAAACAATAAAATATAAATAGATAAAATAATCAGGAGATTGAAGCCACTGCAGTTTCTGATCCTGACGTAATATCAAGAATAAAACAAGCCATCGACAATTGTTTTTCAAAGACACTTCACCCTCCCCAAGACACTTCACCCTCCCCGTATTGTAAGTATGCAAGGAGGCATGGAATTTACATTCCGATCGTATTAGAAAAGCAGACATACTTGAATTATTAAGACCTATGTTTGTAATAAATCCACAATTATTACCACCACAACCACCGCCAACACCGGTTGTCACTGCAACAGCAACAGCAAAAATCACAAACAAAACAAAATTACAGCAACTAAAGCAATTTGCAAGTAAACCTAGAATACCCTATGGCGCAAGAAAGCCGACATCCTTGCGGTAGTAGATGAGTATGAATAAAACCGTCTTCGTATGAGGGTGGACAAAAACGTCGTCTTGCCTCTGAAGTGGTTGTGAATGTTTATTCATAAACACAATTACAAGTACCAGAATTCAAATTTCTAAAGCGTAGTGGCGAGATGGAAAGTTAATTGGCAATTATCCCACGCACATCTACATCAGGCAAAGTAACTGTAACAGTATTACAAAATGTTGGTCACACCAGTGTCAAAACAGACATTTTTCTTAGTGCACCTTAGTCATGAAAATACTGAATATAAGAAACTACACCGTGGATTCGAAGTGATGCCTGCGTAATTCCGAACCACAAAGACGGGAGCGTCATCAATGATGAAATTGATTATCGAAACAATGGAGAAATAAACCAATGCACGATCGAGATGGACTCTCGAAAGATGTAAACAAGCTGAGGCTATCTCTCACCGTATCTGCCGTTTCGTGGATCCTGTTGCATACCAATATCAGACTTGGTACCACCAAGGTCAATGATAAACTTAAAATAAACTTTGATAATCGTGTTTTGGAATGAATGATTTTGTCAATGACATTCAAGACTTGACCCGAACTGAGGCATTTCTCTAACTGATCGAAGTTACAGCAAAATGGACTCGACAGCAGCTCTATTCATCAGCAAACATAATTATGACAGATGATAACATTCGTGAGTTTTCTGTAGCCACTCATTGCTGGAATTGAAAGCAGCTTTTACTAAAAGATAGCAAAATTCTTCCATCAATGAAAAGCAAATTCCCGGTTCCAAAGTTTGTCACTTTATTGGTGCGTACAGATGTGTTGCACACCATGCATCTAATTTGCAGTTGAGAATTTACCCCAACAAAACCAAAATCTCTGTGGTGCTTCATAACCTGCGTGGGTATGATGGGCACTTAATAATGCAAGCAGTAGCTGCGGTATCAAGCTCTCAAAATAAGTTTGATCCCTAACACCATGGAAAAATACATAACATTTACGCTGGGTAGACTGCAGCTTATCGATTCGATACAATGTATGAATTCGTCATTTTACAAGTTAGCAAGCACTCTAACAGCGGAAAACTTCAAAATCACTTTTCAATACTGTCTAACCAACAACAAAAAAAAAAACTGCTGACGAAAATGGTCAATCTAGACGTTTTAAATTACGTTATCTATGACATATATCCAAAGACGGCCGGATAAAGAATACAATGAAACTAACCCAAAAGATGCTTCTTTTTCTTTTATTAAAAAGAGGGGAACATATTCGATCCAGTGTACACAAATAGTGATTTCCAAATCTCGTATACGTCACATTATCGTGATTTTGTTGCTTTATAACCTTTGATTCTGGTTACCTTGAGACTAGTTTCCAATGGTGATACTGTAATATGAATCTTAAATACATAAGGCCTGGGTATTTAAAGTTTCAGATTCTTATATTTTTGTATCGTAAACATTGATAGGGAAAATACATGTTGCAGACACATTACAAATCTGTCGATCCAAACTGGGGAAACGGGAAAGGAGATTTTGAGGGAACCGATCATGTAATTTTCTAGCTTGGAAGTGGGGAGGGTGCGTGCGCGTGTGTATGTTTCTATGTGTGTGGGTGTGTCTGCATGTATGCGTGTGAAAGAGAGGGGTGGGGAGGTGGAGCGGAAATTATATTTTGTACCAGGATATTTTTTTCCCTTTGCCTAAAGATAAGTTTCTTTCAAGTCATAAAATGGAAATCGTAATCGTACATGATTACGGGTGGTTTTCTATACTATTACGGGAGTTTCGTACGTTTTTATCCTGTTTCTCTTACAAATTTACACAACTTTAGGGCAAGTACCAGGCAGCAGTAAGTATCTAGATTTGCCGTATGTACGCTTGTGAAGAGCTAAAATGAAAAAGTGAGAGGATAATTTTGAGATGCGCAATGATTTTTTCATTATTTACTCTACAGTGTGGTTTTGTCTAAAAATGCTATTTTAAAACATCTTCAAACGTTTTCTGTAAAAATATGTAAACATTAATATGTGTATGATACAGTTTTCTTAGCTGATTAGACCAATAATATCAACCAAGCGAGAAATTAAATTATCAGTTTTAATGAAATTCTGTCAAAAATAATGGCAACAAAATTGCCCTCGTATATTCGGTATTAGTCCGATAAGTCAACCTCACAAATCGGTGTTGAAACTTATGGATGATGTTGTGGATCTGATGTCACTTGTTCATTAATATGTGCAATTTTGCTGCAGGAAAATCATTCCGGAACAAACCCGAGTACACTTTAGACACATACCGGTAATTGGTAATAGCCATATCAAACGCTAAATTCAAAATGGCCACTCTGTATATTATTTAAAATCATAAAGGTCTTTAACGGATTCAGATTAAATGCCTTTTGGGACAGAGGAGGAGGGATACATTTCTGACAGTGGCCGTCCTCTATAAGTATCTCGCAGGTGCCCTGTTAAATTTTACTGATACATTATTTACCTCCCATGCAAAGAGGAGCATACGCAAAAGTTCTTCTTATAGGTTAGAAATGTTCCTACGGCTATCTTTGCGAATACACACACTTACGAAATAGGATAAAAATTTCTTACGTGCCAATAATTAGATGTAGTAGTTGCGCTTGATAATAATTAGAGGTAGTATTGATATCGCCAGTAATTAGAGGTATTTGTTGCGTTGCCAATGACTAAAGGTATTAGTGGCGTTGCCTATAACGAGTTATTAGTAGCGTTGCCAATAGTTAGATGTATTAGTGGCGTTTGCCAATAGCTATAGGTATTAGTGGCGTTGCCAATAACAAGAAGTATTCGTGGCGTTTGACAATAACTGAGGTATTTTTGGCGTTGCCAGTAGCTAGAGGTATTAGTGGCATTTGACAGTAACTAGAGGTATTAGTGGCGTTTGACAATAACTAGAGGTGTTAGTGGCGTTTGACAGTAACTAGAGATATTAGTGGCGTTTGACAGTAACTAGAGGTATTAGTGGCGTTTGACAATACTTAGAGACAGTATTTTTGTTAAATGCAAATAATTACTAGTAGTAAAAACTGCATTTGACAATAACTAGAGGTATTCGTGGCGTTTGACAATAACTGAGGTAGTTTTGGCGTTGCCAGTAGCTAGAGGTATTAGTGGCATTTGACAGTAACTAGAGGTATTAGTGGCGTTTGACAATAACTAGAGGTATTAGTGGCGTTTGACAATACTTAGAGATAGTATTTTTGTTAAACGCAAATAATTACTACTAGTAGAAACTGCATTTGCCAATAGCTAGAGATAGTAATGGCGTTTGTCAATAACTATAGGTAGTAGTTGCGTTTGGCAATAACGAGAGGTATTAGTGACATTGCCAATAACTAGAGGTATTAATGACGTTTGATAATAACTAGAGGTATGTGTGGTGTTGCCATTAGTTAGAGGTATTAGTAGCGTTTGACAGTAACTAGAGGTATTAGTGACGTTTGACAATAACTAGATGTGTTATTGCGTTGCAAATAGCACGAGGTATTAGTGGCATTGCCAATAACTAGAGGTAATAGTCGCGTTCCCAATAACTAGTACTAGTATCAGTAGTAGTTGCATTTGCCAAAAACTAGAGGTAGTAGTGGCGATTGACAATAACGATAGGTATTAGTGACGTTTGCCATTAACTAGAGGTAGCAGTGGCGTTTGATAATAACTAGAGGTAGTATAGTTGTTTGCTATTGACGTTGTTCGAGATAAAGGTATTGTTGGTGGTGGTGGTGTTGTTGCTAGTAAAGCATTCTTGGCAATCAAGGATAGACTAGCACGATTAATAAGACGAAAACCACAGCTAGTAAAATTACCCAGCTTTGAAGTTATGCCTGCAAATGTGAGTAAAATAATGAATCAAGTTGCAAATAAGAAACTAGCGGAGTTGGCTTGGTGTACCACTATCAGAAAAAAAAACCCAAAGAATAACTGCAAGTTTAATAGCAGGAAGTGGCCATCGTGTTAGACAATAACAATTATAATAAAATGATTAAACGTGCATCTGATCCAGAATCTGACATTGATGCGTCAGTTCTCAAAGATGAATCTGTGCGAGATTATCAATATTATTCTTATGACGCACGTGTACCTAACGCACGTGTATTAATCGAATTACAAGTTCCAGATACAGGTAAATATTTTTTACCTGCTGAAGCGTTTATTGAAGTAGAATGTAGACTTTTGGAAGCAGATGATAAAGCATACTGACTTTTAGATCGACCTGGCTGTGTTAACAATGGTGTTATGGCATTATTTAATAATATCAGATACATGACTGACAGAGAAATATTGAATCGTGTCTCGAAAATGTTGATTTTGCTACGACGATATTGGGTCTGGCAAGATATTCCGATAACTACGCGATGTCAGTTGGTCCGTCAATGATGATTGCGAAGGGCACATCTGATCATCCAGAAAACAGAAATGTGACAATTAATGCAGCTGGAACTGAAGTTGCATTGATGAATGAAAATCACAACATAGGATTTTCGGCACGTAGATCAATATTAAATGGAGAAGAAGAATTATTATGTGCAATTCCACTATCACATCTGTTTGATTTCTGTAGAAATGCTATAAAAGTTATATTTGTCGCTAAACACACTGTGGTACTTGTTAGAAAAGCCACCGACAATGATGCAATCTGGCGACCCAACGCAATTGATGCTGGTAAAATAATACTAACAAAACTGTGGCTGTGGATGCCAGTAATAACTCCATAGATCGACGAAGAACAACGATTGTTATCTTTCATGGGTCAAGACGGTAAATCAACACTGTCATGGTTGACATTGGCTACATATAGCGTTCAAAGTAATGCTGCTGGTTTATTCACATGGCATATAGCATCACAGCAGGTGGTGTCGGCACCACGACATATATTCATCGCATTTCATGAAAATGCCAGATTAGATTCGCGGGAAAGAAATACAATAGTGTTTGACGCGCTTGGGGTTAGAGAAGTTGCTTTGAGGATAAATGGACATAAAGAACCTTCTGAAGAAGTTTTGCTAAATTTTGAACACAATCATGTTGCACGTGCATATCATCGTTTGATGATATTTATGGGGCTTAATCAGAATACTTATTCTGGTTTGCAGATATTTTAGCGGTATTTCACAACCTTGGAACATTTGGATTTGTTCAGACAATCAGTCGTTGATATACACTTCCTAACTCGTGTAGCCTGCTGATGGTTTTAGATTAATTGATCTTATACTCAGCGTCAAAACCAATTTTACTTGAAGATGTTGGTGGACGAAAGAGTCATTGATGCTCCAGTATAAAACATGTAATTAAATCGCTCATGATATGTATAATGTCATATCATCATGTTAGTGTCAGTCTGACGTCTGGTCATATTAAAAAGCTTCAATCAAAATCAGCAAAGAACTGTGGAATAAAATTAACACTAAAAAAAATCATATCACAGGTTGTCAAAATAAACTATCATTGTCAAAACGTCAATTCAGACATTTCATTGACGCCAAACAATCAAAAACAGGCGTTAAACTTAATCTTTATGCGAGAGCCGTTAAAGATTCAATCAAGACTGGCGGCATATTTCCACTTCTTGCAGCTATACCAGCGTTAATAGACGCTAAGTCTCCAGTTGTTGCAAAAGCAACTGCACTTGGTGCTGTTGGAACTGCTGCTGGAATGGCAGTAAAGAAACCAACAGGAAAAGGAATATAGACTTCTAAAAAAGGAAAGGGTCTATGATTGCCAGGAACCCCTCATTGGTATGGAAATGGTCTGAGACTTCCCAGGACACTTCGGTGATTCTTCCTTTGTCATATTTTGATCTACTTGATGCTGCTAAAAATTAAATATAAAATTTTTTGGAGGTGTTTTTATGCGTGATCAGTTACCAAAACAGCCAATACTGAAACAGGTATCATTAATCTCGATGGAAGTTCTGGTATATGTACTCACTGGGTTGCATACGCGATTGATCCACGTGGAATTGTTTATTTTTATTCGTATGGGTTAGCACCACCAAAGGAATTTTAAAATATGTCGGCAGAGTGCAAAGGGCTCATCTTCTAAATATTCCAGTCTGGTATTCAACATTACCAACACAGACATTAACCGATTCACCAATATGTGGCCGTTAAGTAATTGCTGTACTCGACGCTATATCAAAATTTTCCGATTCACCTCATAAAGCTGTACATGCGTACACGAGGTCGTTTTTAAATAATTAATAATTACTAATTATACAAAGGTTGATATTCATGGAAGATCTTCTTCTTTCAAAAAGGAAAAAGATGATATTGATTTATCGAATTGCGCTACTAGAGATGATCTTGCTGATTTTATGAACCTCTCTGGAGTTGACCGGGGTGTTGAAATTTTTCAGGATAAATACGGTGTTTTAAAGACGAGTAACAGTAAGTTGGTCGACATAGTTCGTAGAGTTCTCTGTGCTATCACGGATAACTTTCCAGTATTTACTGACGGCTGTAGAATCAGAAATTCAAATATATCAATGCAACTATCAGAAATAAAATTATAAAAAGTGTTGCTGATCATTTACAATCCACCGGTGATAAAATGACTGGTTCTCTCACTGTGGCTAATAATAAAATTACTGATCTTGGAGAACCAGGCTCAGATAATGACGCTGTAACAAAGAAATATATCGACAGTATAAACCTCCCAATGATGAGCTCGTTATTTTCAATTAATCATGAAATGACCACATTTAAATCTGATTATAATATTCATATGAACACATTAATGAATTATCGCAAAAGAATAAATAGAATTGTTAATGATTTCTTTGGAAAACCAGTAGTTACCGGTATTAAACGCTTTGAACCTAATATAAATCTCGGTGATATTAAGACAGCTCACTGAAACGATTAATCAACGATTATGTGTTATCAGAGATCTTAAATCATTTTCAGAGCTAATCATGATAACGCAGAATAATATCAATGATATTAGAAACAAACTAGAAGATGTTATCAATGGAATTCCTGATATCGTCACAAATTTAATCTAATTAAAATTCCTCAGAAGCAAATAATCAACGTGATATACACAGTATCATCAGGATCATCAACACAGCAAAATAACACTATCAAACATACCGCAGAGGTCATTGGTGTGTATAGGCTGTCCGGTTATTATATTTACCACGTATCGATATCGTCATTCAACCGATAATATTTCTGGAATCGTGTCTATTGTGTTTTTTTTTTAAAGGGGGACGAAGCAACGTTTATGCTAGAATCATCTGATAAAAAAATGTAACCCCAGCGTCTTACTGGTGGTGTCTGGAATTTGTCGCTGAAACACCTCAGTTTATTGCTAAATAATTAAAATATAGCGAGTATTCCAATCAACGTCAACGTTTTAGATGCAATCAAGCATTTGAACGGCAAAATAAAATACAAAATATTGCTGAAGAATACACAGTAAAATTAAAATAAATATCGCAGACTTGCAGCTGTTGTTGATATAATTGTTTATTCCGCATATTCTGTTATTGCTAGAACTTGCGTATTATTACCAACAATAACAATGACATCGGCGGCAGTTGTAACAATTTGTTTATCAGCCGCAAAAAACAATTGCTGGTATTCTTAATAGTATTGCAAAAAAAAAGATATGTACTTATACAAACATGAAATTACATGACTATTTAGTAAAACGTTACGCATCGAGGCTGTCATATTCTACATTATCTTCGTTGTTATCACCGAGTCTCGGCGATGGAATAATATCAGATTTTGAATTTACAAAGATGTAATGCGCTTGATAGAATCCACATCTGATTTAGATTTTGCAGAGAATTTAAACAACAACGATGATATCAGTAAGCTCACCGAATCCTGAATTTAGTGTTAACTTTCCACCTGATATACGTGCGAATAAAATAGCGCTAGCACAATTACGAGTATACTACAGTATATTACAGCTGGCCAGATATCAGATCAAAATCATTCGGGTGATTACCAGCAAATAATTCTCTGGTATTTGAAAATAAAAAAAAACCAGAAGGAACTTTCGATTGGCAAGTTGTTCGAATTCCCACGGGCTGTTATCAATTTGAAGAAATTAACGATGAATTGAAATGGTTGTATTAACACCTACACATAGGCTCACCAGGGAAATGAAAGAACAAGAGGTAATATATCATACTCATCATAGCTTCTTTCGGTAGAAGGGTGATAAATGGACTCCTCAACGAATGGATGAAAAATATATTCCAATGATTATTATCTGGGATGAAATATGTACCGTTGCATTGGAAACGTTAAAAATATTTCTTGATTGGTTGTTGAAAAAAAATACTGCTGTAATAATGTGTGGTAATCATGGTCAACTGTCACCTTTTGTTGGATTGTCTCCACATACATAGCTGAGGAATTTTGTTGATTATTATGAAGAAATAAATGATGATCATAGAGCACTTCATCCAGAATTAAGAGAGTTTAAGAAATTAATCAGAATACAACCACATAAAATTCAGTGTGAAATAAAACGTGAAATAATTTCAGAAACTCCTATTAACAATTTTTGGAATTTATGATGGCCAGATTATTTGATAGTCACAAGTAGAAAGATAGTTCATGATACACTTCAACAACAATTATTTATATTACATAGCAATCTTTTAAAATCTGCCTGTACCATTGTGTTATCGACCAGCATATATTCAACAACAAAATATTGAAGCTGGTATACCAGGATCGCTAGAAAAACAAAATCTTGTGTTAAATGATATTGTTTTAGTTCATATCCGTGTTGTTGAGAGCGCGTTAACGATGAACAAAACTCTGTGAACTCTAGGAATGCGGAGGTAATTGTGTGCCTTCGGGAATTACTTGTAATTGTTCACGTACAAATCCACGTTGAGGTGCAATTGAATCTAGTCTTTAGATTGCAGGTATACCCGTGGATCTGACCACTGGAAATGTTATGTCTTGTAATACTCCAAATACGATCAGTCGCTCTTTTTTGACCACCTTCAAGTTCACCAGGTTCATATAAATACCTTGCAGTCACATTACCTAGTATTGGTTGTTTTGAGAAGGACCATGTCATTGCATTGTTTTATGTTTTTTGTGATTGCCTTTGTAGGTTTCATAGAAATTGACCGAGTAATTTCATTGTTTAATACATTTATCACGCTTGGTAGTCTTGCAACTCATTCTAGAGAACTCATATCTTCCTGAATTATTTCCTTCGCATACTGATATATGTCCTCGTCTGATTTTGACGTTATGTTTTTTTCATCAGAGATGATACTGCACCAATAAATTCCTTGCCAGGACCAACCTGTAATAAATGTGGCCATCGCAAGGGTCCTCGTTGATCAATTTGTTCAAACGCAGATACATCTTCAGCTGCTGTTTAAGTTGATAGTGGTTCTGCTTCTTTATATCTACTTGCAACGTCAACGAAAGTTAACGCGTATTTGTATGTACGTGATTGACGTCTACCAATTTTAACGTTATCGTGTGGTAAAAACAATGACTGATGACCTTCATTGGGAGCGCTGATATGAAAATGTGCATGCTAAATTTGCTTAGGTGGTGGTAGATACAATTTGCCATATTGCCTGTCGTGCTAACCAATTTGTAGCAACAGAACGTGTGACATTTGCTGCATCAGCAAGTCTACTAATTGCTGCTCTACCACTCCAATATCTTCTTGGGCTATAATAAATCGATTTCATTATTTTAATACTCGGTTGATTAATTACCGGCCCCTAGCACTAGTTTACCTTTCATCGCAGATCTTACCCAAAAATTAGCAAGCGATTCTCTGATAGATTTTTTGTGTGTGGAATTTAACGAGTGAATCAACTTGACATCTGCAATATGTCGTTGTTGTAAATCTTTATTTTTATACGCAACATCATGAATATGGCACGCTTGATCAATCGCATCTATTGGATACTCTCCAGGTCTTGGTTGATCTGGCTCGTCAAGTTGGATATCAAGTCGAGTTCCATGACCACAATAATTATATCCAGGAAAATATTTTTCTCCTGGGTATTTAGCCCATGGAGCTCATGGTAATTTTCCTAATGAAACAGCGATATCACTACCAGATACTTTGTGTCCAGAGATAAATTTATATTTTTTTGTACAAATTTTACACATTTACCTTTAATTGCACAATTTTATTTTTTGTTATTATTGTTGTTAATCAACTTGTGAAAGTGGATGCTATATCATTGAACAAAATATAGATCTATAGTATTTATTATATTTGTACAACATGGATGTCATTGATTTTTTAGAAACACGAAAGCAAGAATCAGTAAAACATTTCAGCATTACCAGATTCCATCAGAATGATAATAATAGGTCCATCCGGATCGGATTAAACACAGTTACTGCTTAATTTGATAATGAGATGGCTCAAGTGTGATAAGTTATATTTAGTGGTACCATCCCTAGAGGATCAGGGATGCTACGATGTGCTTAATGATTTTAATGAAAATGCAAAATGGTTGGACGAGCACGAGAATGCTATTATTGATTTTATCACTGATACTGATGAAGCCCCTTCTGTAGATTACCACATTGGATTTATTAATAATTTCTTAGTTTATGATGACGTACTGCTGGGCAAACAAACAAATCCAGCTCGGATATTTTCTCGCGGCAGACATAAAAACACAGACATGATTTATGTTACTCAGCGATATACGCAAATACTTAAAGTGATCAGAGATAACTGCATTATTTTAGTTGTGTTTAATGGGGTCGATACGCATACTCTGCGAAACATTCAGCAGACTTGGTGTTCAGGGGATATGACATGATTAAGTTCAAAAACTTGTTTTCAAAAGCACACGCTACCCCACACGGATTTATAACAATACATTTGCATGATCATCGATCGCGATATCGTATAGGTCTTGATAAAATCTTTGGTTAAAAAAGACATTAGTTTTTCATTATTGTTAGATTTCTCATCAGTATCTTTTTAAGTCGATTAGCTCTATCTAACCGATTTAGAATCACTTTGGACTCTTCGTATTATTTCATTTCTACGATTTTTCTTTTGCTTTACCAAAAAGTGAACAAAAACATGCATAACCATTTTAAACACCAATAACAAAAATAAAGTAAGAAAATGAGCTAACCCAATTAGACAAACTCTTGGTTTTAGTTAGAGGCTTCGATTTGACGTTATTGACCTTGTAATTTTCATTTTTTTCGCATGAAGTTTTATTTTTGATAAATGGCCTTTCAAGCAAGCGGTCTGTTCACCCTTCCTACTGCTTTATTTATTATATATATATTCCTTAGGATTGGTACGGGCTCTTTTACTGTAGTCTTTTCTCCCATAATGTTTAATTCACCGTATGCTATTATCGGCAGGTTCCCACTGGGTCGTAGTATATATCCTTTGTAGCTATTTCTATTTATTAAGTTTCACTCATATAGTCTGGATTTATGACTTTCAGAGCTATCTTGACTGTAGATGTTGATGGTATCCTATCTCTTGGTCTAGTTGATGTGTCTAACTCTTGGGTGCCTTGTTTATAAGAACATTCGAGAAATGATACATCGTCTGTTTCTATTCTCTCAAAAAAAATTCCAACATTTGTATCTCCTTATGTGCAGCCGACATGTTTGCTTGCTTTCTTGTCAACGTTGGTTGATTTTGACCAGTGTTTGTAAAACATCATGGTCTTTCCCACATTTGTCCAGCCCATAGGGCTACATTTTGGTTAATAGTACATCTGTAGTCCACGATAATTTCACAAAGTTACTATATTGAACCGTGCTTTTATCTTGAACTGTTTAGGAGCTGCATGATACAGTGAACACATACACACGAAACATATATACAACGACTGCCACAAGGAGCTAACATGTATTTTTTCTATAAAAGGCATTTCCTAAGATTTTGTTTTCATTCATTGTTTAGAAATATATGCCAAAATTTAGAAGAATAGAAGCTTGAGTTGGATTTTATTGATACATTACATCCTGCCCAGATTTTGAAGATTTTTAATGCAACTAATCTGATAGAAACTTTCATTTTTTATCGAACTATTTTTAATTAAATGTTATTTACAGTTTTACTGTAAAATGTTACAATCATTATTTTATAAGACATTCATTATTTTAGTACCAGATGTTTCCTGTTTTGATTCAAAGCGTGACAATAATGTGAAAAGCACGTATAAGTATTTGCTGCATATGTAAATTCTCTTTATTCATTGTTTAATTTCTTATTGTTTCGTTTCTGTTATGTACATACAGTTCATCTTGACAATTGGAAATAAATGTCATCCAATGATAACAGTGTTAATAACCCCACTTTGTGTGATAAAATGTATTTTTAAACAATCATATTTTCAATTTTTCGAGGAAGATATTACGGTTGGATGCTGCAATCACCAGTAGACAAACAGAGGTAGTTGCCTCCTACTTTGTTGATACAGATGAGAAATTCCGTAGTAATTAAAGTTAATATCAACTCACATAAATGCGAATTAATAAGTAATTTCATGTTCAGTTATATTATTGTAGTTGCAGTTAAAATTTTCAATAGTTGTCATTTCAGTGTTGTTTTGCTTTTGAAAATCATATACTTGACAGCTGTGTATTTGTCATGTGATTGTAAAGTGAGTCAATTTATTGCATTGCATATTATGTCTTTCTGTTCACGCTCAAGATTGTAAAAGTGGGTACACTTTACCAATGATTGACTTTTATTCATCCTTATAAGGAATTTTTATTATACTGATAAGGTAATTAAAATCAAATGCCAAAACAAAATGTTATGGTAAACGTTGTATTAGGTGAAGAAAGGAGACTAGAACTTCGGATGTAGGATTAACTGAACTATGTCATTTCTTCTTGGACTGTTGATGTAAGCATGGCTAGATATAACTGGCTGAATAGTCAGCCATAAATGATACATCTGTTTGTTTGAGGGCCTGGTGTCACACATGTAAAACTCACTATTTCGTACAAAACTTTGCATTGTCTCCATCGCAATATCTGCTCAGAGGGGCAGGTTTAGAAAATTTATGATCCATATTAAATGAAAGTTTTGCTCATAAATCTTTATGATCATTTCTTAATTGCCCTTGAAGCATATCCTGGATTAGCATATGCTTTTGATAATATATGGAACAAATGTAGCATACTCCTGGTGAACTAGTAATTTTGTTGGTGTCTTTTTCACTAACAGACCCTTTTTGTTGTGCGCTGTACAGTTTGTGCAATTAAAACTATTGTCACAAGTTTACATGACCAGTTTACGAGGCAAGATGGAGTCCTATAAACTTTGAAAACATTCAGTACAATAAAAGTCCTTTTTGCCAGGTAGTTTGTTACAAGTAAAAATAAAAAGTAAACAGACCGTACCTTGTTTTTGAATATGATGGGAAAAGGAACCACATCAGCGTTCTCTTATTGTCTTAGGTTTGTATGTAAATGTTGTGATCAGAAGAAGTTAACAACATATTCCTATTGTAACATCTGTCTAGTGGAATCTGTATTTTGTAATCAGTTATATTTAACAGGATTTATATATTTCAATTATTCATTGGAATTTCAAAATGCTTATTGATACTGTTGGGATTATTGTGAATTCATTCAAGGATATTTTAGATTATATCATTGTGATACATTACGATTGGTAGCACATTGGCATATTTAAGACTATAGGTACATCAGCACATTCAAGATTGCATTCCAGTCCGAACACTGCTGTAATTCATTTAGAACACTCTTTACTTTTGGACCTCTGGGGACTATTTGGGATTTATTTCATAATAATGTAAGCTCCTTTTAAATGTTCATATTTTCTGGAAAAATAAAGTATTTGTTGAATTTTACCTGTTGGTTTCACTTTCTTATGTTTAAGATCTTAAGAGTCGTAATGCCTTTTAAGTTCAGATAAGCATCCTCATCTGGACACTGTTGTGAAAGTGTTCTATATGTTTGATGTTATGAATGCAAATACAATTAACGTATTTACCGCATATGCTGGGACACGATAAAATAATTATTTTTTTCCTGTCCCAGAACTTATGGTGAAACATTTTTTTTTTTCACTTTGGTCATAGGTCCCAAGACTTAAGAAACGAAATAAATTTGTATTGCATTTGTGCCCCCCCCCCCCCCACCTGCACGTTGCAATAAAATAGATAAATAAAACGCTTAATTGATAATAAAAAGAAAGAAACTAACCTTGTGTTGTTATCATTTATTCCTTTTTTCAACATGAGCATTAAAGAATAAAGTATTTCCACGAAATCCGTGTAAGTGGCGTAGTCTTCCATCCATACTGTAGCGTGTATCAGTTATGTCCGATACCACACACCACGTTTTTCATTGGCATGAACATTGAGAAACAATTGTGTGTGGTTGTGCCCAAAGGTTTGAACATATTATCCGACTGAAAACTGGAGCCAACAAAATCGCAAACAAGAGGGAAATAGTCAACCGATATCTTGAAGACGCCATACACGCATGACACGGTGTTGGGTGGAAAATAATCAAGACTGAGTTATATGCATGTCTACTGTATGAAAGTATCTCGCAAATAAAAATCGTCATTTGAAAACACATTCACTTGAGTGCAAGTGACAATATTTTCACCAGGTCGGTTACAAAATTATCCTTACTATTTACCCGCAGACATCAATGCTTCTTTGTATTAATTGTAACCGCATATGCCAAGTACATAGAAGCCCTGGTGGTGAATAAACACGACTGGCAACAAGCAGTTAACTCCTTTTTTGAACCTACTGACAGGACATCAAAGACAAAAGGTTATTTTTATTACAAAGCAAGCCGATCTCAGAAGCCGGCTTTGGTTACTTTTTTTTGTGGTAAAGCAATGGATATCAATACAAAGGTTATTTTATTGCAAAGCAATCCGACATCGGAAACTGATTATGGATTCTGTGAAGTGAGCCGATTTTTTTCTATCTTTGAATTTACAAAGACAGCCGAGATATGGAAGTAAACTTGGGTTCATTTTCAACTGTATTCACGGGAATTTTGAAAATAGCTTGAAACAATGAACAATTTTTATAGTGAGACAATATAGTGCTTTGTGCACAGATGTCTATGACCCAGCAATATTTGGAGAAAATAAAATCATGTGATGAATTCGTGAAGGCCAGAAGAGAAGCAAACGATTTCGCAAACGAGAGGGAAAATAAGCAACCGATATGTTGAAGACAACTGTCACGCATGGCACGGTGTTAGGTGGAAAATAGCCAAGATTAATTTATGTCCAGGTCTACTGCATGACAGTATCTCGCAAATAAAAATCATTATTTGAAAACACATTCACTTGAGTGCAAGTGACAATCTTTTCGCCGGCGCGGGTTACAAAAGTATCATTACTATTTACCCGCAGATATCATCGATGACCCAGCATCATCCAGAAGATTTGGAGAAAATAAAATCACGTGATGAATTCGTGAAGGCCAGAAGAGAAACAGGTTATTTCGCTGACAATATGATCATTAACATGGATGAAATTCTAGTGTACTTTAATCGAATTCCTGGATGGACTGACGATAAGATGGGCGTCAAAAGTATGAGAATTAGCAAGACTAGTGCAGATTTGAACAAATCTGACTTAGTCCTTGCAGTTTCCGCTTCAGTTGGTGTGTTGCCTCTAACAATTTTTCATGGTATGAGAAAACTAAAAAAACGATATTCATGTACCAAAATAATAGATCGTACATGCGCAGGAGAAGGGTTGTGTTGATCACGTGCTGCTGCAGTGGATTAAAGAGTTTTATCTCAACTACACAGTTTTATATTTTTTTTAAAATAAAATTTCAGCTGGAGTGCAATTTCCGACATGTAATTTTCGAATGACTTAAAAGGTGTCCCACCACTTCTGACTCGAAAAAAAACCCGATGTGTCCCAGAACATACAGTGCACAAAAAATTACTTTTAAAATTAATGTATGGTGTCCCAACAAATACGGTGTCCCAACATATACTGTAAATATTGTAATTTGAATCTTTGTAAACAAGCTGAAGCTATCTCTCACCGTATCTGCCGTTTCGTGGATCCTGTTGCATACCAATACCAGACTTGGTACCACCAAGGTCAATGATAAACTTAAAATAAACTTTGATAATCGTTTTTTGGAATGGACGATTTTGTCAATGACATTCAAGACTTGACCCGAACTGAGGCATTTCTCTAATTGATCGAAGTTACAGCAAAATGGACTCGACAGCAGCTCTATTCATCAGCAAACATAATTATGACAGATGATAACATTCGTGAGTTTTCTGCAGCCACTCATTGCTGGAATTGAAAGCAGCTTTTACTAAAAGATAGCAAAATTCTTCCATCAATGAAAAGCAAATTCCCGGTTCCAAAGTTTGTCACTTTATTGGTGCGTACAGATGTGTTGCACACCATGCATCTAATTTGCAGTTGAAAATTTACCCCAACAAAACCAAAATCTCTGTGGTGCTTCCCGATGTGTCCCAGAACATACAGTGCACAAAAAATTACTTTTAAAATTAATGTATGGTGTCCCAACAAATACGGTGTCCCAACATATACTGTAAATATTGTAATTTGAATCTTTGTTTATACTTTAATACCTTGTATGAGCGTAAAAGCATGGAAAGAATGCAAAAATGGAACAACTGGGTTAGCAATGGCTTCACATTCCGTTTTTGTCTAGTCATAAACATATCTCTGGAGACACCATGTAAAACAATTTGGTTATGCAACCTTTTGTTGATGACATACTAGCAGAGTTTCATGTTCAGCATTCTGCATCACAATGTATTTGTTGGACCAATCCACCTTTTTCACACCATAATTCCATAAAAAATAACAAATCTAACATGTGGTAGCAAACAGATATTAAAAAAATCTTAAAAATATTCGCGTTTAGACCTTAGCTCGCAGATAATCCAAGCCCCCCCCCCCCCCTTATTACAGGCCTTTATTTTGTTATATGCGAGTATATATGGTAACTGCTGTTTAATAATAATGGCTGACTTAAAAGTTCATCCACTTCTGACACAAGTGCGAGGAAAATATAAATCTGACACCTGATGTTGTCATTGCATGATGCACTTAAACATGCCAAAATGTTAATACTGATTTCATTACCAATACATATACAATCGAAGAAGTATACAGGGTTCCCATGCTACCGGGATATCAGTAAAGAGTGGGGAGAAATTATATTTCTTTCCCGACTATAAAATGTCCCTGAATTTTGCAAATATTCGTGAAAGTCTGTAAAAACCTAGGATTTTCAGCCACCGCTTGATGAAAGAAACAATTACGTACTTCATTCATAACTGATCATAAGTTCAATTTATTGAGTTCTGGCCAGAATATTTAGAGGTTACACTATGGATCATTTGAGTGCTTACCATAAATGTTGTTGAGTCAATCCTAACACTTATTGGATTAAATTAGTCTAGAAGGCTGGTTGTTTCACAGACAGCTCGATATTGGTATATTTCATTACATGAAAGGTTTGAAAACCAGTTTCGCAGCACAAGATGCCAACATGGCTTTGCAAACATGAACGCTGTTGTCCAGAGTCATACTTGCATGAAACTGATATAAAAATTATTTATATTCCCAGAAATTGCGATTATTAGAATCATTGTCTTTCATCTGCTGAAAGATGAGATTAAACTAGGGCATTGATGAAATTTGACTTGGTACTCGCCAATTGCATTGCTAGTTGCACGAGTGCATAAATCTTTCAATCTACATAATCATGACATCATAATTCATTTCAAATGTTGTAGAAACAAATAAAAACATTAAAAGTCGTATACTGTTTGCAATTAAAAAACTACAATGAAAGAACGCACAAGTTTCTATATTTATTCTAAGAATAACTACTTTCATTAAATATATTTCGAATTTTGTTATAACAACATTAGAGAGGAGTTTGTTGTTGACATCATGTGACTACTGTAATTCTCACGCCGTAGTGTGAGATTTATGTAGTCACGATACTAGTCAGTCAGTAGTGTGAGATTTATGTAGTCACGATAATAGTCAGTAGTGTGAAATTTGATTTATGTAGTCATGTGACTAGTAATGCAAATGGCAAGTACTGGGTCAGGTTTCATTTATACTGAAGTTTTGTCTAGTCTATCAGTGAATTAAAGACATAGCAATTATAATACTTTCCATTCCTGAGAAAATTAATCACCTTCGAATCATTTTAATGCAGGTATGACTTGATGTAACATCATGTAAGTTTGCTAAGACCACTGGTGGGGTTTAAGTTAAAATTGCATTCCAAATTGTCGAATCTCTGATATTAACTCTTGTGTTCAACTATTACACTAATCATGTAGCTTGAAGTATTGGTTTCAAATCCTAAATCGGTCACCAGAGAAATGTGAGATTGTTGTCCCTTGTATTTTAAGAAACGATACAAGCCCCTGTGAGTATCAATACAGGTTTATCGCAATACAAGAACATGTTAATTTTACAGAAAATTCAGTCCTTATTTGTACAGTAGTATATAATTTTGAAGGTATTTTTGTCCAAATTTAAATCAACCCTATTGAAAATAGGCTTTTGTCAATAATGGATTATTAACCAAATATTTTTGAACAGCATTGATGTAGAAGGGTTTTCGAATGACAATTGTCATTCGGCCTGATTAGGTTTAAGTAGCGGTAAAAATGCCCCTTTTTTCCGTGTAAAAGTAGGTGCTAAAAAAGTGTCTAGAAAAATCTTTTTAACTTTAAATTCTTCTGATATAAATGAATGAATTATACATTGCTGATTGTGCTCTTTGGATTTCACACAAAGGAGTACACATCATCAAATCCAGTCAGTGTTCCATCTAGCTCGTCTCTCTAAAAAAGCAAAAGAAATATTACAAATGCAATGATATCCGTTACATTAAGAAGTTAAAAGATGTTGTTCTGTATTCCATAGCACGTCAACACAGACTGTTTATTTGGCGCTGAAGCAAATAAAGTAAAGTACCTTGCACAAGGACACATTAGGCAATCAAGGCTAATCTAACAGCAGGATTCCAACCTGGACTTTTTGGTTACTAAGATGGCATGCTAACCATTGAGTCACTGTAACTCCTGTCTCTAATAAATACTTCAAGTGTGGTACATGATGTGGACAGTAAGTTCAACTATGGATAAATTATACTTAATAATTTCTTCTTTTCATATATGATGCTCTATCCGTTTATGTATCACAAGGTATTGCACATAGTACAGACAAAAAGTTGTTGATGAGAGAAAAGTGTCAAGATGTAAATGGACTAATCTACAATAATTCCTCAGTCTTGACATACAGTAGTTGTCACATGATAACCGAATCTTTAAAATGCCATTATAGTTTTATTATTGGATATAGTGAAAGGTCTACTCATTTAAGCAGTATGGAGTAAAATTGGCATTTCTGCAAATATACAATAGTCAAATAATTTATAAATGTATTTTATATTTCACATAAGTATTAATTGGAACTGAATGTATGTTTATTAAGATATGCTTGCTCCATTGTTACAGCTGCCATATAATTTAATACCACACAATAGCAACAATCCTCCAGAAAGAAAACCTACAATCTTCTTACTCACAAGAACTTCAGGCAAAAGTGCCATTGATGGAGTCCTACCAGCTTCTGTTTCAAGTGGATATGAATTCTCACACCCAAAATCAGCACATCCTATTACATGGAATGTTGACATACAAACTAGCCCAAAATTGGCTGAAAAATTGTCAGGTCTTATTGTTCTGCTATCGAACTGTACAATGCTTGTAAATAAACTATAATACTACATTTCTAACTTGTATAATAACACAGCATTGTTTCAGCTGTCCTCGCACACTATATTTCTCCTAAACTGGCATCTGTTTTGCACTGTAGCTAGATTTATTATTGATGTTTTGAGAAAGAATAGTCGTTAGTGACTCAACAACTTGAGAAGTTAAAGTGTTTAATGTTTTGGGCTAATTATTTTGTTTAATTTACTTGGATTACAAGTTTGTTTTCCCTGGAAATACTAGTGCTCTAAGTTAATTCTTGGACAAGGACAGTTATCGAAATGTACACAGAATTCAAACACTGGAATATTATTTTCTGTGATTCAACAAAGAACTGTTGACACATCAGTATGATGCTGATTACAACATACGTTATTGCCTTCCATTTTGGTTTTCATCAGGATTCAAACTCAGTTTCATTAAGACGTTTTGTTTCTAGGACTTATATTTTTTAAGTCTTCTATTATTTTTGGATTTGATTTTTAAAACTGTTCTTTTTCTCATTTTTAACTTGTTTTTCTGGGAAAATAAAACATTTGTTAAATTTTACAAAGCTTTTTGTCTTTACTTTTTTATGTTACATTTTGTAAGGGCCTAAACACGAAACAATGCTTAAAGCATTTTCTTACAGACCCATACAATTAAAGGGATACAAAAATGTACCTTTCTGGATTCTGCAATATTATTTGACCCTTCATGGCCTGATTCTTGAACCATTATTTATAACACAATTTCTTGTTTGATCAGTTGTGCAAATTTCCTGCAGGTATTCATTTGCTGCTTACAAAGCAAAACAATGATATAAAAGTAGCAGTTACTATTAATTTTAACAAATTTTTTTAATTTACAATATTCACCTCAAATTTTTGAAACTCCACTATAAAAGTTAGTATGCACAAACATTACCAAATACAATATAGTATAATTTAATCAGTCTCATTTTAAAGACTCCAAATACATAAGTACACAGAAAGGTGATTGTACCCTGAAGTTGATTTACATAAAATCTGTCATATGGGAAACACATATGGGGTTTGGATAAAGGGTTTACTCTGAATGATTGAGATCAAGATGAATAATGCTCCATTACAAGCAATTTGGCTATTTCCATTACTTGGCATTGGAGTTGTGTTCCTTGTAATAGACAAATGATAGCATGTTCATAATTAAAGACATTCACACACTGGTTATATCTAGATTTAATCTAGCTTGTTACATTTAAATGGGAACATAAATAGTAATAAAGGTATTAGATGTATATTACCACGCAATTAACATCTATTTATGCAATCAGACAAGTACACATGGATACTTAGAAGGACATTTACTTTACATCATCATTGACTTACATCATATCGTATTTTCTTCCTGTCAACCACCTGCATCAAAGGTTTTTGGCACTTCCTGCAACCAGTTGTCATATGTGGTAACTCATCTTCCGAACTCTTAAAAGTTAAGATACTTATTAAATATGTAACCTTGTAACTAAATTATACAGGTTTTACAGCAAAAGTGACAAGAAAATAAAGAAATATGTTCTTGAAAGTCAAATAGCATGACACAGTGCTTGAACAACTGATATATACTTGAGCTGAGAAAAATGTACCAAATATACAAAGATAAAACTAAATGGAACTTCCTCGCAGGGCATACAAATTGACCAAGAACCTTAATCTTCAAGAGCCAAGGAAATGGAACTTCCTCGCAGGGCATACAAATTGACCAAGAACCTTAATCTTCAAGAGCCAAGGAAATGGAACTTCCTCGCAGGGCATACAAATTGACCAAGAACCTTAATCTTCAAGAGTCAAGGAAATGGAACTTCCTCGCAGGGCATACAAATTGACCAAGAACCTTAATCTTCAAGAGCCAAGGAAATGGAACTTCCTCGCTGGGCATACAAATTGACCAAGAACCTTAATCTTCAAGAGCCAAGGAAATGGAACTTCCTCGCAGGGCATACTAATTGACCAAGAACCTTAATCTTCAAGAGCCAAGGAAATGGAACTTCCTCGCAGGGCATACAAATTGACCAAGAAACTTAATCTTCAAGAGTCAAGGAAATGGAACTTCCTCGCAGGGCATACAAATTGACCAAGAACCTTAATCTTCAAGAGCCAAGGAAATGGAACTTCCTCGCAGGGCATACAAATTGACCAAGAACCTTAATCTTCAAGAGCCAAGGAATGTCAATTTACATTGGTCAACATGACCCTAGTCATGTTGCTAGGTGAAGTTTTGCCAATTTATCTCATTGACTGCAGCTGAAAAAATGAATCCAATAAAGGTGCTCTTTACATTTAAATGGGAATTTAAATGGTAACAATCTTTGTGGCATCTGCAAACATCAGTTCTTCCAATTTAAACTGTTAATATGCAAGGCATGTGGACATCCGGGAAGTCCTATTTAATATCAAATGGGTGTAATATGCTCTTTTATTGGTTTTGCTTGCTACAGGCAGCCACTCCATAGCATCAAAACAAGTACTTTTTCAAAACTGTTCAAGCAACCACATATGTCTGGCAATATTTAAGTGAATCAACAACCTTTGGCAAGCAAAGATAAATTACCATATATAGTACAGTATATGCCTCCCCTCAGTTCATTAATAATTAAAATATCCATGCACATATATAACATGGGGCAAAATGACCATGACATTTTTGCCCCCAAAGAGCAAATGGCTACATCCATACTCATTATAAAACAACTTACGCATTTCTGTGAAAGAACCTTGTCTAGACCACAAATTATCATATAGATATCATTCTCCTTCCTTGGATTCCTATCACAGCTGATTGGAAAAACTGAGTTCTAAGAATCATTCAAGCTAAACTGATAAATATGATGAAAACAAGCATTCAGCATTATGAAAAATGCCACCAGCATTTATAATGCACTAGTTTCAGCAATGTTTACCTAAACATTTCCAAACAGTATTTATCAAAATGACAAATAGGAATCACCAGAGTGCGGTTAACTACAATTATTGTAATTTTACTGCTATAATAACGTACCTATCACCAAAGATAAAGAAAGTTCTCTGTATTGAAGAATGTGATTTTACCAGACTTGTTTCAGGCAATCTGACTTGCTTTAGTCAAAGACAAAGGAACCCATGATGGCTGAGTGATTAAAAGGTGCTCAACTTTACAAATAACAGACATCTCAGAATAGAAAAGGATACTCACCAAACTCACAACATCTGATGTACTTCTTAATGTACTTGTAAGAATGATGCAGCTACCTTTGTTGAAGACTCAATATCTGGCATGGCTGTAGGTTACAGACTTGCAACTTCCTTTTGTTTTGTATACTATAATAAGGTAAAAGAAGAATATAGGACTACTGAAACATAATATTAAAAGATATAAGCCAACAGCCCATGAGGTATAAATATAATTATTGCTGTTATAAGTGGCAAAAAAACATAATTTGGGCGTAAAAAGTGTGATCGATATATTACATGCCAGAATTACAGCATATACAAAAAGATACTTTTACTACTAACCTGGTTTTGCAGCTCATCAAAATTCTTTTAACAAAGGGCAAAATCCATATGGATTAGAACCAGAATACAAGCACACAATATAATGAAAAATTATTTATATTCAGCACTCACTTCATAGTCTATCTTTTACTTTCGCTGAATCATTGAATGATAATGAACTGGAATTCTACGATGACCATGGTCAAGTGCTGAGAGTGCTCTTATTACACTACTTTCATATTCTTTTAAAGTTTTTAAGCAGTGTTGATTTTTGCTTTTTCAGAGTATTGTTTTGAAGTATGAAAATATCCATCTTCTCTAACACTTTCTGTCATTTGGCATCCACAACTCACACCATAAAGCAATGACAACATTATTTTCACTTAACATCTGGTACCATTTTCTTGAAAAATATAGACTGGTTAACTAGCTATCTTATCAATAAAATGAATTTGCTAGGTAAAGTTCACTTCTGAAGTAACATCTATTTTCTTGGAAATGGGTCATGTACAGTTGCTATAAATAACAAAAAAGGAAAGTATTCTTGCACTATGTTTATGCAGTATTCACTTTATTAAGAATCCTCTCAATTTTATATGAGTGGAATTAAAGAGATTTTAAATATGACAAAAACAAATTTGTATTGATTTGTTACATTGGTAATGGTTGGCATGTATGCTGTAAGAGCAAAGATGATGGCAATTTATTGCTTTATTATCTTTATTTATGGGGGGAGCCAAATCCATAATACAGTCAAATATCCAAAATACAAGTTGTACAGTAAGCTGTACTCTTAATGTGAATCAGTAAATCTTTACTTGTCTCACTGTTATAAAATATGGTTTCAACTGTAGAGAATTAAAACTCTATTCAACATAAGAGAACCTACTAAACTCAACATCATCATAAACATATATCCAGTATATCTTCCACTGTTTAATTAATCATGAATACAAATTTTTTTTTGTTTGGGTTAAATGATTCCAGCCTGCATAAAGACATCAAATAAATTATACATACATATATGTTATAAACTATACAATTTTAAAAATAAAGAAACTGGAATTTAGCTGTTTCTTTACTTGCATTTTGTTATAACAATTTTAAAAATAAAGAAACTGGAATTTAGCTGTTTCATTACTTGCATTTTGTTATAAACCATACAATTTTACAAATAAAGAAACTGAATGTTACTGAGTGCTTTGCATCTATTGCGCTTTGATGTCAATCTGAAGAGGTTTTATCCACTTTATATTATTGGAAAGAATATAATCTGCAATAATGCAATCATGAAAAGTCTAAATAACACACAAAAAACAATAAATTAAAAAATTCAGATAAAAGTCATACAAATGTAGTCTGTAGACAGATTTGTCAGAGCAGCATGAGAAAAAATTTTTTTGTTGTAACTTTAACACCATTTTTTCAGCAAAAGATAGGCTATACATGGCGGCCAGTACAAGTGGAGGAAGAACCCTGGAAAACTCCAGGAAGAACCACTGACCCATGAGAAACTACTGGCAAGCTTTCTCATGTACCCACATTAGCCAAGCCTGAGCCATGAACAGGTGTTATAATGCCAGAAAAAGAACTTTTAATTATGTACCAATGTTGCTCCATAACTGAAGCTTAAAAAATGAAACTTGCTCTCCAGCACAACACCCAAACTGCCTTTCCATTATGCTCATCTCATTCTCATGGACTGCTCCTAAAAAAACACATTGACTTAAGAAAGCAGTAGGGATTGGATAACCTAATCACAATAAAAAAATTTGTTTTTTAAACAGCTTGATTTTATCTTGCCACAAAATAAGTCTTTTGAAGCAATGCATCACAGCAGATTTATCAGTTGTCAAGGAAGTAAAGAGGAATAACTTAACAGAGACATGAATGAGGCAGAGTCAAGTGTCTTCATAAAAAATTAAATTCCATGTCTGAAATCGTATCGCAACAAATTTGATGTAGGAAGCAAAACATTGGCAAGAAGTTGTATATACTTCGGTAATATAGTAACCTTCATTTAATACCATGACTAATAATACTATTTAACTCATGATTTGTAATCATCTATGCAAACCAATGAACATATAGGAACTAAAACACCATATTAAAGTAGCATTGTTTTTTTCGTTGAAGGATACTCGTATACCAGTATAGATAGCCAGTTGCATTTCTTACCAAATAATAAAGATTTTGAACATAATAAAAGAAAAATGTAGTAACTTATCAAAATGGTATGCAGTAAAAACTCGAAAAAGAATTAAACAAAATTAATAATGTGCTAAAGTTGGGAAAAACGGAACAACATATATGTCATCTAGGACTAGCATTCTTAAGGTTTTTGGAAACTCGACTGAGCTCTTAGAAAGTAATCATTAGTTAGCATCTCCTGGCCTTTGGAAAAGAATGCAGTCTACATAATAAATATTGACCCCATATTTTAAGGAGTCACGTTTTTTTAAACTTATTCTTTATCATTTTAACACTTATCTTTCCAAAATCTTATGAAGTATTGATCAAATTTTTGATGTTAGCCTTTTTACATAGAATGTGATATCTGTAAAATTGCTCATTGTTACCGGTTTTCTTATGCAAATATGAACAGCATTATTATTTACCCATTCCTTATGGATATGCACATGTGGCTGTCCACTGTAAACCATAAATAAAAGGAAAATCAAAAGTGACCATGCCATTTCACACCAGATATGGTTGCCTAAGTTATATACTCTGATTATCTGTAACAGGTATGAAGTATACTGAAAACTGATATGGAGAAATACCTCATAGGAAGCTGAATATGTACTGCCAATGGAAATACCACTCCGCTCCAGTCAAAGAATTTTGTACCATAGTTTTCAATTTATATAAACTGAGATATGCTAGCAAATATGTGACCTCCAGCATCCTAGGTGGACCCTCAAGCCACTTAGGCCATTGTGGACACTTTAAAATTGGAGAGGAGGCTATCATTCACATAAGGAATCTAATCTTTCTTCACTAGAAGGATATTCAAGGCGTAAATAGGATTGTGGCATGTAGAGGTAATGGACAACAAATCGCTAACATTAATGTCATAAGGGAACATATTTTGTATTAAAAAATACCATGTTGATATAACCATGCATTCTAGTGGAGTAGCAATAAAAAGATTATTATGATGACACCTGTGAGAGCCATTATCATGACGACAGCTGTGACAGTCATTATCATGGTGACAGCCATTATAATGATGACACCTGTGAGAGCCATTATCATGATGACAACTGTGACAGCTATTGTCATGATGACACCTGTGATAGCCATTATCATGATGACAGCTGTGAGAGTCATTATCATGATGACAGCTGTGATAGCCATTCTCATGATGACAGCTGTGACAGCCATTATCATGATATCAGCTGTGACAGCCATTATCATGATGACAGTGTGACAGCCATTTTGGACATAGATCAGCCTCATTTCTGTCAGACCAAGTTAACGTCAAAAGATGTCTTCTAATGGAAACAACATATCATTATTGCATTCCACTCAGGAGGTTGAGCAGTGACAAGATCTTCATGAAAGCTGCAGTACCACTTTCATTAAGAAATAACTAGACTTCATAAGAAATCTGCTAGTTAAAATTCCATGTCAATATTATTTTCCATTTAGGATGATTGCCCAAAGTGAATATCAGGGGCAATTGACACAATTTTGAGTTGGCACCAACCAGTCACCACAAGAAGTCGTCTGTTGTAAACCCCATGCTAATGTCAGAACTTGAAGTGATAACAAGATTTCCAAGATGGCCAGTGTGGCACCTTTCTGGATTTCCTAATGACACTATTTTCATTCTGAGGAGAATGTAGTCCATGGGATGAATGTGTATTAAGATTGATGGCAGTTACCCTCTAAGCAGTTCAGGAGTAGTGATCATAAGAAACCTGGGCTAAGAGTCAGATGGAAAACTGACCATCTCTTAAGCTCCTCTAAAGTAGGACCAGTAAAAGTGAATAAAATATGTTTAAAGTTTAATGAAATAACAGCAAGTTCTTAAATTTTACAAAGTGATGGAAAGAGTTTATATATTTGTATTTACGTCTGTATAAATATATGTATGATAAAGGTAAACAATTAGGAAAATGTGATATACATATTGCACAAGTACACATTATAAATACATGACTCTCACCTTCTGCCAGTCTCCCATCTGTGTACAACATTCCTTTTCTAGACTGATCTTTCCTTGAAGCTTTGCTTTGAGGGAAAGTATGCTCTGTTCACCTTCTAAAATATAATTAACAAAAGTGTATTCATCGAGCATCAATACCCCACAACATTCCATGAAATAAACATCAGACAAAATAGAACAAAAGTTTGAAAGGTGGATATACAAATAGACATTGTCTATTAATGCACAACATTAAGTTAACACTATATGCCCATACCACTGTCAAGGTACGCCATGAATGGAAATTATCTTCACACAACATGGCTGACCCCAACAATGAAACATTTTTATTAACTGCACAAAATAAACAAACAAATTTAACTGCATAGAGTACAATCATTATACATATGTTCTTCAATGATTAAATCATTCCAGAATTATGTTACAGATGTAAACATTAAAGATATTATTAAAGAAATATGTTCATTATGGACATAAAAAGATTATGAAAGGTCTCCTTGCCAAATATAATCCAAGTCTCAGCAAGATGGCAGTATCCAGATGTGGTGTAAGCATTGTGATGTAATGAGCTTTGGAGATATGCATGAAAACTAGCACAGAGTAAATAACTGACAAGAGTACAGTGTTTATATGAAACCAGAACTGTGTGAACACATAAAGCTTGTGGATAATGATGAGCGTCGTGGTATACATTGTGAACTGAAGAACAGGGTCATTTGCTGTTAGGAAGATACATATGAGTAAATAGATCAACAACAGGAAAGGTTTTATGACTCATTACAGTGGCCAGTATAGCTCTTATTTAGTATTTATGGGAATGTCACAAGCATATGCAATGCATTGCTTGGGGCTTCCACAAGAAAATCTACCCCTGACTTATGACAATTTTTGAAAGCAAAGTTTTATCATACAGTAATATAATTTATACAGTTTATGGTCTGTTTTAAAAAATTTCATTGAAAATTTAAGTATATAGTTAAATTGTGTCGATTATTGTTCCACATATGTGAATATTTATGGCTGATATGCTTTTTATTTGATTAATTGGATAAATATGCTTGCTGGTAATGAGATAAGTCCTGTTCATTTGCTGTTTTATGGCACAGCATGACAAGTAGTGCCAAAACAACTGTAGTGATGTCCCTTTACCAAAGACACAGCAACATAGCTGACCAAAGGAAGGATTCGAACCCATATCCTTACTTTACTCATTAATGTGTGTAATTGTTTGCTCTAACAATAAATATCCTTTATATGCTTCTATCTGAAATCTACCCTTCATTGTTCATACATGCAAAGTCAACTATATGTATCAAGATGTGGAAGTTTGACACATATATTTTTGTTAAAGCTATCATTAATATTAAATAGAAACACTAAGACTTACATGTCCAAGATGTCCACATCTGAAATAAGGTACTATCTAGGGTAAATATGACCTTCATGATACCTCACTGCCCCCCCCCCCCCCCAATTTTTCAAAACAAATAAAAATTCTTTCCAGGAAATAAATGAAGCAATGCACAATATATTTTTGGTAATCATACTTAATACCAAATTGTTTTGTACAAGAATAACAACCACTCAGTGATTTTAAAATGATTTGTAGTCAATGACATGAATTCAGTGAAGAATAAGTTTAAAAAATGATCAGCTACAAACCTTTCGACAATGTGCTAATGGTAGCCACTGATACTAGAGTTGATAAAATAGAAATAATAACAGTGTATGATTAAGTAACAAAAATGTAATAGTCTCATGAAATAGGCTCAATTTATTTTAAACTTTCATGTTCCACTTCTTAATTATGTACCATACAGCACCATTCTGTTATAATAATACACCACAGACTTGTTATGTACGTTTAATTTGGATTGTTTGTTAGTGTTTTTTATTAGTCTTTTATTTATTATATGCTATGGAAAATTGTACATGTATTTTGGACTTGACCTTGTCCTAAATCAAGTTCATTTTTTACCTGACCTGAATCCATTCAGTTTTAAATTCTGTAAACAACTTATACATTGCTGATATTTCCTTTATGTGTATGGGTTAACTATTAGGATTATTATCTTAGCCTGAGTCAAATACATTGTGTCTACCATCGTCTGTATTACATTTTAAGTAGCAGACCTTCTCATTATAACTAAGATTTTATTTTGTAAACATTCAGAATCTTCCAGGATTAAATGTTCCAATAGGTAATAGTTTTTTTATGAACATTCTAACAGTCACCTGAGGTCAGATAGTAGAAGATGATATAATCTAGTTTATTGGAAAAATTATCTATTTGTGCTGTAAGATATGAGCAGATTAAGTGTTATTACTGTTGTTTCCAGGTATTCATTTGGACTTGAATTATTTATTCAAATTATGTAATTCAAGTTATACTTCTTGTGAAATACAAAGTGCTCCAAAAAATAATATTTTTGAAATTAGAGATGTAGATTTAAAGTGAAATTCAAATAAGGATATATTCTTGGATTGTGTTGTTATGATTCAATAGAAGACTGTTGGCACATCACTATGACACAGGATACTTCAAGCACATCCACAACTCCATCATTGGATTTATTTTAGAATATAACTTTTAAAAATAATCAGAACTTCATTCATTAGGACTTGTGTGAAAAATAATTCACAATACCATAAGTTCTTTTTACATTTTTCATTTTGTATTCCATGGAAATACATTATTTGTTTACTTTTTACAAATCTTAATGCTTTTCGTTCTTTTCTACATGTATTATGATACAGTCATAATACATGTACTATTATGATACAGTCATGATACCATTATGATACAGTCATAACAGGCTTAAGAAATGTACACAATAATTATCAAAGAAATTTATTTATGAATCAAATTATAAATAGGTGTCATGTGCTTCCTACTGACATACATTTCAATACAGACATTTTTTTTTCTCATGATATATGGTTGTCAATCATTGTTAAGAAATAAAATTCTGAATGCTAGCTAATCATCTTTATGTTTGTATGCATTTAAAATTAATTGGATGTCTGCAATTCATCATGTTCAAATACTTGACATAGTTTATAAAACATTTTTCTCAATGTAGCTTTGATTTTTGAATTGTCAAATTCTTGTGTTGCTCAAGACATTTTATAATGGAATATTTAAGGGAAATTTGTATATATTTAAGTTCAATTCCTATAAAAATGGCAAAACATAAGCTTTCATCCATGCCTAAAATAAAGTAAAAACACTGAACAAGAAATATAAAATGCTTGAATACATCTCATGTCGACTCTGCAACTTTCAACTTAGGACAAACTTAGCCTGGATTAGTCAAGTTTATCAGTGACTGAAGGCTGAACATGGCTATTCTGTCATTGCCACATCTTGGATTAGTCAAGTTTATCAGTGACTGAAGGCTGAACATGGCTATTCTGTCATTGCCACATCTTGGATTAGTCAAGTTTATCAGTGACTGAAGGCTGAACATGGCTATTCTGTCATTGCCACATCTTGGATTAGTCAAGTTTATCAGTGACTGAAGGCTGAACATGGCTATTCTGTCATTGCCACATCTTGGATTAGTCAAGTTTATCAGTGACTGAAGGCTGAACATGGCTATTCTGTCATTGCCACATCTTGGATTAGTCAAGTTTATCAGTGACTGAAGGCTGAACATGGCTATTCTGTCATTGCCACATCTTGGATTAGTCAAGTTTATCGGTGACTGAAGGCTGAACATGGCTATTCTGTCATTGCCACATTTTAATACAGGGAAGACATGGGATATTCTTCATAAAAATAAAAATTATTCACAGGGAAATCTGTGAAATATAATAATCACAATTAATGTCACCAGAGCTCAATAGACAGTGATACTTGTTGGATATTATTTTTATTTTAAATCTTGGAAGTTAATTTATCACAAGGACTCAAAATGTATAGTTTCTTTCCTTTCTCAGTCTCAGCAACAACCTGCTAGTGATGATCATTTTGCCCCGAAGAATCCAAACAAACAAAAAGTTAGTTACAGTTGTGAGGAAAAAGAAAATAAATCTCTTAAAGTTTTAAGAAATTTTAAGCATCGGTTAAAACTACTGTAGCAGTGTTTCCCTTCATTTAGCAAATGAAAAAAATCTTAAGCACAAGTCTGCTCCACATATAACAAACAATCCCGGCAAAGAGATCATTATTCCAAAACAAATGTCTCTTGAGATTTCAATTTTGACACTTGAGATTTCCATTTTTACTCATGCAAGTTTGGTGATAAGGGTCCAATGACTCTTAATTTGTCAAATGACTCTTAATTTGTCAAATGACTCTTAATATGTCAAATGACTCTGAATATGTCAAATAACTCTTAATGTTTTTCATTTACTGAGAACCCTGTAAATGTAAAGTGGCAGGTATTTATATAACTGCAAGAAGAAATGTGCCTTTACCTGAAACTGCAGTTCCGCATTGATGACAGAACTTTGCTCCATCTTGGAGCTTTTCGGCACATCCAGTACAAAACATCTGAAAGTGGTGAAAACATATCTTATAATTTACATATTTTTATCAACAAAAATGTGATAAGATAAGTTGAAATCAACCTATAATTTTCAAAGGTCTATATGCACATTTAGACACTATAGTTTCTACTCACCCTATCTGCACATTGTACCACATACTAATTGTTTTTCAACAAGCATGAAAGATATAAAAAAATGCACAAAACTTATTTCATTCCTTGATTAAAAAATTCTAATGTGACTCTAACCAAGCAATCCATAACAATTTCATCTTCACAGGTTCTAACCTGGGCTGAGTCATAGCAAAGATTTATAAAATGGTATTAACATCAGTCATGATAGGCACTCAGCATTAAGAGGTCATTGTTAAGACTGGTCATCCTGGTGTCAGGATAATATGACTGGGTTGGACATGATGCTACTTGTCTGTGGCATGATGCTCCAGTGATAGGCAGCCATATAAACTGCCACATTGCAGACATTGTAGCAATAAGACTCAAAAATGTTTAAAAGCTACAAACAAAATCACACACACACACACACACCAAGTTATCCATCAAAATATCATCTTCATGGCATTTCAAATTACACAAAATGTTTGAAATGTAAATGAGGTACCTGTTTACTGTCATTTTCTGGTTTCTGGAAGAGTCAATATTCATTGACAGAGTTGGTGCAAGGCTTACATACACACAGAATGTAAACACTATGCCATCCACATCCAATGAATGCATGGTATAATATATGAAGACACCACCACACTACACCCAAAACATGAACAAATGGGGATAAAATGTATCACTACATTTCAAATAATTCGAAATGTACACAAATATCCAGAGCTTAGAAAATATTATAAGCTACATTATTCCTTTTCTATGAAAATAACAGACTCAATTCATGCAAATACGAACTATGAGTCCATAGTTAAATTAGGTTTGAAATGCAAAAGTTGAGGAAATCAAGAAATTTCTTAAACTGAAAAGGGGGTATGGTTGCTTTTACCAATGGAAAAAAATTAGAGTATGGAGTAAAGCACCACAATGGGCAGATTCTAATATACCTATACTGGTCTCCAAGTAAGAGAATTCATATGAAGTATGTGCAACTCGTACAATCACATTCCCTGGCAGTTTATCTGATGATCTGCTTATGACTATGACAGGGTTCTTACACCTTGTTTCAAACAATAAATTTTAACAGACATACTGTATTTTATATTTTGATAAATGTCCAATCATATTTATAGATCTTTATTTAACAAGTTTTCATGATATTTTTGCACACATGTCTGCCCATGTCTCCTCATTTAAAAAATATCCATATCCTGGTCATGACACAAGATCAGAGGTATGTAACATGATGTAAAGCTAGACCAACAAGTTCTTCTTTACATCTTTTATTTTCACTTAGCTAAGATGATCAGTGACCTACAGTCATGTCCGATAATGGAAAATAAAAGAGGCAACATTGATCCAACACTGCACCATATTCCAACAACCTGTTTAGATGCCCAGCTCATCAGATAAATTTCAGATCAGACTATACACTAAAACCCACACTTTCCACAAGATACTGAATTTCAAGGTCTGTCCAGTACTGTACAGATACATGAAAAAGTGTTGGTCTTACCTAGATATTTAGTTGTTACCATCAACCCACCAAAATAGTAAGTTAATATTTCATCACTACATAAATGAAAAATTACTTTGCAGCAATACTGAAAAGCGATGACGTTTACAGTCTGCAGAGTTACTTTGCGCAAGATGACCTTCATGTGGCTGCAACCACAAAGGCTGCAGGAGGTGGCCAAGAAGCCAAGAAGATTGTATCAAAAATATTCTAAATACTGCATTGTGTAGGCCGTCTCTGATGGAAAGGTATACATTTGATTTAAAACGATATAAAAGCATCTAGAAAATACTTTTTGTCATATGATGTTATAAACAAAACTGCATGACACCCTTCTGCAGCATGTACTTTTACATTTAGAATTTGCAATGTTTCGTCAATTCTTTCAAATATGTGAATAATTTCATATTTGCTACATTTTGTCTTTTGTATTTAATGACAGAATTGAACAATTATTTGATTCCTATTTCGGATCCTTATTTCATATGTTCTAGTGTTAATATCACACTTCAGATGTGTTTAATGTTGTGTCAAATATAATTTGAGAGTAGACATTTGTTCGGATTATTCGTTGAAATTACAAACTGTTCATTGGACTAAAACATTATTTTTCAACTATTGTGAATTTATTCAAAGGAGTTCTGGAGAATTCCATCTTGATAGACCAGGACTACCGGCAAACTAGTACCTTCGAGGATCTGGAATTCATTCGGAACATTCGATTTGTTTTTACTTATGCACAACTTATTAATTTCGATTTACTTTATACTAATGCAAGTTGATAATAAAATTTCATCTAACAAACTAGATAATTAAAGTATATGTTAATTTGTACAAAACGTGTTGGTTTTGCATTTACGTTTTCTTAGTTTAAGACCATAGAGTCGTACCAGAAATTGGGGGGCTCGTCCTTGATACAAATTTCAGAAATCATTCAAACAAATTAAAGTTGTTTTAAATTTGAATTGATTTTCTTCTCGGAATTTCCTTAGTCTTGTCATTTCACTGCACACGATGAAACCAACAAGCTTTCACGATATGATCTAGGATGGAGAGTTTTGTTTCCAATCCGACGGGTTGGCGTGTTTATAAAAAGAATGCGTTGTTCGAGTTTGCCAACCACCATTCTCTTTCGGACGTAAAGGAATCTTTGTTAACATAGGAACTTAAAAATAATTTGACCAAATATTTGCTGGTAACGAATATTTTTGACACAAGTGCGTTGGGTTTAATTAAGAAACCTGTATCGGACTCAGTAGTGAAAGTAATAGGTTTGAATTTAAGAAAACTTTAGCTTCAAAAAGAAACGATGGAAATCCAAAGTCTGAAAGAGAAAAGAGAAAGACAAATGCAAATGCAAATTCAGAAGCAAGAAAGAGAAAGACACGTTCAAATTAAGAAAGAAGAAAGATAAAGTGAAGAAAGGAAAATGCAAATGCAGAAAAGGGAAAACGAAATACAAAATAAGAATAATGAATGAAAAAGAGAAGAGATGCAGATGCAACTATAGATGCAAATGCAAACAAAAGAAAGAGAGATGCAGACGAATTTTCCAATGCTAAAGGGAAAACCCCCAGATACAAATGAAATTACAAATGTAAAGAGAAGAAATGGAAAGGCAATTGAAATTAAAAGAATAAGAATTGGCAAGCAGAAGCACAAGCCTCTATGAAAGTTCAGGTTTTGAGATTGCCAAAAATATTATGTTAATACTCCCTTCACGAAAAAGAAGTAGATCAATTTTTCCGCATTTTGAAAATATATCTGAAACTTTGAACAGGCTTAGAGATCACGGGACTTTGTTATGACAGAGTATACTTTCTGGCAAAGCTCGTTAGATCTATAATCCCATGTTGGTACACTAACGTGCTAATTATGATATAGTAAAGGAATCTGTACTGAAGGGTCACGATGCGTTATCTGATGCATATCGCCAGAGGTTTCGGAATTGTATAAAGAACATTAGCCAAAATCCATCACGAGTTTGCTGGGGAGAAAGAACAAATGTTTGATTGGTGGTGTGCATACAAAAAAGGTTGATAAGGATTATGACAACCATATGCAACTCATATTAGTCGAAACATTTAAGAATTGCATACGATTTCAATACTATCTTGAATAGTTTTAAAGGTATGAACTTTTGAATATGCTACTCGTATAGCTGATGACCATTCTTTGACCTGCACTTATTGCAGAGAAAATGGCACCTTATTTCTGATTGCTACAAGCTTTAAAATAAGCAACATACTAAAGACAGAGCCATTCCGAAATGCTCTTGTTTCTAAAAAGGCCAAGGTCATGTATTGAAACCAATACTTGTGTTGGTTCAAACAAATCCAGTCTGATTTTATCATGGAGAATTATTAACAATTAATCTCGAAAGATTTTAAGTCACTTATTGGTGAATTTGACCAGTCTATCTATATTAAAATATTTAGAGACACACGAGCTTCTCTGATTATGTAATTATCTGGTACGTTTCCTTTATCTGAGAAGTCTTCTTATAGTAAAGATGTTCTTATTCAGGGTGCAGAGTGCGACTTTATTAATGTTCCTATGAATTGTGGAAAGTTAGTCATCAGACTTAGCTTCCAGACCTGTTCCAGACGGAGCGATAAATTCGTTGCCCTTTGAGTGTCGTCATTATTGCTAAGCTACTTAATCAGCAAAAAGCATTGTTTAGATTTTAAAAAGTTGATAATATTGTAAATGGAAACACTTATTTAAACCATAATGGTGCCGTTACTATAGCTAAGACAAAAAGAGCTCTTGAGAATGATGCCGAGAAGGAAACTATTCCTCTAGCTTGTCTATTGATGGGTGTCACATTCGGTCCTTGGACGAATCAGTCAACATGTATTGATCATTACGACCTTCTTTTCACTACTCATTCTCTCACTTCTAATCAGGATAACTAACGACAACCATTCGTCGTCAAACAAGATAATGATCCTGAGATCTCCAGCTCATTTCAGAAGGCTATAAGGGAAACTGAAGCACCAAACGTAAAAGTTTGTTACCTTTTGAAAAATGTAGTACTTACGAGAAATGGAGACTACCCGAGGTACCCACTAGTGACGAGTGTTAAGTTAGCATGTGTGTGTGTGTGTGTGTGTGTGTGTGTGATTTAGATTTTTAACATAATTTTAACAATTGTCCAGTTATATCGCTACGATATCTGCAGTGTGGCAGTTTACAGAGATGTCTAGCACTGGGGCATCATGCAGCAGACATGTAGCATGATGTCCCACCCAGTCACATTATCCTGACACCAGGCCGACCAGTCCTAACACTAACCTCTTAATGCTGAGCGCATAGCGAGGCAGCTGTTGGTACAATTCTTAGGGAGTCTTTGGTATGACTCGGCTGGAGTTTGAACCCACGACCTCCCACATCCGGGGCTGAAGCTCTAACCACTTGGTCACCGGAGCAGTGCGTTAAGTTAGCCATCAAATTGTTGTTCCTAAGAAATATAGACAGCAAATCCGAGTCTAGGAAACTCCGCTGGATGGTCATTTAGGAGTCAATAAGACTTATCAAAAGATTTTGAATCATTTTTATTGGTCCAAAATTAAAAGTGATGTTTCCAAATACTATAAGGGGGGCCCCGAGTGGCCGAGTGGTCTAAAGCGCTCTTCGTTACGGATCACTGCCATTTCACCTCTGTCTGCGGCGGTTCGAGTCTAAGATTCAGCCAATGTGGGCATGTGAGAAAGCTTGCCAGTAGCTTCTCGTGGGTCGGTGGTTCTTTCGGGTGTTTTCACGGGTTCTTCCTCCACCATTAATACTGGCCGCCATGTATAGCCTATCGTACTGAAAAATGGCGTTAAACCCCACAACAACAACAATATCCAAATACTATAATATTAATAGTGGCAGCAGCAGCAGTAGTAGTAGGAGTTGTAGATGAACAGAATATCGTTGTAGCACAGAAACTAGATGGTCAAGAATGCTTTTATGCCATATTCAAGGAAGCAATCATACGATTGATATTACAAGTTTTCAGAGTATCGATTCACCGTTCGGAGCTTTCCGCCAACGATAGGAAACATGCATTAGAAAGATAAACTTCATAAATTTGAATGTCTTTCAACATCTATCACTTTCATTTTGACATTATGGAATCGCGAACTACATGAAATCTTTACTTAACTACGAAACTTAAAAAAGCTTAACAAGGTGCAAAAACATTTCTTCTCCGAAACTGAAGATCTGACAATGGCTTTGCTCCAGCGAGAATGGTCAGTTTTATGTTTGGCAAAGATGCATGTTAACACGTTTTTAGGAAGAATTTTACTTACAATGAAGACATATATTGAACTGACCTTAGCAAGTTATCACAATAAAACAATATATTTGTCATAAGCATTTGTGTATGACAATAACACAATACGCCATGTATTTTGGTAATAATAATATTAAAGACATGAATTTAGTCCCTAAAATCGAGAGACCGGAATAGTCACTTTTTCTGGTCAAGTATCTTACTGTACATGCTAAAGTATGTATTGTTCCACATCTTGCTTAACCTTCATGCAAAAACAAAATTACAATGCCTTAGCTCCATGCTGTTTCAATGCCGTGATCTGCTACGCGCAAAATAAAATATTATGGGCTATTGGCAATACAAATTATCATAACTGATGAGTGGGCATGGTTTAGGCAAATATTACGTATAATGCGTACTGAGTTTATAGTTATATATTTTTTAATGTTCAGATACAACCAGTTTTGCGGAAAATGTATTCATCTGAGATAAAATAGTCAATATGTTTTTGTATTTTGCGAGCAAATGATCGCGGCATTGAGATTATTTTGAGCTATTGAACGGTAACTAGCTACTTATCTCAAATAAACCTTTTAAGTGTGCGTAAATGGGATGCATATTGAATCCCAGTGCAGGTAAAGAACAATTCTAGTTGTGGTATGCGTTTCCACCAGAGAAGGCACTTCCCGCAAAACAGGAGTTCGAATCAATTTAAGAAAAAGACAAATTTAAACAAAGTTATAAACAGAACAGGGAAGATATATCAGCAGTTGTATACGTTGCAAATTGATACATTGTTCAATTCTGCTTTCTGTCACGATTATCATTAATTGTTTAGATTAAACGAGGTATAGCGCAACATGTTTAAGTACGATGATGACGTACGTATTAATTTCTCACCCATGCGACAGAGAAATCTAGCTGTTTTGCTAACCTTACTTTTCTTATCTCAGTGGCTAGTGGTTTACATAAAGGAATATTAGACGAAAGTCTTAAATTTCATACATTATGCATTGAACCCATTATCAGGGTCCAAAAAATTGATTAGAGAGTTTAACTCTAAACTCAAAATTCATTAATTAATGAAGCTTAGAAAACTAATTACCAACTGTGGTATAATACATAGTTCAGTAGGTACAAATAGACATGTGAGCACCGAATATAAATATTCCAGACTCTTAATTTTAGGGAACATCATAATGTTTTAGATTAAAATTATCTAATTATTATTATTAAATAATTATTATTACCAAAATGCATGAAGAATTGTGTTGTTTTCGTCATAAAATGCTGCCTATGGCCAAACACAAGCCTTCCTACCTCTTTTAGTGTATTGACAAAAAAAGGTATGGAATTGTTTTTATTTTAAGTTATTCTTCCACAACCTCAATGCTATATGGTACATGATACTTAACTGAGGGAAATTTGACAACACTATTACAATATTTTTAGCAATTTCTTCAGAATACCGTTCCCCACCAGCCAGTATTAAATTGTACCTTAGCCCTTAAATTGCATATCTTAGCTCATATAAATGTTTTCGGTAAAACAGATTGCCTCTGAACAATTAAATAACAGTTTTTAAATTTGCAATATGAAACTGTAAAATCGTTACGTACTATACGTGATATTTGACTATACGACACCACCCACCCATTAATCCAATTCGTATTACCAATAGCCCTTAATCATACACTTAAGATAAATTCCATAAACAATCTTAATGGGGTTTTGGGGTGTTCGTTGTTATTATACTCTAGCGTGTGACTGAGTTCTCAGCAATTTTCCGGCGATTTCCATCTTTCTACACTTTGTCATTCAAATGAAGTATTTATGAGATGGATATTAATATTTTAAAAAGCCACGATGTCTTCCTCCTGCTGATTGATATAGTTGTATAATTCTAACGTTCAGAAACTGCTCGCGAGTGTACCTGTCTACATGAGTTAGACATGGCATTAGGTGAGCTCTGATTGACCAGTTTTACCTGTCCATGATATAACAAGGAATATACACTTCTAACTCATAACGAGTTCTAGGCGTTGTTTCACACTCTTCTATCAGCGACTCGTGTCGCACGTGTTACACGGTTTGCCTATTCGAACTCAGGCCACGTGTCTATATATAGTAGATGTATACAACTCAATATAGAATGCCAGTAATTTCTATCGGACTGGGACACAAAACGAAGATGATCTTGCAACGTCTGGTAAGTAGGGCCACAGCAAGGAACACCGATCATATTTTTCTTTAATTGGCTTTTGGTAATGCAAATTGGCTTAAGGGCTATTTGGTAATACAAATTTGCGTAACGGTTAGGCGGGTGTGGTATGGTCAAATATCATGTAGTACGTACTGGGTTTAAAGGCATGTATCATTAACTTAAATAAACCTCTCATTTAAATGTTCAGGTACATGCTGTTTTGAGGAAAATGTATTCATCTGAGCTAACATAAGCAATATATTGCATTTTACGCGCAATAGATCACGGCAATGAGCTAAGTATTGAGCTATTGCATTATATCTATCTTGTATGAAGACAATGAAGATGCAATGACCGTTACAAGTTTCGTATACACTGTGCCTTGCATACAATGCACCTGGCAAACATCACGATGCCAACCAATGGGGGCTGCCATATTGGTATATTAGTCAACCCGGTCCTCAACCTCCAGTCATATTACACTCGTAGATGTAACCCGATGGCTATCTAACTTTTTTGAAAATGTAGTTATGGTCGGTACCAATAATAGCTAAGAGAATTTCAAACCATTCCTGAGAGACATTCTATCAAATTGATTTGCTTGTTACATTTTACTTCAGTTCCATTACAACTTTCACGGCATATACTTCTGAAAGTTTTAATCCACCAGAGTGAGTTCGAGTATCATCAGTATTTTGTTAATACTCGTCTTATGATAAGGAACATTATTTGCAATAAACTGATCGCTCCGGTGGCCTAGTGGTTAGAGTCTCCACCTCGGATGCGGGAGGTCGTGGGTTCTATCCCCGGCCGAGTTATACCAAAGGCTTGCAAAAATGGTACTAACAGCTGCCTCGCATGGCTCTCAGCATTAAGAGGTTAGTGTTAGGACTGGTCGGCCTGGTGTCAGGATAATGTTACTGGGTGGGACATCATGCTACATGTCTGCGGCATGATGCCCCAGTGCTAGACATGACTATAAACTGCCACTGCAGACATCGTAGCGATGTGACTGAATTGTTTTTAAAGCTACGTTAAAAATCCAAATTACACGCACACACTTGCAATAAACTAATTATTTTAAATGAATATTTTATGTATACATACATGAGATGTATAATGAATTATTTCTACAAATACGAGAATTATTTTGTTGTATGCGTTTGCATTAATGTAAGAGAAGGCACTTCACCCGCAAAAAGGGGGGAAATAAATTAAGAAATAGACAATTTAAACAAAGTTACAAACTGATCAGGAAAATATATAAGTATTTGCATACTTAGGAAGATAGTACTTCTTCAATTCTGGTGTCAAGATTAGCACTAATAGTTAGGTTCAACGAAGTATAGAGCAACATGTTTAAGCATGGTGAATGGCATGTATTCATGCATATGTCCATGTGCTCTTCTACACTGGATTGTACGGTGTCTCGAAGAGACAATATATAAGAACTAGTTTATTTCTATGAACCATTATGTATATACGCATTGGTGATTTAGTGACATTTTTATGTACGAGTGACGTATAGTTAGTTGTGTTGTCGGTTCTTTTTTTTCTTCTGTTTTGGACGTTTAAACACTGGACTGGATAAATTTGTTTTTTCGTTGCACAGCGTTTCCATTTGCAGAGATAATGGGCGCTTCATAGAAACGAGGACAGACTGTTTAATGTGGTTAGTGGACTACATAAATGTATAGTTGTCTACATAAAGGTATATTAGACCAAAGTATTTGATTTCATACATTATGCTTTGAACCCATTATTAGGGTACCAAAAATGTATTAGATTTAAATTTGGAACTCGAAATTCATTAATTATTGAAGTTTAGAAAACTGAATTACTAATTGTGGTACAATAGATAGTTCATCATGTGGAGAAAGACATACGCCGAAAATATGGATAGTCCAGACCCTAGATTTTGGAAGATCATGACGTTTTTGGAATCAAATTGTCATTATTATTATTATTATTGTCATAAAATACAGCTTATGGCCACACCAGGCCGTCCTAACTTTAGGAATTCCTGTCGAGGTTGTTCAAGACTAACCAGAATCAATTATATCTGCAAACAGAGTGCAGAAAGAGTTCGTGTTCAGTTTGTCATGGCCAGTTTTATTCAAAACTAATTTATTTTTGCCGCTAAATGGCTTCTTCATAAGTGTCAGTGGCATTTCATTTTTACCTCTTAGACACCATATTGCTGCACACTACATCAGTGTCTGGACAAACCGTTTTTATTACGAGTTATTCTTTGACACATTTGCTGCTAAATGGTGCATGATACTTAACTGAAAGAAATGGAACATCATTTGCTATAATATTTGGCCATTCTTCATAATAGCATCCAAAACCCACCTGTACTGAGAACTGAGTGGCGTAATATATACAAATATCACGCACTGTACTTAAGTGAAATGTTATAAGTAACATACAATACGGTTATTTAAATGTTCAGTGACAATCTGTCTTCACGCACTGTACGTATTAAGTGAAATGTCATAAGTAACATACAATACGGTTATTTAAATGTTCAGTGACAATCTGTCTTGCGGAAAATGCATTTATATGAGCTAAAATAGTTAAGGTGATGCTGCACTTTACATGCAACTATCCCGAAATACAAAATATAAATGACTTTTTTGTGCTTGTTTACATTTTAGTTTTCCACTCTTTCACCGCATGTAGTTCTTAGTCGCCAAAGTTTATATTCTGGTATGATCATTCCTTCGTTCTTAATACCCATCTGAAAATTATAAAAATTACTTGCCGAATTAGCTAATTAGCCTAAGTAAACCATATATGGATGCATAAATGCAAATTGGATATGTAATGAATTTGCGTGTAAATATGAGAACCTTTGTGTCGCTGTTTGCATTTCCGCCGGTGTGCAAGAAGTCACTTACGGCAAAGCAAGGGTGTAATCAAATGAAGAGAAAAATGTAACAAATTTACAAATTGATAAGGTAGGATACGTGAGTAGTTGTATACTTTAGACGAATATACTTCACTCGGCTATGTTGGATGCTACGATTGTCATTAGCCGTTGATGTTAAATTAAGAACGGCGCAAAGTGTAGATTTCCATGTGCTTTTCTACAGGTTAATTTATATCAAATAGGCCACGAATATGAAAAGTTGACACTTGTTTCTCCAAATAATTGCATACGTGTTAGTGATTTAATGACATTTTGTTCTGTATATATGATAAATAGTTTTGAGTATAACAGTATATATTATCTATGTACAGTGTAGTCATTTGCAAAGACTTGGGGGTGCTTGAGAAAGCAAGATAAAATGAGACGGCTTAACGTGGTGAGGCGGGGGCTTGTTAAAAAGGGAAATATTAGAACAGTCTTTTGTGCATTTTGAGTTGAACCCATTACGAGGATACCAAGAACGTGGCGAGTTTAACTCCGGATTAATTAATTAATGAAGTATGGAAAACTTAATTATCAAATGTGGTTGATTTTAAAGATATACAGGAAGACGTGTGAGCAGAGAATATGAAAATATTGCAGATTGTTATGGGGATTATCATAATATTTGTGATTACAAATTTTCAATATTATGATCAAAACGCAGAGAATTGTCATGGTCTTCGTTATAAAATCCGGACTTAAGGAACTACTCTCAAGGCTGGTTAGGATTACTAGAATTCATTTTATTTGCAAAACAGTACGTGTTGAAAAACAGCTTTTTTCCACAAGTTTTATAAAACAAATTGTAATTTCCTTGCCACTAAATGGATTGTTCATTAGTGTTATTGGGATTTAATTTTCACTGCATCAAGGCTCCATGTTGCTGTAAACTGAATCGAATTTAGTGGCTAAAAATGTATAGAATTTGTTTTATTACAAGTTATTTCATCACACGCTCACTGCTACATGTTGCATACTTAATTGAATCAAGAGGATATCAATATTGCCATAAATTGTAGACATATCTTGAGTACATCACTCACGCACCTTTAGTGAATTGTGCATTACCAATAGCCCTAGTCTAAGTGGTTAAGAGGGTAAGCCTCGAATTTAGGGAGGTCGTGTGTTCGAACCAAGGTCAAGTCATAACATAAGACTTGTAACAATGGTATTAGCAGCTGCCTTGCTTGGTGCTCAGCATTCAGAGTTGATGGTTAGGACTGGTCGGCCTGGTATCAGAATGTGATTAAGTGGGACATGGTGCTGCATGTCTGCAGCATGATGTCCCAGTGCTACACATCACTATAAACTGTCACACTGCAGACATCGTAGCAATATGACTGAAAAATTGTTAAAGCTACATTAAAAATTTAAATCACGCACATACCAATAGCTCTTAAGTGCTACCTTTTAAAATAGTGTTGTTTCTTCTTGGTTATAGTACCAGAATTGCTGATCTTTATATTTTGGCACTAAGACTTGAGATGAGCACAGTATACACGACGAAATGACTAATTCTGACTGCTAATAGTACATGTTTTTCGCTACGGTAATATGCTTATAGGAATAATATTTAATAAACTGCCACTAAAACGAAGAGCTCGGGTGGCCGAGTGATCTTTAAGCACTCACCTTTAGGGGTTTGGTTTTGTTGCATATCTCAACCTGCCCGCGTGGGTTAGTCTTGGGTCGACCACTGAGGGTGTGCAAGGAAGCCTGCAAGTAGCTTCCAGTGTGTCGTGGTTGTTTTTTAACTAACATAAGTTGTCAGGATTTTGCATGTTCCCGTACATTACCACCTGACCAGGTGCATGGGTCATTACCGTAGATGGTTTACATCGTTTGTCTTGATCTTGTGTTCTTTAGTTAGACACACGACAACCGCCCCCCCCCCACCCCACAATCACACACGTTCACACACACACGTGCGCGTAAACTAACAAATATTCTATGATAAGAACCACCCATTTACAAATCCCAAGGTGTTTTACATTGTTTCTTTCATCTGAAAGTAAGAAATCAAATCAAAGGTTGAGAGTTCACTCTACTTAAACTCGTCACTTCTGTTATTCAAATTGGCGACATTTATTTCAGCCATTTTTTATGATAAACAAATTTTATGATCGATGAGAATTGGGATTTTTGATGCACATCGAGATCTGTATATAACATATTTTGTAAGCAAGATTAGAAAGTTGACAAGATCAAAGTTTTTATTTCCTATAAAGGCGTCAGTTTGTATAATTTTAAAATTTGGGTCGTAAATTTGAATCCATGTTGAGTAACTGAAGTAGCAGAATAATTGCTCACTTGTTTCCGTCCCCCTCCCCAACCCCATTACAGAAGGTACATTTCTTATGATTACTTAAATCTTTTTCAAAAGTTGGTTTGTGGCAATAGTTCTGTGTCCAAGTCTAAAAGCTAATCAGTGTTTTGTCTTTTGTACTAAGTTTAACCAAGACAAAAGTTGGACTATTCATTTACATCAATTCACATCCTATCTGCCTCTACCAATTTTCACATTTATCAAACTATTACAAAGTTAATTAAAAAAGGTATGACGTTATAAGGAATAGGAGTTTTACTTTGTTTTTGTGTGGTAACAGGGATGTTATTGAGGAGGTAGAGAAGTTTATTTAAAAGGCGTCTAAACTGTTTTGTTATCCCATCTTTTACATCCTACTGATGAATACTCTATTACATAATGAAAGTGTTCAGTAAATGACTGAAATTTGGTAATTTAAAAAGGCATTTTAAATAATAAAGGATTCAATAAAGATAAATCATGAAAAAAAATTCATTAAAATTTGGCTTTTGTATCTTGGTTTTTGTCAGATCTTTTTAAATAACTGTTTGCTCTTACCCTGAGGAGCGAGCTTTAGTCGAGCATTACATGGAAAGAAACTTAAATTTTTCCGCACTTCATTGACATGTTTGAGATAAGTACTGTATACAATTATTAATTTGTTTTTGGATATATTTCATCAAGAGGTCCTTGTGCACCAAATCGGTGTTTAAGTACAAAACCGTTTTTCTTTTAACTTTTTAAAATTGTATACAGTTACTAAAATTGGAGGGGGCCCCGAGTGGTCTAAAGCGCTCTCCGTTACGGATCACTGCCATCTCACCTCTGTCTGCGTGGGTTCGAGTCTCGGATTCGGCTAATGTGGGTATGTGAGAAAGCTTGCCAGTAGGTTCTCGTGGGTCGATGGTTCTTTCCGGGTTTTTTCTGGGTTCTTCCTCCACCATTAATACTGGCCGCCATGTACAGCCTATCGTGTGCTGAAAAATGTTGTTAAACCCTACAACAACCAAAATTAGAATATATTGAGACAAGTATTCCTAAACTATTGATGTTTTTTTTTCTTATTTCGATGAAGCATAAATATCACGACAAAATATATTTTTAATTATTTTATATATTTCAATTTAGTTTGCCTAATTTTAATTACATGATCCCTCAAAATTTTCAAAATATTTGTTCGGAAACCAGTTTTTGCCATAACCCATCTTCGTTTAGTATTAAAGCGCCTAATCCAGGAAAGTTTTATATAACCCTTATATGACTGAAGTAAATCCAATTTAATCCCCCCTCCTTAAACAGCTATGGGAGTATGTATTTTTACCCTCTCGATTTTGCCAGCCCCTAACCCCCAAACGGAAAAATGTATTCATTTCATTTTCTATATGGGGTGGAGGATTTGGTAGAACAGCAAAGAGATTAATCAATTTTGTCAAAATAAAGGATTTTATCAAATTTTTCCAATAAAGGACTTTTACAAGCCCAGGATTATCTTTACTTCTTCAAATTTGTCAAATAACTAAGTTCAACCATATCTACCAAATTCGAAAACTACTTCCAATAATCTAAAATTGACGAATGCAATCCAAGTAGCTTTTGATTTAAAAACATTGCAGTGGAAACCTGATGCTGAGGCAAAATCTTTTAAAAACTGTTTGGTTCTCTTTAAGGACAAAGCTGAACCGTATAATAAAAATGCGTTAGCAGTGTACTGCCCTAATTTGAACTCCATTTTATAATAGAAATTGCCTGTAATATTTGTTCTTTTATTAGTACTATTTAAGAAATTAAATTCTATTATAAATAAGTAGTGTGCTAAATGGTCTCCCTGGCGACAACCTCTCCAAATTGAAGTCTGGGGATAAATGTCCATTATTAATGACGCAACTTTGACTTATTGCCATATAGATTCCCCAAAGTTAAAAAAGATTTTAGGGCTTCTCCAGAAAGTCCCTTTTTTTCAAAGTATATCTGTAAGAATAGACCAGATTGATTTGTCAGTTTACTGTATCAGATCATACAAAATTCGTGCATTTTCACCAATGAATCTTCCTTTCATAAAACCATATTGCTGTCACTAATAATAAAAGGGAGGACTTTGTTGACCCGAAAAGCATTTGGTGCATAAATGATGCATGAGCAATCTAGTATGTCTACATTAAGTCATGTTGTTGTTATAGTTATTAACGCCAGTTTTCAGCACACGATATGCTACACATGGCGGCCAGTATAAATGGTGGATGAAGAACCCGGGAAAACCCCGAAAAGAACCACCGACCCACGACATTAAGTCATGAAATTGGTCTCCAAAAGTTTTAATGAATTTTCTCTTTTTATCTTCCTTTGGAATGCAAGTAATGATTCCTCGAGACTGACATTCTGAAAAATGTGGTATATCATATTCAGCATTTCAAAATATCAAGAGAAAGCCACCTAGATCTTTTCAAAAGAATATGAAGATTTCGACAGTTAATCCATCGGATCCAGGGCTAGTTGCATTTTTCATATTTTTCAGCGCTTAACCACATCCCTCAAAAGATACCTTACTTCACACGAACATCTTTCAGAATCTTAAATTTTATGATTTAAAAAGTGATTTTGTAATTGTTTTGGCATTTGAACAATGTTTCATAAAATCTTTCTGCTGATTTAATAGTCTTAACATGTAACCCTTATTCCATCTTCCGTAATTCATTTTGATCATTTTATATAATTTTCTTGTTTCAAGGGTAATGAAATATTTAGAATCTTCATTAGACTCGTACCTCTTTTTTTTTGATCTTAACGCATCTTCCACTTTTTTGATGACTGGTCTGTTTTATAGCCAGGAATAATATATGCGTCAATACAATTTGAAAATATATCCTCAGAAATTAAAAAAAAGTAGTGCAGTCTGCTTTGTTTTACAGGTTTTGTCTGTCACCAGATAAATACTCTACTCAGTATTGAAAGTTCTCCCTAGATCCACTAAATCAAGTTGATTCTTGATGTTTTGGACTGGGATCGGGTCATAGTGTTTATCATGTAGGATAATGTGTCAAGATCCATGCTTTAAACATTCCAGTCGCAACAAATAACAGGAATTGTCAAAACTAGAATCCCTATTAAAATTCATTTTTAAAAAAAAATCGGCATTATCATCATGACCCTGGAGATTCTCTAGCGTGAATCTGTCCATTAACTGTTTAAATCTAGAAGAATGTATCTTTGACGATCACCTCTAGTTCTATTAATCCATAATTCAAAATTATTTCTTAACACGATAACAACACCTGCTTTTTTTGGCAAGATTTATTTCTTTAAAAAATGCTTATAACCCCATTAAGTATCCCAGCGTTTTTCAACCTGAGCTCTATTGTTTCCTGTAGATATATAATCATGCATTATTTTGTTTCCAGCAGAAAATATCTTTAAATTGGAACTATGTAGACCTCTAACATGCATTGATCAAATTTTAATTCGGGGTATCAATTATTAGTTCGGTGTTTGATTTTGAAGCTTCAGAGCAGAATGACATACATGACACAACCAATATCCTAAGAACTCGCGTGCACCTGTGAAACTCTTGCACGCGCAACCCTGACAGGATTAAAAAAGTGATTAGTGCAATGGCATGCACCACTGGCTTAAGTGTATGTTGTGGCCAAAAATAGACAAGTCTGTTCTACACTAGGGTGTTGGTATTGGTCTAAAGTGTTAACATCGGTACAGTGTAGCTATATCAAAATTTAAAAAAAAAAACACGAACACCACTTTTGCTAGTTTTCTTATTGTACCAAAAGATTAAACGTCATTATTTACGAGTACTCCATCTAGAATCACTATGTAAACATAATTGAGCGTTTGGATTGGGGCCGATTTTTGTTTTTTGTTTTGACGTCATCAAAAAGGTCATATTCATACCTTTTACAAGCCTTTGGTTTGGCGTAATTGTAATACCAGGCAGATTAAATTTTTGGATGGGTGGTCAATGTACGAGTCCCATATTTTGCAGAGTAGACATCATCCATTCTTAATATTGTATTTGCTCTTAAAAATCCCTATTTTTCCCAACGATATTGACCTTGGATTCTGCATTGCAAAATTTCACAATTACTGGTTTCGGCGTATAACTTTTCCCGGGCATCCGATGTATTCAGTGGTTATTCTGGGGTATTGTTTTTCACCAACCAAATATACTGGCCATCATATGTAGCCCATTATGTGCTTATAAAATGGAGTAAAACCAAACAACTATGAATGGAACAAAACTTATTTGTTTGCCAATATTAGCAAAGTTTTAGAAAAAAGGTAAATGTTTTGAATCTTCTATAAATGTACAGTGGTCTTTTATACATACAAGTGGTCTGAATTTTTGGTATTTTGGCCATATCATTTCATATGAATACTGCGAAAATGTGCATTGCTTTGTTGGGCATAACGAAACATTTTGTATCACGGTATACGAGGTATTTCTGAACAAGCAGAGTCAACACTGTTAAGATTTTGCATAGCTTTAGTTTTCGAAAATCGCATCTCTTTATCAGTGGCTAAATTCAAGTGAAATTCCTTGATAAGATCACTATTGGTATAAAGTTTATGACGTGATATACTAGAAGTTACGTTTATGACAAGTCTCGCATCCTTGGCCTGTACAGACGAGCATACAAACGTAGGCAGTACAATATATGCCACTGTACTCTTGCTATTGTTACCATCAGATTTTTCCATTGCCTTTAATCGGAATGCTGATGTGGCCTGCATTTGTCGCCCAGGAATGTACAGATGAAATTCCAGAAGACGTACTTCTTGAAGCGCAATTTCTTCCTGCCGATAATAAAACTTCTTATCCGGAGTAAGTACGAATTACCACCTTTTTAACTGTTGTGTAGTAATGAAAATGTTATCTCTTTTCCGCAAACACATAATTTGTCATGGCTTTCCAAACTGTTTAAAGCGGTGACGGATATGACATCGTTTAATATCTAATAGGATGGGTACTTTTTATGGAGCCGGACTTTGTTGGAAGCAACACATAAGTCATTGTTCTGGGAGCGGTGGCGGCGTCTACAAAATTAGGATTTCAGGTAAACGTTTTTCATTTGCATATAGTTCCTTAGCCCAATAAATCTTACTCGATCCTGTGCTGATACTGACATGCTAGGGGATTGAACTCTCATAGTCTTTAAAATGTGCAAATCATTACTGGCGCACATTGGTGTACATTTTACACACTGACCGGTACATGTCGCGCCTCTTGAGTTAGAGAGCTGAAGGGTCCTTTCGGCAATATGTGCAGAATATTTCTTCGAATACATTATACAGAGTCATAACACCATAGGAAAATCGCCACTACCTCGCCAATCCAGCCCTTTCAGAGACTACTCTTGCTCAAGGGAGCAAAAAGTTGTCTGCCGACCCATTGTCGGTCAGGCACAATGATCTACCCTTACATACAAGACTTGGCGGCAAAGCGTAAGGATATGTTAGTTATTACTTCCGCTCATGCCAAGCACTCTCGTCACGAGAGACCTTGCAAAGCCAAAGCTACGTGAAGATGTCACTTCAAGTTTGAAGAGCTTTTTACTTCTAAGGAAAGTATACTCAATCTATATTTCCAATTTTTTCTTTTTCACGACAAAGTTCTGCCTTTACAAATTAGTCACTTTGTCTTCGTCAAACATTGGTTACTTGTACACGGAACCTACAGTCCGTTCGTGCTATACTTAATTTTACGTCCAAGTCTCTAGTGCTCATATAACACGTGTCATTTCCTTACTTGCGGGCACAGGGGTTTGTTACGAAGAAAATTAAAAGTATCCGTCCATGAATCAAGGGATGGCGGGGTTTAACCTGTAACACAAGGTAAGACAAAGAGTCCGCACCCCTCGGTAGTTCCTACCCTGTTTATCCTAACTTCGTCTGCTAATTTCCAACTTAAGCCCTTGTAACCAAAAACATTTCAGTTTTATAAACAACTCGACACACTTTGTTTAGTTTGTGACATATTGGGGGAAAAGTGTAATAATTCGCCGATTCTGACGTCTGGATAAGTACAAGTCCGGCAGTACCGTTTGCATTCGGATAGTCTTGAATTTCACCATTGAATGAAATGTTAAGATCTGCTTTATGCTCTGAAGAACCCCGTATATATGTACAATTCCATTCTTTTTCTATATCAAGGTGAGTTTTACCATGGTATTTTTAGCCTTGGAACGCCATGCTTCAGTGATTCTATCTGTATAGGCTGCCCTTGATCTCCCTGCAGATAAGCATGGTCGTGGAAATCGTTTTTTTCCCCAATTGTTTGTACCCACAAACAAGTGGCATTGTCACACGGTATGCAACATAGAGACGGTTATATCGTTCATTAGACACCTTTCTTTTGGTTCCAACGGCAAACGACTCTGAAACACACCCATTTTTCCACGCGTTCTGTTCCCGCTAGGAACGCTACAGCGCATTTTGAACGATATCCACGAGGGTGATTTTGCCTTCACTCTGGGTTTAAAACGGCACATATCTACATCTCTCTTAATATGCTCCCAAGACGGTCCTGAAAATTGCATACAATATCATATATCAATTCAGAGCACCCCGTTTGAGACTCCTTGTCGGCCCTTGGTTCTTACCTCGTCTGACGAATCTAGTAATGACCCGTAAGCAGTGGCGCCTTTCTTCTGAGGGATTATACCCACATGTGATTGCTCAACGAAGCAGCGGACGTCATGGTCCTCGACTGCCTAATACTGCTTTACTTCTGTTTTTGTCTGCACGAATAGATTCAACCAGTTGGCCCACTGGACCATCCTCTTAAAATCTGCACCTATTCGAAGCACCATTGGCGGAACTTGGAGCAGCCTAACTTGGTTCACGGTGTGGGTATGCATCTACGCGTCCACCCACTCGAGCTTAGACTATACAAATGCAAGTACGAAAGGCGGGGTGGGGTGGGGTGCGCATACTACCATCCTTTCGGGACACCAGTGGTGCATGGTCTCCCAGGATCGACATCTACATATCAATAGGTCAGGAGACGACGGCCAATGTAAAAGCTTTTAATTAGAGGCAAGAACACTTAAGAGGCCAAGGGAGTTCTGTCTGACATATCTACCGTGGTGACTTTTCTCAACAATGATTATCTCTGGGCTACAATGTTGTTTTTATCTCCAGCAACAAGGATGATACCAGACCCTAGGCCTTTACGTCATGGTGTGGAACTTTTCTCAAACAAGGATTAACTCAAATCCTACAATGGAGATTACCTTCAATAGCAACGATCCCAGTAGCCAGACCTTTGCATCATGGTGTGCGACTTGTTGAAGTGGCGTCATCAAGAATTTCAAGTTCACCATATCCCGGGACTCCTCAACGCACTGCTCATCTCTTCGTCACGGAACAGTCGACTAGCACAGAAGGAATTGTTTCTTCATCCCTCGGTCGGTTCTCACGCAGATCTGTACCCGATGAGATCGACCGTTGGTCGGCCTGTTTACGCAACAGGGAATGCCAAACCCAAGTCGTCTCTCCAGTCCCGGACGCAACAGCTTAGGCAATGGACGCCATATCAGTGGATTGGACCAACATTAACTCGTACATCAACCAATAATGCTTCTGATTCTAAGTGATAACAGCAAACAAGGGAATCAGCTCGTGACCTCGTTTTATTGCTCTCCGATGGGGGAGATATCTTGGATAGACTACTAAGTCAATCTGGCATTATAAACTTCGCCGAAGATTCGAGTCTTCCCTCATGTACTCTAACTAACCAACACGTCAATTGTTCATCCCTGCCCGGACGGAGCTCCTGGCCCTGCACGCCTGGATCACATCAAACAGGCTCAAAGACGCAAACAGTTCTCGCAACCAGTACTGGAGAATCGCTCAAGCGGGACTGCTCGCCACTCTAAAGCACATGAAGGCAAATGGCACTTTGCACCCACTGGTGCGCGATGAACATAGCTTACCTCTACAGGCATCGATATAGAAGATAGCTAATTTCATCCTCTGGCTCTTCGAATTGGCTCGGAGTACGATTAGAGGCTATCGCTCGACGATAGGTGACCCATTTTGTCATCATGGGCGCGAATATAACAAAACGAGGACGTATTCGATCTCGTTGCAACTTTCTGAGTATACACGACCTTACTTTAAACCTCTACCTCAAGGGTAACCTATCTTGGGTATTAACAGGGCTGAACAAGAACCCTTTTGAACCAGTTGGGCATATCTGGTGCACCTTTTCTACAATCCCTGCATCCTTATGGCCTTGGCAACGGCAGTCATAATTGGTTAATTGATTAAATTGGTTAAATACATGCTCTGTCCTCGCACTCCGAGTACCTGCAGTTTCGACAAGATGGGTCATTCTTTCTTATGATGGCATCCTCTTTCAGCAAGAAGTCTCCCTTCCACAGGCAACCAGTCTTTTCTAATGAAACGTCTCTAATCTGGACACGTCAGCCGAATACAGCTACTTACAAAACTTTATCGGATCTCTGAAGTGGTAACATAATCGAACGGAGTTTGTGCGGAGAGGGAGATCCCGCCTTTTTCTCTTTAATCAGGTCAATACAAAATAACAGTTCAGAATGTCTCATCCTGGATCCAAGTATGTTATTTGCTCAGCATACATTGAAATGACCCCGGTTCAGTTACCTTTTTTAACTCATTTCGGTGCATGAGGTTAGGGCAGTTGCCACCAGCCTAGCATTCGAACGGAAATGTTCTCTTGCCGTCATCATTCGGGCTGTGGGATGGAGATTGGAGTCCACATATTCTAGATTTTATCTCCATTTGTCATCCCAAAGGGCCCAATTCTATCTGGTAGGACATGTATATGCAGCTCAATAAGTAACATTTCCTGGTCGATAGACAGCTTCTTAAGTCGTGGCTTCACAACTGCCGCTGAATTGGCTTGGGGAAAATTTGTTCCCTTTTGAAGCCGCACCTCCTTAAGTCGGGCTCCTTAGAAGCTGTCTGTCATACATTGGGGGATCGGATATTTCATCTGCGGGATAAGAGAATGTAACTCCATACGGCTTTTGCTTTATTCTCCTAAGGTATTGTTAGGGTAGTGCATTCGAAGAAGAAATCGTTCTTTTTTAATAGTAAAATTAATCTTCGAAAACACTTACCCAATCATAATACGCATACTCTCAGCCTCCCCTGTAACATCCATAGCGAGCGTGCCTTCCGCTCCAGTAATAACTAACACATCCTTACGTCTTGCGAAGTCGCATGTAAAGGGAGATCACTGTCCGACCGCCAATGGTATTATGATTGGGTAAGTATTTTTGAAGAAACATTACTAACATGCAAGAATCAGCATACCGATCCATATCTCCCCTCATTTGTAAAGGTGGGTGTGCATGGTCAGTAAATGATTATCTTCATGACTCCTACTGTTATGTATTTTTAATTTGTATTTGCTTGCTTTTCTTAATTACAATGAAATATACATCTGTATTTGTACTTGACTTTGTTCAAGATCGATGTCTTTGTGTACCTGATTAATATTTTCTGAACGACATACTACATAGCTAATATTTTTTTTGAGTGTGGGTTAAATATTCAGTTCATTATTAATAAAGGTACACATTCATTTGGAATTGGGTCTGGGGTATCAAATTTTCAGTTGGAATTTCTAAACTTGTTGACAACTATTCCCGGACAAAAACGTTTAATTTGGAATTGTAGTGAATTTAGTTAAGAACATTGAATTATGCGATTTATCAAGACTTGGTAAACCATTACACTCCAGACCATTGGCACATTAACACATTCCATACTACGGGGACATTAACAGATGCAATATCGTATTTATACCACTGGAATTCAATTGGAGCTTTATATAATTGGACTTGTGATAGAACTTTTGAGGACACTTTCGGATTTAATTCACAATGCAATAGTTCTTGAAAAATTTCAATATTGCATTCTAAGGAAATATTTTTGAATGGTACAAAACCTGTTGGTTTTCTTGTCGAAGACGTAGAGTCGTAACCCTACTATTCCCATCCTCCCTACCCTTGAAGTCTTTTTCATTTTGGTTTTGTATGTGTATTTTGCGACTTGGGACAAGTCTTGGTCAGTCTAGGTAGGTGCTGACTTCTGGAGCTCCACCATGTTAAATTCAACAAAGATCCATACGATTGTTTGTTTATTTGGCTTTAGACGCTTTTAATGTTGCTGTTTATTTGGCTTTAGACGCTTTTAATGTTGCTGTTTATTTGGCTTTAGACGCTTTTAATGTTGCTGTTTATTTGGCTTTAGACGCTTTTCATGTTGCATCTTCCATAGAACCCATATGGAATAGGGTCTTATTGCTTAAGTCCAATATATACCATATAGACGTGCTTAATTTTAAGTTCCCATCGATCTCGATAGTCGTGCTTAATGTCGAAGTCACAAAGATTCCGGAAGGGTCATTTTTATTAATTCCTTTATATCACCATACGCCCTCTATCCGATATCATTCCCCATAACTACTTGCATGTTTTAAGTGTAATGATATGCCAGAAAATACATTGTTTACTTGTCAAAATCAAATGAATTTAAAATGTTTTAATAAGTAAACCAATAGAAAGTTTTTATTGTCCTCATTTATTGGTACCATTTTTCGTTATATTATTCATTTAGTATATTTCATGTGCTTTTTGTAATGCATCAATTTCATGACAATTGTCGTGTATAAGAATACAAAGTCTAAATGTTATAAAAAAAACCTTCAATATTCATCGAATTTCTCAGCCTATTTCTTTAAATCAACGTAAGCCTAATGAAAAGAAAACAATCATATTACCATGTGTTTTAATGTCTGCAACTTCGGGCACAAATGGACCTAGTATGTTGCATTGTTCACATTAGTTGCAGTTTAATTTGTCACTGCACAGTGCATATATAAAAATTCTTCGTCAACGTACTCGCGAACTAAATGGGCGGAGCTTTGCATGGTCTTGCAATTTCTCGAGAAAGAGCGCAAAATTTCAGCTTTTCAAGACGATACAAATTCCAAGTTTTCGCTCAACATAAACACGAAATTCGAATTACCACAGTAGCTACGGTTGTTATTCCACGCGCAGTTACATCTTGTCAGAGATGGAATTTGATTTGGACATTTTCTGTACATATTGATGAAAGAACCCATCAGCTGATGGCTCAAAAGTCGCATGTAAAACCTGTCGGCATCTAAAATATACACCGATGTGCGCGGACGAGTGTCGCACGGATCTCCACATTTTAAAGATTAGGCGATTTTATCCCATAAAGTGTCATTACGAATTATCACAGGTTTGGGGTTACTTTATCAAACTGATAATTCATAATTCCTAAAACCGTTAGTTTTTCACCATGGTTATGATACATCATTATGAAGATCTGACCATTGTACGACACTCACTCGTTGATAATGGAGTCTAGAACACTTGGAGAAAATTTTAGTTCGTTTTCATTTACTTGTATTTCCTAAACGCCTAGACCAGCAAGTTGTTCTCCGCCAGTCAAAAAAAAAATAAAAAAAAAATGCTGGTCTACTAAATGCCTTGATCGATATTTTCAATGAATGCTTATGAAGACCATTTTTTTTCTGAGACATGTTAGCTCAATTTTAACTTAAGGTCAAGGTTGGACCCTTTTTGGGAGGTCGAAATGCAGGCCTTGGACTTGTTGCGTATGTGAAAGTATGCGCGCGCCCGAAAGTCGGCTTCAAAATTGTAAATGTTATTTCATCTCCCATTACCAATACCAGAAACAGCTTGTGCTAAAATACGAGTATATTTTAATAGAAACCACAGAAATTATCACTGAACGTGTTTTTTTTTTCTTTCTCTCCCATAAAAGTCTGACCATTCCTGTAGATTGAATGTAATGCAGCATTTTTCCGAATCACGTTAGTGCTCGTGTATAATAGTGTCACCTCGTGTTTCAGGACACAGATACCTGCCCTGCTGGCCAAGGAATCCTCAGAAATTCAAGAGTCCATAACAGCCAGTCAAGCTCTAACAGGGTGAACTATTATTATTATTATTATTATTATTATTATTATTATTATTATTATTTTATTATTATTATATTATCATCATTTTATGTGTGCGTATGTATGTCTATGTGCATATCTGTCTACGTATGTCAATGTATGTAATGGGTTGGGTATAGGGTTGTGTGTGTGTGTGTGTGTGTGTGTGTGTGTGTTTTGGCATGTATTAAATAATTTGTATAATAAAATTTACTCCCAGTTTGATTATTCTTTTTACCCGTTGGAACATATTTTCACACCTTTTAAAAAGTTTGATTTTGTGTAGAATATCTGCATCTAATTACAATTTATTTCATTTCTTGGTTATAAAAGTAATTATTTTCATTAGTCAGAACATAGGTATGTGATCAGGCTCACGTGTGGTTTTTACTGTACGGAGGTCTGCTTTACACAAACGTCTATAAATTAAGATGCATGCAAAGTAACTTGTGTTAACACTGAAAGAAGGCACATACACTGCATGCCTTCAATATGAAATAAAAAATGTTATCGCATTTTTATTCTGAAAATCAGCTTATTCTCTGAAAATTGAATAATCAGATAGCAAATCTTTGTATTTTTTATAAAATAAAATTTTAGATGATATTTGATATGTTTAAAGTTGCATTTATGCTACGTCAAGGTTGTTGTGTCGCAGGTATTCTGCATGCGGTTATGTCGGAAATAGCAGAATTTTGAATTTCCACTAAATGTGCCATCATCAGATAAATTTCAAAAACATGAATACACTAAACATTCAGTATTTTATGTGCTTTCAAGTGTCGATATTTCAAAAGCTGAATTGTAAAGCATATTGAATGGACCAACGAAACTTGAGTTGAAAGTTGAGCAGCAGGATGACCAGAAAGCAAACGATTTAAATGTCTAACAGAATAACGTTCTTATGTAAACGCCTGGCTGGGAACTCAAATCTACCAAGAAAATACTGGGGTTAAAGTACTTTAACTGCAATTTGTTACAGATGAAATTAAAACTATTAGTCAGTAAATTAAGAAAACAAGGGCGGGGGTCCAAAGACTACATAAAACACTTTGACCCATAATTCATACAATGTAAGACACTACCTTCATAGTTACGATGGAGAAGTGTGTAATATTCCTCCTCACCCATCGTAACTGTAAGGACCGATGTCCTACTTTTAACATTTAACCCAATCACTATAACCACTTACCAACAGTCTTAATTTCATTTGTAAGGGGCCCCTCCTTGTACGTAGCCTGACCTGTTAATGAACAAGAAAATAGGTTCAAAGAAATTAAATTTCTTTACTCACTGGTCTGGAGAATAATGGATCGGCCAAATCTGATTAAACTCGTCCATGGAAGAATCATTTCCAGGAGTCGTTTCTATTGAACAAAACGCATAATTTTCTGAGAATGTTGTGCCCATTTAGATGAAATGTTAAGACCATGCTGTGGAATATGCAAAATTGGAATTTTGTAAGTTGGCGTACTTGCGACGTAGTTACTGGAAGACCCTACATTCTGTATATAGCTACGTACGCTGAAATCGGGCTCTAAAACTGATACCAACTATTTTTTTTAAAAAGTTGTTATAGGGTTTAACACCATTTTGCAGCACAAGATAGGCTACACATGGCGGCCAGTATAAATAGTGGAGGAAGAACCCGGGAAAACGCCGGAAAGTACCACCAACCCACGATAAGCTAATGGCAAGCTTTCTCACATGCACACATTGGCCGAACCCGAGACTCGAACCCACACAGACAGAGGTGAGATGGCGGTGATCCCGTAACGGTGAGCACTTTAGACCACTCGGGGCCCCTTTTTAAAAAGAATTAAACGAATTACCAAACTTGAATTGTAATTATAAAAGTTTTCTTAAAATTGTCAGTTGCCAAATCGCACAGCTTAGGGCTTTATATTCTGTGATTCGGCGAATGACAGTTCATATACCACGATAAACGTAGAGAAATATATGAAACACTTACAAAATGTTTACTTTGCTTTTCAGTGATAAGTCGAGTCTACTTTCCGATTCCAAGGACACGTGTCAGAGATACGATTATCAACTACCATATAAATCGTGGTACTTCTTCAACTCGCAGCAGCAGAAGTGCTTCTCTTTGCACCCTATTTACATTGCATGGTGCAGAACGTATGTCAACTCCGATCTCTTTATTAATGATTTTTGGCCTTTCTGTCCCTCTAACAGTCTTTCAGTTTCTGCTTAACTGTTTCCGTCTAACTTCACGTCTGCCTACGCTTGTCATTATCGCCTCTATTATTTATGTCTATCTGCATTTTGCATCTGCATTCCGTCCATAAGTATCAACTATCACATATATATATATATATATATATATATATATATATATATATATATATATATATATATATATATATATATATATATATATATATATATGTATATATATATATATATATATATGTATATATATATATATATATATGTATATATATATATATATATATGTATATATATATATATATATATATGTATATATATATATATATATATGTATATGTATGTATATATATATATGTATATGTATGTATATATATATATGTATATGTATGTATATATATATATGTATATGTATGTATATATATATATGTATATGTATGTATATATATATATGTATATGTATGTATATATATATATGTATATGTATGTATATATATATATGTATATGTATGTATATATATATATGTATATGTATGTATATATATATATGTATATGTATGTATATATATATATGTATATGTATGTATATGTATATATGTATATGTATGTATATGTATATATGTATATGTATGTATATGTATATATATGTATATGTATGTATATGTATATATATGTATATGTATGTATATGTATATATATGTATATATATGTATATGTATATATATGTGTATATGTGTATATGTATATATGTGTATATATGTGTATATGTGTATATATGTGTATATATGTGTATATGTGTATATATGTGTATATGTGTATATGTGTATATGTATATATGTATATATGTATATGTGTATATGTATATGTGTATGTGTGTATATATATATGTGTGTATATATATGTGTGTATATATATGTGTGTGTGTGTATGTATATATATATGTGTATATATATATATGTATATGTATGTGTGTATGTATATGTATGTGTGTATGTATGTGTTTTGGTTATATTATCTAGGAGATAATAGACCACGGCGTTATTGCCCGGATCAAGTAATTAACAATATAAAATATAAACTTAATTGATGGGATAAGAGCACTGAGCAGAGATAGAAATTGAATAACATGAGCTTATGTGTGTACCAATTAAATCATAAAACAAAATTAAATCGAATATGACATGAAAATGAGTCGCTTTCTCTCAGAAATAGATTTACAAATATATGCCAATTTCAAATATCAGTTCCATCGAGTGACAGATCAAACTCAGATTGCCGGCATGACAGCATCACTTGGTGGTTCTGGTCCTTTCCCAATCGCTGCTGGTGATCAGTCAGCGTTTCCGTCTTTCCTTCTCTCTCCTCCTTTTAGGCTCTTCGGGTCATCAACCTTTCGGTTGCAGTCTGCACTACCTTAAGTCTGTGCAGTCCGTATAGAGCTATCGAGATTTTCCTTAAAATGAAATATAACACCACTGCTAAATACTTTCAGAATTTTTTTTCTCCTTTGATCAACATTTCCTATTCTCCTGCGTCAGATATGGTTTATTGAATTTAAAAGAATTAGCTATGGTCATTGCGCACTAATACAAAAAACGTATCTTAAATCGATATCTGGTTAGCAGCTACTACATTCTTAACTGAAAACCATGACATAATTAGCCCTATTTGATATATTGTCCCCACTGTCACCATATATTTACCAGCTGACCCATCAGTCGAAAACATTTTTAATCCTACACCATCTCGTTTCAGTTGGAAACGCACGAATTGACTTTTCACTCAATGTTCTATGTTACTTTTGCTATTAGCGATTCATTCATTCATTTTCAGACGTAGGAAAATCAATCATCACCATAAACAATAAAATAAATTAAGACAAATTAACTTTCCAGAATTCGTATTCTGAAGAAACTTATGAAATCTTTGGGATACATTATTACAAACAATTAAATTGTTCATATAACGAAATATTGCACAACATTCTTACAGACATGAATTATAATCATGCACTATTACTTCTGAACTCAAGGAAAAATTGAATTATGAATTTAAGTAGAATGAATTCAACAATAATTAACAAATTTACATTAGCGAACACATACGCAACCGAGACTAACCCTTGTGCTTTATTCGAAATGCGAACCTCCTTATGAAGTCGAATATCTCTGTCCATATCTCTTTTCAGCCTGCTAAAATTAATCACTCACATCGAAGTCGGAATAATTCTTCCTAGTCAGCCTTTATTAACTGTTGTGGAAAATATCATTTTTTTACACCCGTTTCAAATGGGCCACAACTTTATAAAATCTTCTCCGGTTAATCTCCATTCTTGTCAATTTACCGCTATGAATTCTTGTTAATATTGCACTCTTCTCTGGCTCTAACAGTTGGCCAAGATGTCCCTAATTAAAACTCCAATTCACGCACTAAGCAGAGCCGATTCTATCCATTTGAAGTCGACAATTGCGAGACTAGCCGCTGACAACGAAGGAATGTATTACAACATTTATACTACACATATATTATTATGCAAAATTCTGCACCCTGTCTGTCTGTCCGTCCAGTGGCTATCTACATCGAGCGTATTACGACACGCATTCATATAATGCATACTGAGAAAGCTGTTTATCAGTAATAAGCTTGCATTTCCCCGCCCACCCATATTACAAGTAGAAGGGATGGAGAAAAATGCTAAGTATGCTGTGTAAATTTCTAGACCAGCCCTAATGTCAGTCGGTCTTAAAAAGGGTGAACGGTACGTTACGTACTCTTGGACGGGCAATATGTGACTCCCTTGTTTTGATTCGCTTTTCAAATTTACCTGCAATAGAAACGATAAGGTAAATGTACTATTCTCCAATATTTTACCACTTTTGTACCACAAGAATAAACGGCCTCAAAACTATTGTGTAAAGGAGCTTTTCGGTATTTCCTATATTTAATACAAATGAGAACGGGGAACCTTGATAAAATCCTCAAACGTTCCTCATGAATAAAATATATTTCCAGCCTTTGCGCATGGAACTACTGTATCCGATGAGTTATTTTAGTTTTCTTAAACTACGTTACTAGAAGTATTGATGAAACAATTTAAGCATCACACTGCCGTTCGAAAGCATGTTGGGTTTATGTAAAACATCTAATCTCTTCATATGTATGCGTACGCCTGATAAGTGTACCGATCTATCCTCAAACCAGTTTGCAACTATGATTTTAAATAGAGACGGTGACCCGCCGGACAGTGGTTGCTTTGAAAAGTTGGTCTTTATTCCAGGTTCGACAATCTCTCTTTGCAGACGTTACTGCCGTTGGAACATCGACTATAAATTTTTTTGGTGGTATCGGTGCGTGCAGGAGTGGCGCTACCAGAATTTCTGGTCTGTCTGTATGGAAAAAAACGGCATCTGGTCAGTCCGTTACCTGTCATGGAAACTGCCCGCCTGCTGTAACTGCATGCGCTACTACAAATACACACAGGAGAAGTGCAAGATCACAGACACGACTGTCGCAGGGCGTTAAACCTGAAATTATATAACGTCTTAATTTGACATTTGTTGAATGTGCATTTTTTAAGATGGTCTTGTGATTCAGTTTTACTTCTGAGTCTTTCCATTTCCTACGACGAAGTAAATAATTCATTTTGTACTATTGAAAATGTTTATTAAACCCATCCATCCACACGTGATTTTGTGTCTTGTGTACAATTTGTGCAAGTGCAAAAACACACATGCATGCAGATACAGGTACAATCCAGCCATTTTATCTAAGTGGAAAATGTTGATCCATAATGATATGCATCTCAGTGAGCAATAGTTACATCTTATTGATCAGTGTGGAACTGTAACGTCTGTCCTTGTCAAATCGAAGATAACCTGTTAAAGAAACCTTATAAAATCACAAGAGTTAATGAGGTCACCGTGATCTTTTAATTATCAAAACACAAGAGCGTGATCTTTTAAAATTTGTTTAGCATTCGTTTTAATTTCTTTACAGTAAAAACCTCACCCTTCCAAAAGTTCATTCCATTTTTGAGATCCTCTGCTTAAACTTCAGAGGAGTGTGTGTATTAAGTTGTTGTTATGCTAAGGAGTTGATACAAAGCTGGGCATATAAATAATAGAAACCAATTCAGAACCGAAAGTAACCCATAATTTACCGATGTCAAACAAAATCCGAGATCAGTACGACCCAGAAGCCTTAAGAGCCTTTTTGTCATGTGAAATATTCATAGTAATTTACTTTAGTCTTAGTGTAACGAGGGCAATCTTCACAAAAGTCGCATTCTGGAGCGGGGAGGGGGAAGGAGATAGGGAACTGACATCAAAACTGTTCTCCTTAGCAAAGTAGGGGTGTCACTAAAGAACATACAGCCTCCCTCCCCCGACTCCTAACACCATGCCGCAACTTGTTTAGCTGGCTCGAAGATAAAATGGGTGGACGAACTGTTGGATACAATGACCACAATAAAATCTTGATAACATTGGTATCCTGATGCACTGGAGGCAAAAGAGCGTTTTAAGCTTTCATTGTTTGGTATAGTCCGCGACTCGGATTGCATTAAATAAAACCAATGAAAACCTGAACGTTTGTTTGCCTACATGCCACAGCTTTGCCTCAGGATATATCTTATGAACATATTTTATTGTAATCATTGGCCGAAACAATATTAAAAAAATGAATCCAACTAGATTAAAATTGTCCTGTTTTAATATATTTAGCGAGGGTCATTGTGATTTTGATGTACCTTAATGTATTTACATGCCAACCACAATGTTATTTTGAAATAGCAGCAGTATTCCAATCGCAATATAAAATAAATCTACTTACAGAAACAGAAATTGCTCCGCTGAGAATTCCATAAATGTCGGTGAAATCAGATGCTACAACAGGAACTGACAAAATAGACATGGATGTATCCATTATGTAAATATTTTTTCATTAGTCCAGGTGGGATGACTACTGTAATCATTCCACTAGAGAAAGTCGTTAACTAATACCAGAAGGGCAGTTTCAGTGATATGGCGAAGGCGATATACAGACTGTATATTACTATATTTGAATTCAGATGAGATACAAGTGAATGAGAGCTTAGAAACATGGCGGTAGTTCTTTAAATCGTTATGGTCAATCGTCCGTTTCAACAGCGGCTTTGCAATGGCAAATATGACTCCCCCGGATGAGAGATAAGTATTGTCAACGTCAGTTAGTGAAGATAATCTAATCAGGTAAGAGCAGTGATGACGGAATCGGATCGAGTTCATATGACTTTGGGGCGATCATCATCACAATTGTACGTACCAGTCCAAAAAGACATTGAACACAAATAATAGCATAAAATGACCAAGAGAGATGAAGGATGTGGTGGTATGAATATTTATGCTGCTACGATGTACTTTCCTTGCTAAGCAAAAATGCGCGAATTTATCTAATCGATAATAGAATATTAAAACTGCAAATGCAACGTACATGTACAAATATAACTACACCACTCACATGTAATTATAAAATGTACTTGCATATTTGCATTAGATTAAAACGTGCAGACGATAAATATGTAGATTTGGGAGATGGGGGAATGATATCCAAAGTTAGGTATCTCGGTTTGTTTTTGAGATTTGGTACAATCATAAAGAAGAAACTTGTGATGCGCACACAAGAAATAAGACTGTCGGTGTTTGTCACCGGGAAAGATGATCCACTCCACATGCAGAATGTGTGGAAACGCGTTTTGTACGAGACATTGTGAAGTGATATTGCTGTTGTTTTAGGGTTTAGCGCCATTTTTGAGCACACGATAGGCTATACATGGCGGCCAGTATTAATGGTGGAGGAAGAACCACCGACCCGCGAGAAGCTACTGGCAAGCTTTCTCACATATCCACATTAGCCGAATCCGAGACTCGAACCCACGGAGACAGAGGTGAGATGGCAATGATCCGTAACGAAGAGCGCTTTAGACCACTCGGCCACTCGGGGCCCCTGAAGTGATATTGCAAGCTTGGGTTAGAACATTGATAGAATATTGATATATTGTGGATCCATGTTTTATAGTGCTTTTATAATTAAAATGTAACCACTTTAAATAACTCAGATGTATATTTTTTCATTGTAATACTTCAGCCGCTCGGTTGCAAACTATATATATATATAATTCTATTTTTTTTTTACCGTTCTGGTGGCCTAGTGGTTATAGCGTCCGCCTTGGATGCGGGAGTTCGTGGGTTCTATCCCCGGCCGAGTCATACCAGAGACTTACAAAATGGTACTAACATCTGCCTCGCTTGGCGTTCAGCATTAAGAGGTTAGTGTTAGGCCTGGTCGACCTGTTGTCACGATAATGTGACTGGGTGGAATATCATGTTACATGTCCGCGGCATGTTGTCCCAGTGCTAGACATCACTATAAACGACCCCATTGCAGACATCGTAGCGATATGACTGAACAATTGTTAAAGCTGTTTAAAAAATCCAAATCACATCACATATGAAAAACTGAACACAACAATTGAGAATGAACAGTTTCTCGATTAAGCAACATTATACAGAAAAACTAAGACCCGGAGCTCTGGTGTAAGTTGGCCTCCTTTATCAAAGATTCAAAGTTGTAAAAAGTTTAGGAATTTCCACGTGGAAATGTCTCAGACCCAAATAGTTTTACCTCCATTGAAAACGTCTTAGTATTTCATCCAGTCATAGTAACAAAATTATGTATTATGCTGTTTACAAAATTGTCACTGATAAAGTACACTATAAACTTGATCTTGGATAAGGTGAAGTACAAAATACTGTGATTTTTCCCTCTTAGATTTTTTCCAACGAATCATATTTTCAACCTGTAATCCAATGTAAAAATCAGTTTAAGTGAAAAATACTAAATCTTAAATACAGAAGTTGACAAAGCTTGTATCACTTTAATTATGTTCTTATTATAAATTCTTTTCCTACGTCAATACCGGATATATTTCATCGTATGGTACAAAAAGTGACATCTTAAGAGTTAAAAGTATGCCGTGCTTTGTACCACAAGATAAAATATATCCAGTATTAAAGAAAAAATCTTTTTACTAAATACTTTTTCGATTCTTTCAGACCCGAACGAGTCAATTACGACTTAAACATTATAAAAAAAAACTACTTGTATACTGTTCGGAGCGAGAGTAAATATTATCAAGAAAGGACCATGGATCGTTTTCTATTTTCATTTCATTTAGGTTTCTGAAAGAAATATATACTTTAACGAGTTATTACATATAAAAAAGCTGGAGAAAATGTATCTTTGAGTGCCAACGGTCTGTCGCTTATTTTCACAGCATGCGCGGAAGAATGTGTAGTGAACCGTGGTTTCAGCTGATGAATTTAGCTCGGTTGGTCACAGTGGACTGCTTTAACAAGTATAAAAATCTAGACAAATGGAGCAATATTGAACAGATGGAAGTATGAAAAGTTGAGAATGTTAAGTTTGGGGATTATTTATTCTGAATTAGTTTCTGCTGATGTTGTTTGTTGGTTGTCAATATGCTACAACCACTATCTTCCTCCGAATCCCCTTGAGCCTACGAACCCGCATCCGAGATGCAAGCTTTACTGCCAACATTACACCTCCAAATTCAGACATCAGAAAATGACTAAAACCATGTAGTATTTGATACGGTCACGTACAAATGCATTGATGTACGTTGAAGTCGCTTGTTACATACTAAATCATTTAATCAGAACCCCCGCACGAGATTATTATAATAACCCGGTTTATACGTGAATCTGTATTTGACGAGCATAATCTTACTACAAGAACTCGAACATTTTCTCATCCTTTCGTACAATCAACATCTAAATGAATTAAATTGGTCTGTTCAGTTGTACAATGGCTAACTTGAAAACAAACTATAGTCAATCTAATAGCATGGGCAGATATAACGAGGGTCTGACAATCTGTAAGATTTAGAATAAATACTTGAACATTCAATATGTCAAACAATTCTATCACATAATATGGATAGCGACAATAAATGCAATTTTACGTATCACATACCTCTATTGGTGAAGATTCCGTAAAAGGTGGACAGCTTCCTGACAGGTTGTGTGTTGTGACGTTTGTGTCCGACTCGAGTGTACAAGTACCCTCGTTATGGCGCAGTCCACGACTGGAGAGCTTAAGATTATCGATTTTCTTTCTGTATGTACTTTGCTCATGCAGCATGCGGTAAATAAACAAAACTCAATAGTTTTAAATAAATTAAGACGTAAATAAACCATTTGAAGGTAACCCTGGACGAGGAAACGAAACACAGAGCACATTTATTTTTGTTCAGGTATAATTGGTTAACATTAAATACAAACAATTCAGTGACAATATATAGGCCAAACTGTAATACTATTTACATTTTCCTTTTTCGTTCCTCAAATAGTTTCCGTCAGGATAGGGATAGTGCTGACATGGTACAAAGTGAATCGTAAAGCAACAACCATCCCTTTATTTGAAAATTCTTTTCAAACTCCTTTTGTTTTTGTTATGTATGTTTAATATGTGTTATTTGTTGGCTTTACTTAAGGATTAAATATTATTTATACCTGAATTTAGTACCTGAATTTGTCCAAAATCAAGGACATGGTGTACCTGACCAGTAACATTTATTTTTGTAAACAACAATACATAGCCAATATTAAGATAATAGGTTAAATATTCGGATTATTATATTTGGAGGTAAACATGTTTAGTCGAATTTGAGTCTAGGACATACACTTTTTCACTTGGAAATGCCTGGACTTGTTGACAACTTTTAATGTTTTATAGAGGATACTGAGCTACATCCGGGCTCTATTATTGTCTTTTTTTTGTTTGTTTTTGAAACATTAGTGATTGTTGCCTTAAGAGGTGAAACAAAATCGGTCTTAATGTTGAGTTCAGTTTTTCATTTGGATAAATTTATTTATTCAAAATATTATTCACTGGAAATACAAAGTGTTCAGTTATTGGACAGACAATAATTTAGAGCTATAGTGAATTCAGAAAAGAGCATTTAGGATAAGATAAATTCAGGCAAGGAATACAGTCAGTAATGTTGCATTTGTACTGAACGCAACACACACACACACACACTCACTCACACTATATATATATATATATATGTGTGTGTGTGTACTATAAACGGGTAGTGGTTTAATATTGAATTTATTAAACGAGGTGATTAATGCTCAGCTCTCTTGAATCTTGGCGAGCAAAAGCAGGACGTTTGGATAGGAGTATGATAAATTTGATATCAAATCAGTGAAAATTATTTAGTTAGAAAGAATAAAAAAGAACGAATAATTTCGTTCACTATGACAAACGCTGCAACTTTCATTAGTTGTGCGTAAAATAAGCCCCCCCACACACACACAAACACACAAAAAGAAAAAAAGTTGGATTAGTTCTTGATCCAGTACCGGTTAGATAATACAGTAGACGATCCATGTTTACCCTAAAGTGTCACGTTTTCACCTAAACATTACATTGTTGCGATATTCATGTCAAAGAAGTGTGTTGTGATGTGACTTGGATTTTTAACGTAGCTTTAAAACATTTTCAGTCATATCGCTACAATGTCTGCACTGTGGCAGTTTATAGTGATGGCTAGCACTGGGGCATCATGCCGCAGACATGTAGCATGATGTCCCACCCAGTCACATTATCCACCAGGTTGACCAGTCCTAACACTAGCCTCTTAATGCTGAGCGCCAAGCGAGGCAGATGTTAGTACCATTTTTTAAGCCTTTGGTATGACTCGGCCGGGGATCCAACCCACGACCTCCCGCATCCGAGGCGGACGCTCTAAGAGTCTAACCACTAGGCCACCGGAGCGGTCATGTGAAAGAAGGGTTCCTGGATGCAAAAATTCCCATATTTATTCAAATGTATTTGTGCCAGGATATTTACAGTATTTGATTTGGAACAGAAGACGTAAACAAATTTCATTTTGAATCGGAATTGCATCACATATTTACCTCTGTGTTAAATAAAGTTATTTCATTTGGGAGACCGGTGAATGTCCACATTCCACCACAACCGCACATACCTGCTATCAACTGAGACTTACTTGTTATTGTCTAAGCCATTTTTATATGATGTGTTAAACATGACATAACAAATACATGTGGGGGGGGGGGTAAGTTGGCCATATTCAGAAAGACGAGACCATTTTTTAAATTCCTTTAGTGACTCGAGTGGAAAAATGGCGGCCAAAAATTTACGTTGAAAACAAAAAAGTCCAGAAGGCGGGTTTAAAAAGGTTTTTCGACGAGCACAGCTAATCAGTAAAGAAAATACTTCACAATACTTTCATGGGTTTGTTTGGAACAATCAGAAATTTGATGTGTAACAGACTGTGCTATGAAACTGCACATACTATAGGAAAAATGTACCGAAAGTATTGTGTGTATACGTACGTACATACATACATACATGCATACATACATAACAAATGAACTTGAAAACGATATCTGATATTATGCTATTCAATAAATTAGGGAAATGGATCCATTTCATTTCGGGTTCGAGTCTCGGATTCGACCAATGTGGGTATGTGAGAAAGCTTGCCAGTAGCTTCTCGTGGGTCGGTGGTTCTTCCCGGGGTTTTCCCGGGTTCTTCCTCCACCATTAATACTGGCCGCCATACATAGCCTATCGTGTGCTGAAAAATGGCGTTAAACCCCACACCACCACCACCATTTCATTTCTATCATATAAATTATTTACAAGTGTTCCAAGTGAGAGCCAGTGTGATAATCCATTTATATCCTTCCAGTCGAATGCAAATAATACCAATTCCATTTTTGTCCTGTCTTAATCTCTGTTGCTTAGATATTTCGTTTGCAATGAGTTCTCTCATTCATGTATTTAGATATTGTGTTTCCTTTACTTTTGTTTATATATATATATATATATATATATATATATATATATATATATATATATATATATATATATATATATATATATAAGCGATAAAGAAGTTGCACTGTCGATTAATGAAAATTGCAGTGACTGATGTCATGGTGTATATTCTATCAAAAGAAGATACGTTCTCACTATATTATTATATGATGTCTACGGTTTTTCCAGCTAATGTGGTGTTATTTAACGAAACTTCAAATACACTTATGCATGCAATATGTGACTTTTATCGGCTATGTATTCATAACCACTTAGTCTTCGGTGTTACTGCTTCATCGAGAGTCAAGTGTTGGACAGTTTTATTGATTCTTTCTTTTGAGGTTAATGAACGTTAATTTTTAAAGTTGTGCCGGGGAAAAAAAGATGCCTTCTAACTTAAATATTACGGCAAGACGTGCACTCCTCTTCACTGTTGGCGAATGCTAAACTGTACGTAAGATGCAGGTGCAGTAGACCGGTGAATCTGTCTCCATAAAGATATTTTAAATTCTGATGGTCTTTATTTAGACAAAATCATTATAGGGACAGATTTATTGGTCTAATACGAAAGAACTTACAAACTATTACGTATATCTTGCATCGTCCTGCTCTGGCTGAAAAGCATAGGTTTTGATTGAATTTTGTTTGCAAAATGACACCCTAACTAGAAGTTTTGTACATTTTCCTTGCAAACTCACCCATGTTCCCCAGGGACTGGTGCCAAGTACATCTTTCCTGGACATTACTTGGGGTGCAATTTATGTGGTGGAAACTTATTTTCCTCTGTTACGATCAATTTTTTTTTCTTCAATTCGTCTTGTTGATAGTCATATCGAATTTTGAAGTCTAATGTATACTGCACCCTTCAAAAACATAGTGTTGATGAAATTCAGTATATTTTCCCAGTTTTTGTTCTGAGAAACTAATTTGCCCAAACATGTGCTCTTATGAGGTCTGAAATGCCTAATTTTGCTTTTCTATGAATGATATTCATAGAAACTCTATGCTGCTATGATAATTTTATCCCAGACTTTTACACTGTTTGTTTCACCCATAAACGTGGCCGTTCATTCTGATAGCATAGTTACGTATGGAATCCTGCGAGCAAGAACACTCCTGTATCGTAATCGTCACATATTTACTGCGTTTTTCGACACACAATTCGCATTTATACATTTAAATTTAGATTTAAATTCGTAAGACTTAAATATGCTGAAAAGGGAAGAAATGCGTTCTTTGTGTATGAATACCTTGTATGAGTAGTTCATTTCTTTAAACAGGGGCCCCGAGTGGCCGAGTGGTCTAAAGCGCTCTCCGTTACGGATCACTGCCATCTCACTTCTGTCTGCGTGGGTTCGAGTCTAGGATTCGGCCAATGTGGGTATGTGAGGAAGCTTGCCAGTAGCTTCTCGTGGGTCGGTGGTTCTTCCCGGGGTTTTCCCGGGTTCTTCCTCCACCATTAATACTAGCCGCAACGTATAACCTATCTTGTGCTAAAAAATGGCGTTAAACCCCACAACAACAACAACATTTCTTTAACTGTCATATATAACACTGTGGCTTAACATCTTGAACAAGATGCATTTATTGTCCATGACATTTAAGCTTATTTATTAGTTATCCTCGTAATTAATAAGCGACAAACATTGTCATTTTGACTTTACTACCACTTCGGTTTGAAATGGAAATTTATGGCGAGAGTATGCAACATATGTGAATATGTCCAATTTCCAATTAAACAATGGAATTAATAACGACAAACTAATACAATAGAAGTTTAGTCCACTTTTATGTATCTCTCACTGGTCCGCCATTGTGTCGTATGCATCCAAAACGTTTTGTGATATATAGATAATTATTTTCGGATGAAAGGTAAGGTGATCGAATGTGAAGTGAAAGGGTGGCCTGAAAGGTCCTAACGGTGTACCTATCATTCACACGCTGAAGAAGTTTGCGAAATGTCACGCTTTCTCTCATACTGGAAGTAGATTGTAATGCTCTTTCGCGGGAGGATGAGGATGAAGATGAGGATGAGAGCTTTGGACGGTATATGAAAGATCGCGGTTTTCCAGATTTATCATCCTCCCTTTATGTTCAATATTTCAAAAATTAGCTAATCATTTTAAAATATTTTATCTTTTGTGAGGAACTGTACACACTGTCACAAGAAATCAAATTAAAATACTTGATCCACATTCTACTTGCTTTTTAGCCCTTTTTTGTCCCCGGATTGGTAGATTCATCACCCGTATATTCTCTTCTGATCCTGGACAAGTTTTACCTGTTTGACAATGAATGATTGTCTTTTGTCACCCTGATTACACTATAGGGAATGAGCAGTAAAATCAGCATCACTCTGATTAATATATATTGATTGACCTTATCAAAAGATTGACCTATAAATGTATTGGATAAAGGAATAACTTCAAATCATTTTTAAGAGCTCATTTTGTCATATCTCAGGTAATTGCACAAGCAGGATATAAGTCAGCTCTCAATACCATCAACGTTTTACAAGTGGATTAACCACGGCATTATCTCCAGCAAGGTTATTGCCTAATAATAATAATAATAATGAGGACTTTGTATAGCGCCTAATCTTTAGAAGCTCTAAGTGCTTTACAACATTAGACAACACCTATAAGATAAAAAAACATATAATAATATTATTACAAAAACAAACACCATGAAATTAGAAAAACATTAAAAAATAAAAAACATGCTGAGAATATTTCAGGTAGGAAACATTATTAGGTCTTTAAGTTTGTTCTTGCAGTCGAAATAAGTGAGTTTTGAGAGCCCTCTTGAATGTGATCACTGTCTTTGTGTATAAGTTCAGTGGGCAATTCATTCCACGTTGCTGGGCCCTGGTATGCAAAAGAACGCTGTCCATATGACTTTGTTTTCATTGTGGGAATAATGAGTATACGATTGTCAGAAGAGAGCGTAAGTATCTTGCTGGTGTGTACACATGGGTGAGGTCGGACAGATATGTTGGACTAGAGTCCGTCAGTGAAACGTAGCACAGAGAACAAATTTTGTGTTTGATTCTGGATCGAATGGATAACCAGTGTAGGGTACAGAGCAGCTGGGAGGTGTGCTCTGATCGTAGTACTCTAAGTATGATCCGAGCAGCTGTGTTTTGAACTTTTTGAAGTTTCTGGAGTAGATATTGAGATGAACCAGACATAATTGATTTACAATAGTCCAGTCTTGAAAGTACTAATGAACACAGAAGTGTTTTAGTGGCATCAACTGAAAGATATTTGCGAATTGATCTGATGCGTCTCAGCTCAAGATATGCAGCCTTGCATATGTTCATGACATGTTGGTGCAATGTGAGAATACTGTCCAGAGTAAAACCTAGGTTTCGTACTGATTGTGTGAATTTAATGTTGGCGTTGCTGATATTTATTGTTTGAGTTAAAGGATGTGAATGAGAAAGTCTTTGTGTTGTGATCAGAATGGCCTCAGTTTTATCATCATTTATCTGCAGCTTGTTACATGTCATCCATGATTTCACATCAGAAATGCACCTCTCTACACCTTCGATGGTAGCATCAACTTCAGTTGGGTGGCTAGATTTGTATATTTGGGTGTCATCAGCGTACAATTGGCGAGACACTGGATGATGATCTATTACATTTGAGAGCGATTGAGTGTACAGAGACCCCTGTGGAACACCACCACATAGATCAACTGGGCTGGAGTGTATTCCATTTGCAGATACAATTTGTATCCTGTTGACCAAGTAGGACTTGAACCACAATAAGGCTGTATCATGAATGCCAAATACATGCTGGAGACGGTGAAGTAATATATCATGGTCTATAGTGTCAAATGCTGCAGACAAATCAAGGAGGGTGAGGATTGTAATCTTTCCGCTATCCAACGCAGAGAGAATGTCATTAACTACTTTTAGAAGAGTAGTTTCAGTACTGTGGCAAGGGCGATATGCAGATTGTACATTGCTGAAAAGACTGTTTGAACTTAGATGAGATACAAGCTGGGATAGAACAACCTTTTCTAAGAATTTTTATATGAATGGGAGATTAGAAACTGGGCGGTAGTTCTTTAAATCGTTATGGTCTAGTGTTGGTTTCTTCAGCAGAGGCTTTACAATGGCAGTTTTGAAAAATGATGGGAATTCCCCGGATGAGAGAGATATTAATAACATCAGTTAGTGAAGGCAATACTGGATCTAAGGACTCAAGCAGCAGTGATGATGGAACTGGATCAAGTTCACGTGACTTTGGTACACTCTTCATCACAATTGTACGCAAGAAATCCATAGAGACCGGTTCAAATGCTGCTAATGGTTGCCGCTCAAATTCTGTATCCCAACTGTATTTTGACGACGAGTCAATTGAAATTGTGGTGTCAAGCTTATCTCTAATGGTTTGTACTTTGTCATGGAAGAAATTTGCAAACATGTCCGGAAGGTCGACTGGAGAGAAGGTAGTTGGAAGTGGTGTTGATTTGTTCCTTGACACTAGCTTGTTAGTAATCTCGAAGAGCTCTTTGCAGCTGGAACTTTCCATGATCTTAGTAGTGTACAGAGGCGTAGCTAGGTGGGGGGGGGGGGGGCAGGGGGGTACATATGTCCCCGGGCGCCAAGGTACAGGGGCGCCAAAATGAGGCTTACAACGTTACATTATAATAAGTAAACAAGGGTAATATTCAAAAATGTGATTAAACGGGGAGGGGGCTGGGGCGCCAATTTTATAGTTCGTCCCCGGGCGCAAAATATCATAGCTACGCCTCTGGTAGTGTAGTGGGCTGATTTCGCTGCATGGAATATATTTGTGACATTCTTCTTAGCGGCTTTATATATTTGCTTATGAATAGTGAGTCTGGTGGAAAGCCAGAGCCTCGCAGCTTTACGGCGGTCTCTTTTAGCAGTGCGAAGCTGGTCCCTAACACTGCTATACCATGGAGCACACTTTTGAATTGATACTCTGCACTTGGTAGCTGGGGCATGTTTGTCAAGTAATGAACGCAGACAGTTATCGAGTTGTTCTGCGGTAGGGGGTAAGCAAGTTGTTAGGTTAGCTTGGATGTCGTGCATTAATTTGGTTCTATTTATCATACGGAGATTTCTCTTAGTAGCAGATAAAGGTGGAGGGTTAGGGACTGATACGTCAGGATGGCATATAATGCAGAGGTGATCTGATGCAAGGTCATGGGATACCAGGGAGGACCGTAGAATTTTATCATCAGGTCTGTGAAGAATCCAGTCTAAAATGTGACCATGTTTATGGGTGGGTTGGTGAACTGACTGTTTGAGGTTGAAAACATTAATGGAATCTATGAGTTTTGATGTATTTGAGTTTCCGGGACAGTCAAAGTGAAAGTTGAAAACTCCAAAAATAATCAGGTTGCCACCTATCGAATTTCCATACTCCAGGAGATTCGGAAACTCTGAATATATATATATATATATATATATATATATATATATATATATATATATATATATATATATATATATATATATATATATATATATATATATATATATATATATATATCTTTGTGTGTGTGTGTGTGTGTGTGTGTGTGTTCCACTGGACGGTGTCAGATAAATCTTTAAGAAAATGTATTGTCATGTTGTAGCACTTTAAGTATACCGACGGGATATAATTTGTCAAAATCGGTCCAGAGATAATTTTAAAACCTTGTAATTTCATTACTAAATCATATACAAACAGTTCCTGACACAACAGGCCCATTTTGAAAGATGTGCGCTATCGGATTGCCTCTCTTGATATCGACTACTTAAAATCAAAATGAAGCACACACACACACACACACACCATACGTAGATACACACAGACACACACACATACGTACATACATACATACATACATACATACATACATACATACATACATACATACATACATACATACATACATACATACGTACGTACGTACATACATACATACATACATACATACATACATATATGCAAGCATAGTCATTTACTGTTGCTTTGCTGTAGAACCCTCCAGATCTCTAGCACGGTCGACCGATTCCCCTCTGGGACATCCTCCACAAGATGTACAGCAGATTTCAACTTAGCCGGACGATCCTCCAACGGATTTACTTTGCCTTCTACTTGTATTTGTTCTGCCATACACATCGACTACTTCCTTGTAACAATCAGTGAGCTTTTTCCACCAATTGCATACTTTATTCTACAACTATTTCTGCATATCTTTTTTTTTAATGGAGTTTGAGTTCGACACCTTGTCGACATCCATTCAGCGATACTTTGATGCATGTGCATTCCCGCGCTTATGCGTCAGGGTGCTGCATTTTATTACAAATGCAAGTTTGTATGGTCGGCGTATTCTGCTACTAGGCCACCAAACAATTTTAGAATTTTCCCTGCCTAGAAATTAGAAACGATTTTGTTGTAGAGTTTGTATTGCAATGTGTATCCTTCAGGGGTTTGTCGTAGATTGTGTTTCCTCTTGCATTATAAACCCTTGATCGAGTATGTATTGTACAAGATTCGGTCTCGAGAAGACCAGAGAAATTGCGTTTGTAGTCGATAGAGCTTATATATCGTTGTTTGAAGTCTGCCAAACACTTATACAACTGTTCCTTAGGAATTTCGGACACATTATCCACATTTTACTCTAAGCGGATCAAGCTCGTTTGTTTGTATCGGATTCAAATTGGTCTATTGTCGATCGTACTATCCCAGGGGTGCTACCATGACCAATTATATGCAAAATGTAAATGTTTGGGTGGGCATAGATAATTATTTTCTTTACTGCTCCCAGAATATCGGCAACAATTATTTTGGCAGACCCACCATCATTGGTTGTACACGTATACGCAGTCGAAAAACGTTGGAAGACTGGAGAGTCAGTGCAAATGAGTGAGACCACCATACTCTTGTTGATAGTCGACGGTGGAAATGTATGGTATTAGATTGCTTTCGTGTGCGTTTTCTTGGAGTTTGTGTAGTGCAACATATATTGCTGGGACGCTAACATCTATTCTTGTATTTTATAATACATTTGTGGTGTGTACGATTGCCTGTATTTTGAAGCTACTTTTATTTTCCATTTTCAATATACAGGCTACAATATTTTTCCAATGGCTTGTTTGTGGTATAGTAGACCTAGTTCTGGATATTGATTGGTTGCTTCGATATCTTTGGGTCTGTGCTTGGCTTTTACGATTTGGTTTTGGTTTCAAATTAGGGGTTTCATTTCGTCGAGAAACTAAACATCTTTGGGTTCGAGCATTCGGTAATATCAGATGTGCATTTGTTTTGCAAAACGCGTACAAATACTAGTTCGTCGAAAACATGCTACAGCCGATGCGAGAGAAAACAAAATGGCTGACCCAAATTAGGGTACCTTCCACAAAAATACACCCTAATATCTGTCGTGGATTTTTAATGCTAAAATAATCCACAGGTTGAGCAGAATATGAGGCAAAAGTCACGGGGATAAAGGTAGTAATCAACAAACGTTAAAAAAAATCCCAAACAGATAAATTCACTCTACTATAAAATTTATTTTAATTGCTTGGCTTCTAACCACTGTTAATCCTCTAGGCTATGATCGATATGCGTTCCATGCCTCAGCATTCTGTATCTTTTTAAATCTCCAAGCAGTGAGCGTCTTTTTGAATTTCTAGATTATGGGAGATAACTCCAGATCATTTTTTCATGTATATCGAAACTTGCCTATTAAAAAATATGCATACAAGCCTACATCCCATATTTGAAGAAAATATGTACAGTTGTGTTTAAAATATCGCCAGGGATAGACTTCCAAATAACAGCTGGAGGTTGGAAAAAGGACATCTAAAATGTCTTAATTGTGAAAGATTTATGCGTGGCTTTGAGAGTTACGTAGACGATAACGAGATGCCTCATATCTCCCTTACGCAATTAGGTTGATGAAATTGGTAATTTATTATCAATGTTCGAATACATTATTATAATGTCTTCCTATTCCTAAACCTATTCTAATGTTGTGTTTATGAAAAGTGTGTAAAGTTTAGCCAAGTTGTTCTATGAAAAGAGTTTTTAGTCGCGCGCAACATAGACAATTATTTAAAGCATAAAGATAATGGTAAATTGAGGTGTTGTTGATTTTTTAAACAGTAGACAAAGCCATCTTATGGAAAGAGAACTTCAGAATGGAAAAGTCAGTTTGGCTTCTCTAATTAATAAAACCCTGAAGTATTCAAGGTAACAAACCAGTCGTTTGCCCATTTGTTCCATTTGTGATTTATATATTTTAAGCCGTGCATGAAACTATGCTACCAGCCCGAATGTCATCTGGTGTGTTGTTAAGTATGATGACAGGTTGAAGTTTGATTGCTTCATTTCTGAAAGACTTTATTTGAGTATTAGGATTATTATCTCCACTTCTATTGAAAACGGGGTATTTAATAAATTCAGTACGTGAATTATTAAATTTCCGGATAGCATCCGATATATCTAATAACCCATCACTGTGTACAACAGCGAGATAAGGTGGAGAGCTTTGGGTGACTTATTCACACAATTCATTTTGACTTAATCTACTTAATTGAATCAAATTAAATTGGCCAAAGTCTGTACTATATTAACCAGTGCACCAAGGATTTGGCACGCAGTATTAGCACTTTTCAAAATTACAATTTTTATTTATGGAGAGTTATAAATTACAGGTGTGCTATAAAACTACGATTTCAAGAAAATAAGAGAAAGCACGAAGTTGTTCTGAATTACACCAATGGTTCTGCCATACATAATTTTGAATTCAAAATACATTATCTATATTTCTATACTAAGTGCATAAATGATGAAAATGTCCTGGAAATTGCCGGTTGTTTATATTATATATGGTCTGTTTGTTAGTGCGCATGGAGAATTATTAGCAGGATCTATTCACTGGCGCCCAACTGATGAGAAAAATGAGGTATTCTCGATTTCTATTTCCAATTCGAAACATATATGTTCATATTATACATTATAATTTATTAATTGTTTAATACCTTCAAAGTATGCACATCTCTGTATGTCTCTCTCTCTCTCTCTCTCTCTCTCTCTCTCTCTCTCTCTCAATCTTGTAACCTTTATATAAAACACATTATGTAAACTAACATAAAGCTAGAGTTAATACAACGAATACGAGTTAATAACGAGGATGATAGTATTCCTCGGCAAGGCTACATATGCTATCTACTGTTTTATAATGATAATAATGAGAATTGGATATTAAGTACTAAATTTTCATGCTCCAAGGGTATCCCTAGGTATAAAATATTCTGTAATAATGCATATTGTTCAAAAAAGAAATCGTTAAGTTTTACAGTTTTAAAACAGTATTCCATAATCCTTTGGTTGTAGTTGATATATTCCAGTTGATTTTTGACGATTTATTGACTCCACATACTTCAGGTTAAATCTCCAGGAAATAATTATGGTTACTGAAAATATTCCTTCTCCAAAATCTTTCCATTTGAAATTTGCTCTTTGAAATTGTTGAAAGTCCATATTCCTAAAATCGAACCTATGATGAATTGAAAACGTTTTCTTAAGTATTTGTTGAACGTTGTGCCTTAAGTGAAATAACAAAATAAATATGGATGGAAATTATTATTATATTATTAAGTATACCAGCTAAAATGGATTTTTCTCTGCCGCGAATCTGAAAGAAGTTTTCCTCATTACTTTATCAAGTGTAAAATATTTATGAAGCTTACTCCGAAAATGAAATTTCTTCCAGAAATTAGAATTGTTCAAACGAAAAATTGGTCACCACTCATGTTTTATCCAATCAAATTACCTCACCGCGTACTTAAATTGAGACTCTTTAAAATACTGAGTATAGTGTTGGATCACTTATATAACCGTGACGTGAACATGTAATAATGGGTATGTCAAAGCAGGTTTTACTATTAGTGGAGAAGACTAGCAGACCTAATGTAGATTAAGAAATACACAACAGTATGCAGATTATCTTCCTTTACAGTGTCTATATATATATATATATATATATATATATATATATATATATATATATATATATATATATATATATATATATACATTTTTTTTTTGAACGAGAGAGAAACAGATTGGCCGCAATGCAACCAGAATACGCCACTATGTTTGATTTCAATAGATTAACTAAAGATAAGAAATGTCTGCCATTTGAGTTACAATTACACAAATTTATCAGAATGGTCAAAGATGAGTTTAATCAAGATGGTGCTGCTCATTTCTTTTTTCAATATTCAGAATAGATCACTACGGTATTTTTAATGATTCCATCATGAATGACGAACGAGCAATGATTAAATATCAATAATCTTACAGACGAGAAATGATATCTGCTCAGAATAAAGTTTATTATAGAACAAAATAATAAAGATGGTACAACATGGTCGTGGGCTCTCGCAGCATAGATCAAGGGGGTGGGGTCACGTGACCTCCCCCGGCAATCACACTGCATATATATATATATATATATATATATATATATATATATATATATATATATATATATATATATATAATATTTTGATAAGTTTAATCATGCAAATGAAGCTAAAAATATATCACAAGATTCTATCAAAACTCTTAGTAAATATATTTAGTTTGAGACTGCTTACGCACGGAACTACGCAACTAATTCTCCCGGCTTTGACTGAATGACCTCCCCTGCAAAATATCTTGCGGGCGCCCATGACCATGGATTATCCATGAGAAGCCCGATTCTGTTAAAGAATCACGAACTAAAATTTTAAATCAGGTACTCTGACGGGTATTAACCGGCGGTATTATTCAAGGGTATATCAGGTACCCATGATTCGTACTCTACCGTTCAAACGATACTGATCCGAATGCTCTTAAACCGATGAGAACAGGCACGCTAAATTGTGTGGCTCAACGTGTCAGAGAACATTTCATAAACTCGAGACGAGTAAATGGACTAACAGAATCACGAATAAAAAAATAAACGAGTGGGGGGAGTTTGTTGTCAACGGAGCTAAAATAGATGATGTCGCAGTGTTGGAAACACACTGCAGTTTCCAACAGTAGTAAAAACAATAACCAAAGAGATTTTATATTATTCTGGTAATTATCATAGTAATGGCGTTCCAATAGCGATTATAGATCATAATTCGCACTCGTGGACTGCCATAGCAACAAAATCACCATGAAAAAGAACAACCAGATTTTATAAAGTCGATATTTTTGAAGAGATTTACAACATTAGTAAGCTCGACCCTGTATTGGTCAGGCTATTTAATAGTGATGGATCCGCCGACGCTGATGGTGGATCAACATTTGATCAGTTTGTGCTACCATCTAGTGTCTTGTATCAGAAAGAATCTCTCCAACACGCGATGAAGCAATTGTGATAAAATATATCAACGACGGCGGTGGCAGAGCCACTTCTAAGACGCAATCACCAACATAGATTAATTGATTAATAACTGTTTTACAATATCATCTGTTATTGCTCATATAGCACAACAAAAACATTCACGGCTTCCAACACCTAAATAATTTCTGGACGAATATCACGGTTTTGTGTCGAGTTTGGACACAGCGGCCTTTGGAACACTAGATATGATAGCGCTGATATGATCTCAATTTACTATATTGCTTTTTACCCTGCAAGTTTTCTTGGATACAACAAATTTCAACCGTATTTTGAACGATTCGGTCATCCAGCACACGAAATGACCAGAGTCGCAATAAACGGCCCACTCCCTGGTCGACACTACTATCTAACAGATTTTGCCAAGATCGAATCATCTGAGTTTTCAGCAAATACGCATCCTGTTATACCGATTTGGTTTCGTCGACATTTCAATAAACCAGGTACCAGTGCTAACCTAAATGACTGTTGTGCAAACAATCAACGTGACTGGGCTCCAGTAGTGTTATTACGATATATATTGGACACTAACATTCTCGTATCGTTAACTGTGACATCTGCGATAGTTTTGTACATGCCTGCGAAGACAGTTTGGCTTCCGCTCGATGTAAAAGATATGTGCAGAATGATTATCGATAAGTTTACTGGTGGGTGGTGGGGTGCGTCATCTGATAATAAATGCTGTTATACAAGATTAAGTATGGTTCCCGCATAGCTGTATTTTTTGTAATCGCAAATACGGTGGCGCGAGGTGTATTAGTGTCACGGCGAAGTATAAAAATACACATTGCAAATATTGGAACCATCATAGGCTACTACGATGCTGATTCTAAGCAGCTTACTCATTTGAGATCTTCGAAGCTCGCATATTCGTCAATAAACATGTTGTCGATGATCGACAGATTTCCAAATAACGCTGCTAGATTAGTCACGGATTTTTTTTATATAAGTAGATCAAAAATAGATCTTGCGAAACAATTTATCGACGGTTTACCTGAGAGATCATACAGCGGCAAGTTAAATCATGCATCGAAACTTCTTTCGATTTCGCGCTGACGCGTGGACTTCCACGCGGATGGGTGAGAAATATATTCCTAAAATCATCATTTGGGATGAAGTATGTACTGTGTCCAAAGACACGTTAAAAATGTTTCTTAGATGGCTTTCTACAAAATAATACTCAGCAATTATCATGTGCAGCGATCAAGGACAACCGCCTTCGTTTACAGGATCACCACACGCCTGGCTAAAGAATTACGACGTCGCTTAAGAAGAAATGTTGTACGAACACAGATCCAGCGATGAATCATTAACTGAGCTGAAAACTTTAATTAGACTTCAACAGACAGGATTCAGTGTGAGATAATGCGCAATGTAATTTCCGAAACGTCCATGCTAGATTTTTGAAACGTATGTCGCCCTAATGATTTGATAGTTGTATCAGTATTAAACGTCCGTCACTCATTTCAACGTAAACTACTTGAGCTTCATCTCAAAAGAGTTCGGACGCCGTCGGTTCCACTGTGTTATCATTCAGCGGATACACGTAGATAAAATATTCCCGTCACCATTCTAGGCACGGGTACGCAGCTAAAGCTCGTCCTTAATGATATCATTGAAGTTACCAGACTCTAGCGGTGTTTGATGCTATTGACTTCATCAACGGTGAAAAAGTCGCAGCCATCGTGCTGGACTATAGGATATGCAGTAACAATTCATTCGTCGCAGGGACTAGCAATCTCAGATTCCAATATCTGGATTGTCAATGATCGCATCGAATGGTAAAATTTAGTATATTTGTCAGTATTGAGGATTGCAAAAATATCTCATCTGCGTAGAATTGTCATGGACAATTCCAAAATTGTCTGGTCTGCCCCTGCTGCAACACAATAATTTTGTGGCAGCATTTTCCTTATGACGTACGTCAGTATACTGTGGACAGAATCGATAGTAGTCTCGGCCACACACGCAATAATTCTGCGCAGTAATTCTGCGCTGTCATGTCTTGAGTGTAACAGACGTAGGGGAGCAAGCTCCTTCAAGCTAGTGTCATTTCCCTGAGAGAATCTAGCTTGGAGGTAATTGTATATTTTCAAGAATTACTTGCAATCGCACGCGGACAAATCCACGTTGCGGTGCTGTTCGATCTAGTCTGTAGATTGCAGGCATGCCTGTAGATCTTACCACGATGGAAAATGTATGTATGGTTACACTCCGGATGGGATCGGTTGCTCTTTTTGCACGCCTTCATGTTCACCGGGTTCATATAAATACTTGACTGTCACGTTGCTCCTCAGCACTGAACTCGGTGAGTGACTTATCCGCGTAATCAGATGTGTTACTTCACGATTTAATGGATAGGTTTCATAGTAATTTCACGAGTGACTTCGTTGTTTAACGCGTATATCATGTGAGGTAGTCTCGCAACCCATTTAACGAGATCTGTACTTGCTCAGTAATTCATGGGCGTACTGATATGCAAACAGTCGCTCAGCAAGTGTTCGATTAAATCATTCAACGATTTCCTGATCACGATGTAACGCGGTTTGTCCGCGTTTGGTTTTGACGTTATATTGTTGCATCAGCGATGATACCACACTGAGAATTTCTTTGCCAGGATCAACCTGCGACAACTGTGGCAATAGCAGTCTATCACGTGAATAAATTCCTTCAAGCGCGGATGCAATTTCAGTTGCTGTTTTAGTTGATAGCGGTTTTGCTTCTTTGTATGTACTTGCAACGTCGACGACCATCAACGCATATTCGTATGTGCGCAGTTTACGACATGTGGCAATGACGTCATGTGGTAAAGACAATGTATCTGCCTGATGAACTTCGTTGGGTGTGCTGACATTAAACCGTCCATATTCAGTCGTTTCAGCTTGAGGCCCCTGATATATGTCGCTGTTGTAGATCATTTTTTATTCTCGATTACATGAGTATGGCATGCTTGACGAATGTCATTTACTGGAAATTCACCTGGTTTTGGTTGATATTTTTTTGGTCAAGTCTAATATCAAGTCGGGTACCTAGACCACAATAATTATATCATGGAAGATGTTTTGACCGCGTATTTCGCCCATGGTGTTCCTGGTAATTTTCCAAGTGTTGCAGCGTTATCATCGCCAGTCAAGGTGTCACCACGTACAAATTTATATTTTTGTATGCCGCATTTTACACACTAACCTGTTAGTTTTAGTCGTTGTTGCTTTTAACACAGTTGTATCGGTGACTCTCTCTTGCATCGTACACAATAGTTATATTTAGTACAAGCTGTAATGAAGAGTAACATATTGCATTAGATTATTTATGGGTAATTACAGATCTGTGTCACTATCGTATATAACTCTCCTTTTCTTTGGAGGAGGTAAAACTGTTTGAGACATACTAGTGTTGTAATTAATATTGATTGTAAAATTACCCCAGTGTATGAAAGACCCTCCAAATGCGGACCCTAGCGGATAACCATATGCTGACCTTTCAAGTTCACGGTTTGTTTGAAAATTTATATTTCTGTCTTGGAAATATGGCAAGTGCTACAGTGAAATTGGCTTATGGATTAATCTGTGGACGGATAAATGATTCCTTCTGGCAGGTGAGTGCATTATTTGTCATTAAAGATTGTAGGTATGTAGGTATATGTTTGATTCAACTGGGGCACAATGAAGATGCTTAACAAAATTAGAAGAAAACATGTTTGACATAACACAATTCTAGCTGTTGCTAAATCTTCTGTAGTTGTTGAGAGAGTTGGGATTTTTGTTGCCGGTAATTTGTATAGTCTGAGTGTCCCTTGATTAATCGAATCTTTGTTGGGATTTTGAACAAAGACAAATAAATTCTAGTCAAGGGGTTATATTATTTGTCTCTCCACGAGGCTATGAAGTGTATAGGTCTAGTCTATGTACATGGATCCGTGTTTTCTGTCATAGTTCATTCCACGCAGCATTGATAAGTTTATCCTATCTGTAGCACAGTCAATTTTCAGGTCAGCGTCTTTAAATGTAGCTAACAGTATATAATTTGTTTCACACGAAGTACTGAAAACTAGTTAGGTGGCTTTAGCGACATTTAATGAGTTCGGTCTGCATATAGGATAAAATTGACCATGCTGTGTGAAACTAACTAGCAAAATGCAATATAGCTCGACATGGTTTGCGTGTGTGTGTCTCTCTCGAAATCGTGTGTTCTCAAAGATGGATTGACTTTAAGTTACTATGTTTTTTGTTATATATTTGTTGTTGTTTGTTTTAGAACAGCTACGTCAGGCAAAGCAGAAAACAACAAGGTTTTATTTTTTTTAAAGTAGTTTTGAGCGCGTAGACACAGTGACTGGTCTGAGATGACTAGACTGAGATAAGAAAAGTAATGTTAGCAAAACAGCTAGATTTCTCTGTCGCATGGGTGAGAAAAAGAAATTCTAAGGCAACCATAAAAGACCGGTATGTCGAACATGAAAATTAACGTTAAAGGACTTGTGGCTCATTAAGATAATGAAAATGAATTGTGCAGTTCAATCGGATTTAGGAACCCGACGTTTCATACATTATGGTACTTCTTCGGTGGAAGACAAAGATATCTAGTTTAGATTATACGATTTTATATATCGACATATATATCGGAAGATTAAAAAATGATAGATATGTATATAGGGAGACACATATGCATGAATAAATACATATATAGATGAGACGAAATAAGGTTAAGGAATCTGGTATCTCTCATTGATCCACATCAATGGATAACACGCTTAAAGAAAATGCTAAAGAAATGCCTTCATTAATTTTTTCACCCAAACTAATGTGACCTGAAATCTGCTGTTTGAGTTGAGGTGTCAAACTGTTTTCAAAAATTTATATTCTAGTGTCTGAATTTGGAAATGCTTGGCATATAAAATAATTTTGGACAATTTAAATAATTGTATTGTAATTCAGTATTTCAACAAATATTTTTCAGATGGCTCTAATTTTCCGACTGGCCTGGAGGAGCGAATGTGTCACAAACATCACTAACTGTAATTCCGAGTTTGTAGATAAACAGAAAAACGTAAGCTCTCAAGGACGGCTCTCGGACTTAGAGTGGCAATTTCTTAACAATAGTTTCGTCTTTTCGCGGTCAACTGCTTCGATGATCTTTACTTCTGTAAATGAGCTTTTGAAAGATCAGTGGGAGATGGCTGAGGGCAGTTTTACACACGTTATAACCGATACATCAGAAGATCCAATAAGATTTGTGTGAGTAGAGAAAATATTGTGTCATGCTGTAATGTATGCTGATAAGATTTATTCATCTATTTCGAATTATATGTAATATACAAGAAAAAGTATCAGTAGGTAAATTGCAAAACTTTAAATTTGAACCCAATCGAGACCCTTGTAGATTTAAACGTTCTGTAGTAGTAGTAGTAGTAGTAGTAGTGTTAACTTAAAATCTCCACTTCTACCTAAGTTGTGCCTAAAATATGTCTAATACATTGCCCAGGAATTTTCCCATCGGTGTGAATTGGAAGTATATTTCACAGCAAAAATGTGGCTGCAAATCCCAAAGAGCATGGTCAAGTATTATTTTGGTTAATATTCAATTTTACTTTCCAAAGATCACTCTCTAGATTATGGTTAGGGATGGCCACAAGAAAAAGTCGGCCTAGCCGCTTTTGACAGTCTTTCTAATTAACATGATGTAACGTTTGTTAACTCTTCTAAATAAAATTTGGCCAATTTACTTTGAATTAATGTTAAGTCCTAACTTTTGACATGTTTGTAGTAAATATATAAGGGTGTGAATTGGAGCGAATCTTTCATATACCCAAGCCGATTGATTGACTGACTTGTTAACCTACCGGGAAAAGCTCGAGAACTTTATATATTTTAAAGAGGTCACAAACATATATTATTGTTCAAACACGTATCTGAACAATATTGATAAATTAATCAACTTAAGAATTATCTTGAAACAGCTACGATGGAAATTTGACCAATCGTATGAGAAAACAATGAAAAAAAAAACGTTTATGATACTGAGCAAGAAATAATGCAGTCTATAACGTTAATTGGACCAGTACGTACATATAGTGAAATGAATGAATGCCTTAATGATGATAACATTAAAGCAGCAAGTGAATATAGCACCAATAGCAAAGCTCGCCAGGAATAAATTAATTAGAGATATGCTTTAGTATTATATAACTATGGCATACACTCTCACTGGCCGTTAATTCGAAAACGTTTATGGCGACGGAGTAGCCGGCCTATGTAATAAACTTACCAATGAAATTATATTTCATCAAAGAATGGAATCAATGGTATATTTTTACAGGTGGCCCAAACATTTGAAATTATTGGATATGAACGTAAATTAGTGAGCTACTAGTTGATGTACAACATTCCGTTAGAAAATTAATGGTACCTGGAAGTGATTTAAGAAAGAAGTTATATCTACGTTGGAACCATACTTATTTGTCCCAGGGATGAACCTGTTCATTTAGCAGTGCTTGACGTGAGATTACAAAATGGCTTCTTAGATGGGGAAAAAAGTATCGTAAATTAAAGTTCAATGGATTTTAGGACGCAAACAATGTAAAGGTGCATGCTGTTGGAGATATGAACTTTGTGGCAGCATATGTCATTACGAATACTGTAAATCACACTCGGGTTAACTCCTGTTGCTCTGTGTTCTCCACAATCCTCCCATGCTGCATCGGAGTGAAGTCTTGTAACTAGCTTTGCCGACCATGCCAATATCGTCGCAAGTATTATCGTGAACGGCGACGAAGAATCGATAACGCAGATATGCACGACGCTGAGAAAAATGTATGATAACGTTGATAAAAAAGAATCAGATGCAATAATATTGAGGATTCAAGCGATTGCATGTTCCTGATCATGGTAAAGTAAAAATGCTTAAAATATATATTGACGGAAGTTGCAATTAAACAAAGATTTTCCCTTATATATCAGTTAGCCTACTGTAATTCAACTAAAGAAACTCGCCTGAGAGCATGGTAAGCGAATACGCAGAGGTATGCGAAAAGCCGGCATACTTGAGTCATTAGGACTCACATATGAACCAAAGCTAGATGAGGACCCCCTCCCCTTTTTTTTTATAATCCGCATCCGGTTACCGAGAAACGGCAACGATAATAATACAACAACTAAAACATTGCGCGCGAGCGTAAGATGAAAATATCAAGAGGCGCAATAAAATCTGTCATACTTACGCTATTAGATTTTATAATCGAACAGCGTCAGATTGTGAGACAGCTTCACGAAACTGCAGCACGATTAAATATCAAAATGTCTAGAAGAGCCATGTAGTCCATGATGAACAATATCGCCGACGCAATGCACCCACTATCGCCGTTGAGGCAGTCAAGTAATTTCGTCAACGATCCCAAGTACGTAGGTTTCAATTACTAAAATGTCATAGTAATTTTGAACATTATCATGCAATTATTATGAACGCATAGAGCCAAACAAGACGTTAGAAAACATTTACCGTAGTTAAAGCAGAGATTACTCTTGGTGTACATTTACTATCACTAAATCATAAGTCTTATGGGTAGGTTTTGAGTCGCAACCACGTGGATTCGTGGTGGTCTACTTATCATCTTAAACCATAAAAACAGCAAAACTATCAATGATGAAACCGAAAATTGCTTGGAAAAGATTCTCGAGACGTTGGATAAATTCACATATACAGGCTCATGACGGACTCTTAATAGATGCATGAAAGACTTCCCCCAATATACCATTTCGAGTGATAAATACAAAAACGATAATACATGACGTTTGGCACGGGCTCTTGCGAATAACAAGATAAAGCAGTTACGGCAATACCAGCAGTATATGATTTAACTCAAAATTTCAAGGGCAGAGTACTTGGGTCATTCTCATCAAGTGTCGCTGTTAATGTGTACGCTTTGAAAATTGGTTTTTATGCGCTTGCATCAATCTCATTCGTAATTTGCTACCCTGTAGTAAGCTGTGATGGAACATCTAAGCCAACAATGTTATACCTTGACCAGGGCTCACTTGAGGTGTTTCTTAAACCACCAATTTGATCCCAAAACAACTCTACGTGCCCTCAGAAATGATCATGATCCGTGCTGACATTCGCGAGTTTATCGCTGCCACGTATTGCCGGGTCTCTGATGGCCCCTTTGAGACTGAAAGGTCACAATTTCGCGATCATTGTTACATCACTTATGTGTACCAATGAGCCGCACACAATGCATGCAATTTACAGCTGCTAATTAACCAGAGAAAAACAAAACTATGATGGCCACTAATAATGCAAGCATTAGCACCAGCGTCAAATACTCCTAAAAGTATCAACCCAAACACGGTGTAAAAATACATGAATGAAGGAGCTGACAACTGCAGTACATTGAATTTCTGCAGTTACTCAATTCCAGCCTGGACAAATTCGTGAGTAACCTTGCAGCCGGAAGTAAAAACGATATGTTCCAAATTACTAGTTGATAAAGTACCGCTAACCCTGGCAGGTTAAAATTGATAACCAGAAAAGGAGTCTATCTTAACGAGTAAATGAACGACTTGGATGTCTTTGCTGAAACTTAGCCCCACTGATTGAAACATTTCTTTTATCGTTCTTTGCGCACGTATTTCCACCGACGATTATGAGCACGGGAGGACTGCTTGGGCCTAAATCAGATGCAAATTTCCTGGTGACTATCATGATCTGTTTTGGAGAACGTTTCCTGCGCATTACATTTCTTCAACTGGAATAGCCTGTGATGAGTTGCCGTCCAAACCAAATAAGGAATTTGAACTGCTAACTTTTATTGACGAACATCTATTTGTGGAACGTGATTCCGTGGTGGAATTGCAATGGCGAGCCACCGCTATGTTTTGTACGAACAACCAGAGCGTAGATGGATATGATCCAGAGTCCCCAAACAGTGATTTCACGTATCTTAACTCACAACTTGTATGAACAGACGACGATGCAGCCGTGCCTGTTGGTGGGTCTGAATGTTAGATTGATCTCGCGCTTGTGGACATTCCAAAAACTACAGTGACAGTGACCACGGATACATAATTGAAGTTGTTCTGGAATATTCAGTAAATCTTCCACACAACCATAACAATTATCAACTGCCCAAGAGGTAGGTGGTGCTTCGAGAGTGGTTGTTCCGAATCATCGACCTTAAAACAGTTATGTACTTACAGTTTTATCTAAAAATTGGGAATGTGTGTAATTAAAGTCCATCCGGTGCTTGGATGTTTGTTGGCTTCTTATATCCAAATGAATACAAATCTGCAAATTGCGTTTGAGATAAACTTCTTTAAACTGATGAACAATTTCTGTGTGCGGAAAAACTATGGAGAATCTTCGAAAACGAATCCTTGTCGACCTTGTCAGTGATAGTGAACAAGTCAAACGTCGAAGGCTCATCAGTTACCCGGCATTTCAGTCATACAAGCTATCTAACGGCGGATTCATAGCTGTTTACAGTATTAAAAAATCGAAAGCTAGACTTCTCGAAAATGCTCACGTACATGTTGTATTACAATACGATTAAACAATGTTATTACGATCGTGTCAAGATGCTCTACGCGACACCAAATTACTGCTTATGCATGCAGATTTGATCCAGTGACTATTTGCTGTTTAGTAACACCTACTAAAAGGTTATTGGTAAGTTCAATGGGGAATGTGCATCGATATATTAATCGACGTGTATGTAGGATTGCGTCCTAATATGTACTCAGATGTGGTCAGACGGCAGAGCGGTAACAACAAAAAAAAAAAAAAGCAAAAGGTGTTCTCCTGCTTGTTGTTGCAAAAGATTAATAAAAATGACATGAATGTGAAATGTTTGTGTGGTAGACACGAATTTACACACACAGCAAATTTGATCCGGTCAAATAAACATTGTATAGGCGCGTACCGTTGCACCAATGTGAGTTTGTTTCTGCTTGAGACCAAGTGATGCATATTTTACGACGTAATTACAATTCACAGGTGCGGAAAGCACATGATTGTTAACTGAGTTACGATTGATAGACATAGATGCATGGATACGTTAACGTTTAAAATAAGCATTGGTGGCAGTTTCGTATCCGCAAAAGGATTTGCAATTCCTCTCGCACAAAATGTTCTGCTAGAAGGTATCGTGTTATCTGTCTTGGAAAGTTAATCAGATCCGAGAGTTTCCGTTTCATTCAAATGTTTTTTTTTATATAGTCCCTAACAATTTTGTATGTCCTTACAAATAAAGAAAACTTCTGCATATATCAAAATTCTTTACATGTTTGAGTTTAAATGTGTGATTCCATCATTGCAGGCTTCGCAATAAAACTGATGACACTGGACTGGGTACTTTTTACATGCACCTTGCTGTACGAAATGACACCAATAGACCCAACATTAGTCCTAACGTGAATGTCTTCCCATTGGAAAGGTGGGTACATCCACGTCTTTTTCTAAAACACAGAAATAGTTGATTCACTAAAATCCATCAGCTTACCCGACATTTTTATTCACGTTTAAAAGTTTAACAATGCCACATCGAGGTAATTCAAAGATATCCGCACGAGTTTACCTGAAGCTGTCTTTAAATTAGGAATCTGGAAGCGTTCGTTAGCCATAATTTATGTGGTCACATCGAAGTTCTCAAATACTTTTATTTTAGACAAAATCTCATACTCTGCATGTCATTTGTCCAACAATACATGTTTTATTTTCCATTTTACAGTTGAATGTATTATGGAAATGTGCGATTTAATCAATGGAATAATGTTTTCTGGTCACACTCCGTTGATGTTATTCAGTCGATAAACTATTTTTAATAAAATGATGATACAATGGTGCAATCGTTTCCTACGTATATCTGGCTTCAATGACAATGTTTTAATGACAGAAGGAATGGAAAACTATACTGATTTATGCTGATATATTTAACTATGAGATAAACGTATCTTTAAATCAATATAAGGTCAACTCATATTCATGTATTGAATTTGAAAACATGTATCGTCGTATTCAATATAAGACCAACTCGTATTCATGTATTGAATTTGAAAACATGTATTGTCATATTCAATATAAGACCAACTCGTATTCATGTATTGAATTTGAAAACATGTATCATCATATTCAATATAAGACCAACTCGTATTCATGTATTGAAGTTAAAAACATGCATCGTCATATTCAATATAAGACCAACTCGTATTCATGTATTGAATTTGAAAACATGTATCATCATATTCAATATAAGACCAACTCATATCCATGTATTGAATTTGAAAACATGTATCGTCATATTCAATATAAGACCAACTCGTATTCATGTATTGAATTTGAAAACATGTATCGTCATATTCAATATAAGACCAATTCATATTCATGTATTGAAACTGGAAAAGGAATCGTCATAATCAATAGAAGACCAGCTGATATTTATATACTGAATGTAAAATGAATGTATCGTCATAATCAATAGAAGACCAGCTAATACAATTAGTGTATCGTCATAATCAACCTAATGCTGATTAATATTCATGTATCGATGAATTTGAAATAAATTCTGTATTAAAGAACATATACTATATCATACACCCTGCGTTTATAACTGTTTATATCTATGAAAGGAAATGCGCTTTAAAAACTGAATATGTATCGAAATAAGTTTCAGAGACACTACTACAATAGGTAAAATGAGGTATGGCAACACTTTTGTGATCTCCATAGTGACCCTATGAGATTATACTTAAGGTAACATCACTAAGTAATGAGCAGGGACAGGTCACTTCGTGTGTTCATCTACTTGTGTTAGATGAAATAGCGCTTTTTTATTGCTGATTTTGACTACCGCATATGGCTAGAGTGATAATAGAACAAACCATGGATAAAAAACTGGAAGAATGTATCAGCCGCTATAAAACAAAGCAGATAAGCGATGCACAGTATCAGCTAATGGAGACTACGATTGGTGGCTCTGAAATACCTTCATTGATTCTTTGATGCACTTTCTCCGATGTGGACGATGTTTTGGAAAGAAAAATAACTCCTCGTGGGTTGCCCTTTTATCAACGTTACTTTATTGTTGGGGTGGTTTGTTTTGAACCGGTGATTAGCTAATGCAACTAACATGTTTTCGATGGTAAAAGAATGGGTATTAATATTTGTATCAAGGATCTCGACAGATTCTGCTATTTACCTGATGTTTATGTTATCACCGGCAGCAAGATTGTTATTGGAAAATAAACGTCTCTTTCTCCGTCACGTGGGTAAGATAGCCGAATATCATATACCGCACACATTATCCGGTTTAAAGATGGCTCCGGGAGCTGATCATGGTTTACTAATTGAAGCACTTTTTCGCAAGTGTAATATTGACCAGTTAGACTTTAATCCTTGGCATGATAAAAAGTTCACTGTGGGGATTATGGTTAGCACAAGGATCATCCGATCGCGATAGGAATTATCCCATTATTTGTTCAGGATAAAATGATTTGCTTACCGACTTGGGTTCCTTCGACGAAGCCTGTTTTGTTAAAAATACTGTCGTCAAATCTAACCACCGAGTTTACGATATTTGTACGGCCCGACACTTCACCTATGTTTTTGTACGATGTGATAGAGTTTCGCAAGAAGAAACATTCGGACGAGCGCGTCGTGACCGTGTTGCCGATTAAATTATTTGCTGCCGTGTTTCATAACGTGGATGGGATTCCTTAAAAGGATGTGTTAGAGAGGTCGGAAGAGAATATCTGCAATATGGTACACTGTGTTAGACAAAAAGCAGGAGAGTATTATAACAGACAATGACAATGTGGAAAACGTCCGGCATAAGGAAAGAAAAATGTTGTTACCACACCATGTCAGTAACACGGGCTATTCCAGGATTAGGGTTTCTAGCAAGCAAATAAAACACGCTCATATTGATCAGCACAGCTTCGTGTTTGAAGCTCACTGTGGAATCATCCCACGTGATTACATGATTGGCTACATCTTGTCCTTCAGAGCGAGAATTTGAAATTAGGAGAAGCGTATAAACATAAAAAAGCAAATCCTGTGATCGCGGCCAATGTAGAGGCAGGTGAACGAACAGAGCATCCTCAATGTATAAAGCGGCTACGTATCTCGAAATTAAATTAGCGTTAATCAAATATATTTGCGATGAAGTGGCGATAAGATCCTTGTCCAATTCAAACACGTTCGTTTCACGTTTCGTTACAAAATGTAGTCAAAATACTTTCTCTCAGACATTTTTGGATATCTCGCAATAGACATTAGGCTTAAGTCAGTTATCAATTGTCGATGATCATTAGCTCTTAAATTAAATACTGCATGGTAATATCAAGCAGCAGGGAGGTTCAACAGACAATTTTCGGAGCAAGTCTTTTTTTGAAAATAAAGTTTCATTAAAAGAAAGAAAATACAAAGTCAAAAACGTCAAGGAGAAGCATCTAACCGACCTTGAAAACACTCGTATAAGAATTTTTAACAAAAACAATGTAGTATGTGTGCGTGTTTTGGATTTTTTAATTAGCTTTAACAATTTTTCAGTCATATCGCTACGATGTCTGCAGTGTGGCAGTTTGTAGTGATGCCTAGCAATGGGGCATCATGTCGCAGACATGTAGCATGATGTCCCACCTAGTCACATTATCCTGACACCCGGGCGACCATTCCTAACACTAACTTCTTAATGCTGAGTGGCTAACGAGGCAGCTGTTAGTATCATTTTGCAAGTATTTGTTATGACTCAGCCGGGGATCGAACCCACGACTTCCCTCGACACCGTGTTTGAAGTGTGGTGTTTGGATTAAAGGAGAAACGCAGTGTGCAATACAGTGGTAAAAAATACAGACACCTGAAACGATATTATGATTTTAAAAAACGCCGGCAATGACAAGATAATAAAAAACGCCGAAGACTATCTCGCCAGATTTTCAAAAAAATATTCACACAAATAATATTATTATCAAAAATGAAGCAAAATGAATTTGTAAAACATCTCCTCATCAAGAGTTATGAAGCATCTCGTGATGGTGTCGACTAAAAAATAGTCTTTTTTGTCACTAATATTGATTATCTCAGATTTACTATTGGTATAGAAACGTCATTCTACCGTACCTTAGGCTTAGTGATTGGAGCGTCCGCCTCGGATGAGGGAAGTCGTGGGTTCGATCCCCGGCTGAGTCATAACAAATACTTGAAAAATGGTACTAACAGTTGTCTCGTTAGCCGCTCAGCATTAACAGGTTAGTATTAGGACTGGTCGCCCTCGTGTCAGGATAATGTGACATTCCATCAGACTAAAGATTCATTAATCTGATTCAACAATCTATATTCCAAAACTTCGTTTCTCTCTCACGTGCAATTGAAAAAATTAGATCAGAATTACCTCAATAATACGAAACAAAAGATTGTTAATACGCGTGTAAGACAATTGAAAAAATTATGTCAGATCATGAAAATGAAAGTGCTGTCACTAGTTACCATAGTGATTTTGAAAGTGAAAGTTGCAACAGTGCGCGTATCAGATTTGTCTGGGGTTAATTATTGTGAACATGAAAACAATGACAAAATCACTAGTGATTGTGAAAGTGAAAGTGTTAATACCAATCAGTTCGGATTATAATATTCATTCGGATTATAATATTTATGCTGATAATAATATTTATTCTGATAATAATATTTATTCTGATAATAATGTTTTTTATGATAATATTATTTATTCAGATTTATTGTTATTCAGATTTAGATTTATTTTTATTCACATTATAATATTTATTATGTAGTTTTCTGTTTTCCTTAGGATTTTCACAATTTTGAGTAGCATTTACCGTATCAAATTGTAAAATCTGACTTAGTTTCTCAATTTTGAGAACTTTACCCCATCAATTTATAAAAACTGACTGGTTTTCACAATTTTTAGTACATTTACCCCAACAAATTATAAATCTTTCTGCCTTGACTTTGTCAAGGATAAGCTTCATTGACTGATGATCAGTAAAATATAAATTCTGGTATTATACATTTATTTATTCTTTGACAAAGTCAAGAGTGAAATTTTTATTATGTAACTATTTTTATTTTCGATCAGGTTTTTATTATTTTGAGTACTTTTCCCACATGAATTTGATGAAATTGTTTGAATATCTGAAAAATCGTGGATAATATACCCATAAATTTGACGAAATGGTTTGATTATCTGATCTAATTCGAGCAATATACCCATCAATTTGATGGATGAAATCGTTTGAAAGTCTGATTTAATTTTGGTAATATACCCGTCAAATCTGTTAAATTAGCCATTAGTCTGAAATAGTATTAATAACGATGAAATGATTTTAAAATCAATGATGAAGTCATCGAATGTAAAATTGTAAATGAATTTGCTAATAACTTGATTTAATTTGGGTAATATACCCATCAGTTGATGAAATTGTTTTATAATCTGAAAAATTATTGGCAATATACCCATCAATTCGATTAAGTTCGATTTTTATTCTGAATCAGATTCAATGATTTTATCATTGATATTTATTTTTATTCTGCATTGACCATGTCAAGGATAATATTTAACATTGAGTTTGTCAAGGAAATGAGACGTAATATTTTAGCTGATCAAATTCAATGCAAGAATATGCATCATAATTCAGAATCTGGTCTCGATCACACATAACAGTAATACGTTCAGTAATACGTTCTCGCTGCAGCTCATCTAACTGTTCCTGGGTTAACAAAAATTCTTCATCGGCGTATTGATCAATAATTATATTCACACTAAATTGTTCTGTCTTGACTTTGTCAAGGGTGGATAAAGTTAATATTGTTCTGACGGCTCTTTCAAGTATCTCTTTGTTGTATATAAAAACTCTCGCGTATTGGTACATTTTATAATACCCCTTGATTAAATCAAGAAATTCTTGTTTGTGAGTTCGTAGACTCAGAAACAGATTTTACAAAAATCCTTTACGAATATGAAGATCTATGATCTTACATAAAGATTTAATTCCAAACTTCAGTCAAGCAGGTATCCATTCTGGTCAATAAGTTTGAAATTTATCCTTGATAATAGTTGATTATGACATCGCAGTTTAACCGGATTAATGGGTTCTTGTATCATCAAACATCCAGGAGTTCCTTTAGGTCTAAATATATATAAAATATATCCCTGCTAAGCCTGACTGGATTTTCAAGATCTGCTTGATAGCTGCCATCAAGCTCATCACATATAAGATTGAGTGCTATTGTTGATGTGATATTAACAGCACCTTTCGAAATATGACGACATCCACCGTATAGACCATTACTGTGTTTGAGAATAGTTGCTAGTGAGGCTACTGTTCTCCAAGACTCATCAGTTTTTGGAAGATTTTCATTGATGAGATTGTTGACTGATTTTTGTAACTCATCAGCGTTAAATCCTGGTAATTTAAATGCTGGTAATTATGTTTCGGTTATTTTATAATGATCAAGAAAAAACTTATTACACTGAGGCCAATGAATTCATCACAAAAGCAAATCACTGTTTCAGTTATATCTTCATTGATATATTTAAGGTCTGATATAACATAATTTAGATGTTGTATCGTTTCAGTAATCTGTTGTTTTACGTCGTTATTCTAGTATTGTATGATACTGGAATTTTTTTTGCAGGTTATCAAATACACGTGCGTACTGAGGATTAATTATGTCGAAAGATGATTTGATAAATTTTTCATCGATGAATTGTTCGTCATTATCGTCATATTTATATATTTCTTGCTGCAAATTGTGAAGTATTTCACCATCAGAAGCTTCAAATCTAGAACAACTAGATACTCTTGGAATTTTCGATATTCCGGAAGTTTTATAAATATTTTTGTCCGTGGAGATTTCATCGCATTGTGGTTCTAGCGTTCCTTGATAAATATGCGCTATCCTAATACTGTTAAGATTGACGATTGATATATATCTACAGCATAATCTAGAGAGTTAATTTATATCGCCGCTGATAATGCTGGCTCATGAACAGTGATAGCTATTTTAGATTATTTTAGATTTAATTTTGCGCTGAAAATCATCAATGATTTGTTCAATTTTATAATTACCTGTGAGAATTCTAATAACTTGCCAATCGGGGATTCAATCTCGTTTATTTTTATGTGCAAATATCAGTGATTATTTGCTTGCAACCCACCGAATGAATTTGGCCAACTGTGATATACTCGTAATTATGCTAGGGCTATTTCCTTTGATGAAAGTGCACTTGAAAAGTTCACGTTGAACTCAGGTTTGGTTGAGTTCCTGATATCATCAGGGTTTTGAGGGAGTTGTATTAGTGACGACATGTTGCAGTAATTCTTGCGATGACAACATTATTGTTAAATCCAGATTCTAAATCCCAATTTTCATAAGTCGGACGTAGATTCTGATATAGTCATTGCCTTGTTGTAAATCTTAGTCAGTATCTGATATTATTCCATCGCTAGGGCTGATGATATCAATGAAGATAATTTGGAGTATGCAAGCGTCGCTGTATACAACTGTATTGTATATTATCGCAATTTTGTATGTATACATGTAGAAACATTTTTGCGATGATATTAAGAACACCAGCAATTGTTGTTGCAGCTGAAACACAAATTGTTACAACTGCTGTTGATAGCAATATGCCGGTTCCAGCGATAACAGCGTACGCCGACTACACAATTATTTCAAAGACAATTACACGTCTGCGATATTTTTTTTATAACTTACTGTATACTCTTCAACGATATTTTTCAGTTTGTTTGTCGTTCACACACTTCATTGTATCTGTAATGTTGAATGTCGATGGGGGAGTTCAGTATATTTTAAGTAGGTGGTTGTTGTTGTTGTTGTTGTAGGGTTTAACGCCATTTTTCAGCACGCCAGTATTAATGGTGGAGGAAAAAACCGGGAAATCCCCGGAAAGAACCACCGACCCTCGAGAAGCTACTGGCAAGCTTTCTCACATATCCACATTGGCCGAATCTGAGACTCGAACCCACGCAGACAGAGGTGAGATGGCAGTGATCCGTAACGGTGAGCGCTTTAGACCACTCGGCCACTCGGGGCCCTTAGTAGGTGGTAGTTCAGCGACTAATTAAAGACACCAATAATACAACACGGAGTTGCCTTTTTCTTCAGGTACCACCACGAACGTTCCCTCGTCGTTCTGATCCCACATAACTAACACACATCCAGTAAACTCGTTAATTGGATAACGCCGATATATTGTGGTGGATAATGTAAATTTCGTAGTACCGAGTACTGAGAACCTGTATATACCGGTAACCTCAGCGCGATGTTTTATGGACTTATCAAGTGGTGTCCATAATGTTGATCTAGATGCTACCGTTTATACTAGACTTTCGGTAATTTCTTTATGTCAGAGAGCTTAATGTCGATAACTGATGGACCCCAAAAATTCATTAATGGTTCTATTTATGTTTCTACGAAAATTTAAAAACGTTTGTACATGATTAGAATATTCAGATCTAAATGTGGTCATTCCATCATTAATTGTTATTAACGAGTTCATCGTCGGAATGTTGCTATCATCGACATATTTCTTCGTTGCAGCGTCATCACTTGATTCTGGTTCTCCAAGACCAGTAATTTTATTATTAGTCATATTGAGAGAACCAGTCTTGTATCACCTGATGTTAATAAACGATCATTGATCTCCGTTATGATCGTGTTTTTGTTGCTGTCTGCATATATTTTTGTTTACCACATCATCATCATCTGATTTTGGTTCTCTCACATTAATAATTGTATATTTTACTCATATTTATATCACCATAGATAATACCCCCAATGTTTCTGACACGACCAGCGATTTCTCACATGATTGATAGAACTTATTCCTCCTAGTTTTAATTTCACCGTTTTTAGTAAACAACGCTAGGTTATCTTCGGTCGCATCTGGAACCCGCAGAATAATATCTATCAACGGGATATTGCTGGTCTTTAATCGCCCTTGTTTATCTTGAAAAGCAACGCCTCCATTTTAGTTCGCATTTGCAAGACTCACAAGATTAGCGAGTTAATCCTTGACCTCATCAAGGGTTGCATATTTAGATAAGACGCCTTGCTGAGTTTTACTCTGAGTAAGACTCAGATAAGCTATTTCATAAATATCTACCATTATACTTCAAGATCTGTTTAAAACGACCGTGGATGGCATTACCATCTACTTGTATACTCGTGCACGACTTCATGAGATGGCGTTGTTGATGATGACACAGCGTCGAGTACAGCAATTACTTCACGGTCGCATACTGTCGGATCGGTTGTTGTCTGTGTTGGTAATGTTGAATACCAGACGGGACTGTTTTGAAGATGAGACGGCATCTTCTAAATATACGGCATCCATACAAGCGTGTCTCGCTTTTGCCAAACATGCAATGCCATCCAAATGTGTCACCGAATGTATACCCCTGGGAGACTCCTTCAATGTTTGGCTTCAGAGTGCGGTTCCGTTCGAGTTTGCAGTCTGTAAATTTCAGTTGCGTGGACGTACTACCAACACAGAAAAAATGATTAGTTCGCGTTTAGGAGCTAAAAAATTAACAGAACATGGACCGTTTAGTACATAAGCACGGCCTCGCCAGATTCACAGTCCAGGAATTCACGTTGTCCACGCCGTCGTTTACATATAATATGTACAACATTTATTGCTTCGAGACCGAACCAAAAAATCACAGGATGAGTTGTTTCCCTTTGTTCTCGGTGGATAATACCATGTAATAATTTTTTATAGAACAATAATGGTATAAAAGATGACTGGGATAGTATTTATAGATCATGATTGGATGAAACTACTTGTTTACATGTTGTCAAGGTTATGCAACGATATCAATTTTAGCGCGCTGTTGCCAAAGGAAATCGAAGACACCATCATCCGTATCGTGGCCGAATTATATCACGAGGTTGTTGAAGACACTGTAGCCACCGACAAAATAAGACAACGTCGATTGAAAGCCGCATTCACTTCAATGTACCATGACGAACACGATTGCAGGAAAAATCAAATGGAAATAAAATCGTTATAAACCGTCGCGTGTTGCGAAATATAGTGTCTAAACAGGATCTTTCACGAGGATGTAACCACCATAATGGAAATCATGACGTTATCCTAAAAGAAGATGAAACCTGATAATACTCCTGAAGATGATGAGCCGGATGATATTGTGACTACAGCCCTTGATTTAAAGCACGATAACGTGTATGGGCCATAGTAGCCGAACAGCAAACTCAACGTAGGATATTAACAGACATCGCCGACACCAAGTCTCTGCAATTCGGTTATCTCGTGGATGCTATGGGCGACACGAAGAATTACCAAGTTGTGTTGATCAAAGAGATCATCAAAAGTCATGATCTTAACACTCAAGCGGGTTAAACCATATTTGTTTATAAAAGAGAAATAAAAGCAAACAGAAAACCCAAAGGCAAATTAAAGAATTCTTTATGTGATGAGTTACAAAAGAGGTGGAGGACGTTCTTGAAAAATCTTAACAAACGAAGAGTACATCAAGATGCTGAACCAAAAGATTCGAGAATTAAAAGGTGATATTATTAAAGTACAAAATTTGATAAAGATTTTAAGAAATTGGAGAAATATATTCCACAGCTGAAGGTCAAGTAGCCACGAACGAGAAAAGAATAAAGCACAGCCGAAAAGAGCATCATCCGATTCCTCTCTGGCGGTAGATCTTACGCAGCTAAAAGAACTCGTTTAAACGGGAAGGGCGACAGATACTATATATCCTAATAGGAATTAGTCCAACGATTACAACACCTTGCGGAGAGTAAGCACGTTGCAGCTGGAGGGGACATCGGAAACAATATTGTTGAAATATGAGACCATTTAGAAGCGAATATTAGAGCGTGCTTCATCAGGATTTGGCGAACTGAATATATAATGACAACAAGATCTTATGTACACCTCATGGAGGGTTTGCCGGGTTGCGATCAGAGCTACCACGCTGATGTGGATGACGGGACAACGCTTCATCAACTTGCAAGAATGATCAGAAAACTGTTAGAAGCATCATCGGCGCTAATTTGGCAATGCATCGCGGTGATTGTCAAGTACACAAAAATAGATGCTGCAATGTCAACACCGGCGTTTGCGACTGAGTCAAAACTGATTAAGAATAGATTTTGTAATGTGCAGGAAAAGATTCAATCACTACAACCGAAAATTGATGATTTTGCCAGAGAAGAATCTGTTTGATTGTTAACATATATCATCAACATGGATCATAACGTGTTCAGGCAATATCCGTTAGGCGGTAAATAGTACATCGTTACCAGCACGGATTAAGAGCAGTCAAAGCTGCGTCAAAGTTGGAAGCAGCGATATGAAATGTTTCGTATATCCTGCTTGAACCTAAACCCCAACCGAGTAAATAATTTCAAGCAGTTCCTGAACACGCTCAATTTCACCGGAATCGATTTTCATCGCAGTTGGACAAGATACCTATGTTTGAGCAGCTCAGTCATATTTCCATTAAAGTGTTTGGCAGGGATGAACATTCCCGTATATCCCTTACTGATCTCAAAATGCACACCGTCAGATAACGGTTCTGAGGTAAACCTGTTATACATTGGGCACGATAACGATCAAGGACATTACTGCTGGATCAAACATATTTCTTTGTTACTGCATCATCAAAGCGGAAAAGAGCAATAAAATGTTACTGTCGACGCTGCTTACACGAATATAAGGATGCTGAGTGGTTTAAGGATGATAAATTGGACTGCAAGCAAAATATTCTTCAGAAGATGACTGAACGGAAACAAAACGAGAATTTGTTTCGCTTAAACAATTATAAAGATCGCTCGTTTTCAAGCGGTGATTTACGCTGATTTCGAGTCATTCTTGTACCGATAGGAGGGGTTGGAAATTATATTGACAAATTATCCCGAAAAAACACCACGTTCAGTATTATTTTGCTTGCAGTGTCATCCACGTTAACCCGGTGTATTCTAAACCGCTAGTATTGCATCACGGTCATGATTTCGTTACCATATTTGTCAACGTTCAGCGCTAAGCGAAGTGAGCACACTTGACACTGTTAATCATCCTATGCTCAGCGCTAAGCGAAGTGAGTACACTTGACACTGTTAATCATCCTATGGTGCTGGCTGACGAAGACAAATTGGATTTTGCCAACTCGGTATGCGGATTACCATTATAAGACCAAAGACAGATACTTGTGAGGGATCTTAGTCGTTCTAGGGGAATGTACGGAGGATCCGCACATAATTACTGCCATTTATATTTCATACGGCCTGATTTGTGTTCATGTGGTGTTACACAATCTACAAGGCCATGACTTGTATCTCATCATCAAATGCTTCGGAAAGTATCATCAAAAGATCACTTGCATTTCAAACAACATGGAAAAATATATGCCATTTTCGTTGGGCCCATTGAGGTTCATCGACAGTTTGCAATGAATGAATGAGAGCTGATACGATTTAGTTAAGAACACTAAAACATATAGTCATAATCGAAAACGGTTTCATGGTGGTCTCACTGTTGTATCACGCAAGGGAATTTATCCTAATGAGTAAATGACTGACTGGAATAGGTTCGCAGAAACGTTCCTGCCTGATAAGGAGTCTTTTAGCAGTACGTTGGCTGGTGAGATAATCACGCACGAATAGTGATCATGCGCGTGCTCATCAAGTTTGGAATGACTTCGGATCAAAACAAAATTTTGGCAAGTAGCATGACTTGTACTTGACCATGGATGTCTTACTACTCGCTGATGCATCTGAAAACGTCAGGGACACATGCGAGTGTTATGGTAAACTCGGCCTTTTATAGTATTACTCTTCATCTGGACTGTCATGCGACGCCACATTAAAAGTCAGCAAGGCCACGCTGAAGTTATTGACCTACGTAAACATGTTTAATTTTATCGAAAATGGAATATGCGGGAGTATCTCATTGATCAATCATAAGCATTCCCGCGCGAACAATACATACATGCCTGATTTTAATCCCAATGAGGAGTCAAAGTACATCACTTACCCATATGGTGTGGCGATGTCGCAGAAATTGCCCGTAGGAGAATTTGTATGAATTTAACCAACAGTTGCTCGATTCCACTGAAGATACGGGTTTCATTCTCGAGGTAGATTTGAAGTATCCAACAAAACTTCACGCGGATCATAAGGATTACCCGCTAGCGACTAAAAACATTTCGGATTTCCACAAAAGTAGACATTAATATGATCCAATAAATAGGAAGGTTACTGGAAAGTTTGAGGGCCAGACGTCGTCTGTACCATCGCGGAATTTGTCCGTCAAACTATCGGAAGAGAGCATAAAAAGTGCAAATGGGATAAAAAGAAAATAAAGTCAAGAAAAAGTCACCCATGAAGACTACTTAACGGCGTTACAATGTGGGTTACATAAAATCTCTATGAACACTAACCAACACGTACATAATGTACATTTGCGCGCTCAACAAAATTTGGTTGAGTTTTTATGAAGATAAACGTTATATACTAGGTGACGAAATATCCACACTGATGGTCACATTGATGCTGTAGGCGAAAACCCCATCGACGCTGATTTGTAAGCTGAATTAGGAGTATACTAACGATGATGCTGTTGAAATTTTATCAACGTTATTAGCATTATCGTAATCTTTTACGATATAGCCGTTCTACTTTTGTGGTCGCATAAATTAACGTCCAACCGGTTTATGACTCGATGTCTTTCGCGTCGCAGATTTTAATGATTTTCTTTAACCCATGCCGACTAAATAACTCGCTAACGTTATCGAATTGGACGCTTCTCTTTAGTTGGTTGCAATGTAATGCGCTATCACAGGACGATACAACTTCACGTAATCCATAGCTTTTATACTATAATAATACATAAAAGCACCCATTATCACTATAACCGTAGGTGTTTATCCATTTAGTAACCATCACGTTTTTAACTAACACAAATAGTACAGGTAATGACCACACAAAGTGATCTCCCACTGCTCTTTTTCTGATGACGCTACCTTGAATATAATCTCATAGGGTCACCTCGGAGATGACAAAAGTGTTGCCATACCTCATCACTATGCTACTGTCACTTCAGCTTCAGCGTAATTGTGCTAATGTATGTGTAATTATCACTGAATTAGGAGTCGCTATGGATCTGTATATGGATAAAATGTGTTATCGTAATGTGGGTTGTCCTTGGACAAGGCACTTTAATAGCCTTGGCACTAAATAGCCTCCTTGTGTTGATGTGTCTTAAATCGGCAAACCAAACAAACTAAATCTTTGTATTAAACGTAAATCCTATTTTCTATAATAGCTTACCTTCTCTGAAAATATTGAATGAAATTCTTCTTTCTCAGATTGGTCAGTCTAATTGATGTTTCTACAAATATATGGTTATCAATCTGAACTTATATATATATACTTATTGTGGCTTTTGTTTCTTTTGAACTCCATAAAAGTCTGTGCATTCATTTTTTTCTACAGAGTACCATTCGGGCGTGAGACTATGTTAAACATTTTCACCTTTGACGGGGATGGTGATCATGTTCGATGCCGCTGGCTCGATGACACAAAAGTATTGTCAGGTTTTCTTCTGGACGAGGTTTGTAATAGCAATTTTGAGAGTACAGAGAATGACTGTATCCATTTTAGGGCAAAAACTAGCCATCTTTTAAACTCTTTGCTATTTTCAATAGTCAGTATTCATATTGTCTCAGCAATTACGATAAACTGACTTCAAAATGACTATCCTTTGTTGTCTTAATACTTTTTAGGTTTGTTATGCACTCTCCTTTATGATCCTTGTTAATTACGAAACTAAATTTGTCATATATTCTACTTTCAAAATAAATAGCTTTCTCTTTGCCTGCAAAGAAAACCACTCTCCTTTTTTACATGTTTCCTGGTGGCGTCTTTGTAATAATCGTCAAACCATGATTTGCTCACAAGTAAAGGATTCGCTCAAGTGCTTGGTATCGTATCCCCAGGAACATCCTGAAATATGCTAGAAAAAGATATACAATCCTTGTTTTAATTTCCATGGCTGGTCTAGCCCTTGAGGTTTGTGTGTATTACTTTTAAAGTATATTTGAAAGTGGTCAAACAGAGGATGTCGCCATCGTCTCAAGAGAAGTCAAGTAAATAAGATGGACTGCAGATGGTCAGATCTAATGACCAGTACGATCATCTGGCAGGATGTTAGTAGGTTCACGACTTACCATCAAAAAGTAAATATTGTATTTTGAAATAGAGCCTTCTATTTTCCTTCACTCGTTGATATCTTAGCAGCCTTAAAGTGCATGTGGCTTTTAAAGTCATCCAGTAGAACACAAGGTGCTGGTAACTATTCGACATATATATATATATATATATATATATATATATATATATATATATATATATATATATATATATATATATATATATATATATATATATATATATATAATGTAATCTATAACTTGGTGTCATTTGACTATGAGGAATGTTGTTAATTATGATGATGGACACTCCTCCAAACACCTGATCATTACTCTTGATGAATTGTTGTAAGTTATGCAGTTTTTTTAGATTAATATCTTTTTTCTCAAAAGGGTTGCATGAAGACCGTCTTCTGAGTCGTGTTCTTTAAGTAGAAGACATCTTTCATCAACAGTTATATTTAAATCATTGCAATTCTATAATATTATGGTGGCAGATATATTTATGAAAGTGACAGATGTATGGAACTCGTTGAGTTTGGGTAGATAGCGGAGGGGGTAACATGGCGAAGTATCGTGATGATTCTCCTGTTAACACAGTTCATCGACTTTCAGACTTATGGAAGGGATTGATATGATCATCAGTTCCTTTCGTAATTCTTGTAAATTATTTTCATTCACCCTATGTTCTATTTAGAGCATAGTTTTAAAATGGGTCAGCGGTTTGATGTCGTAATCTTTCACACGGATCCAAACGGTTTTTCGCTAGTAGAGCTCGCTTTCATATTTATCTTATTGCTAAATTTATAATTCACTAAATAACTGTCCCGACCTAACTTTTGGACCATACAATGAAAAAAGAGTGAAGAGAGAGCTATGTTACGCATTGGTTCCTATCAGTCTAGTAGTTGATGGAAAAGCGTGGCCAAATGCCTTAATTCCGAGCATTGTTCGTCCGATTTATTCCTTTTGTGTTTTAGACCAGTTCTCCCTTTATTGAATATTTGTTGTCTTTTCCCATCATGGAAAACATCTTCTCACTCGTGTACCCCACCCACGTTGGAGCCCAGTAAAGGGACAAAGATGTTTGTTGATTTGTCGCGTTTCTCATCGCAGGGATATACAGGGTGAAATACTCGAGTAGAGTATATTCCATGTTCGACTGCTCCTGGCCACTTCTCTCAGAGGCCATTGCTTTTAGAAAGTTTCAGGCCGAACAACAGCACATTGTAATGTTGACCTTAATGAGCCAGGAGAAATATGGAAACGTATGCAGTAACTAGCATAGTATCAGAAGCCAACTGATCAGAGGCTGAAGCAGTGTGCAAGATTGGAGTTTATGCAGTCCTTTTCTTTGCTCAACTATCCGTATCATCTTCTAGACCCAAGCGCAATTCAGCCCACGACAACAGGTTTGCCTCTACTACCCATCTTATAACAGTATGAAGTGTGTAGCTGTCATTGTAACACATAATGGAGTGAACTTTGCAGACGTCGTTATGACACATAGCAATTTTTAAGGTGATGTATTTGATTTTACATGGAATTAAATCAAAGGTAGATGTACGGATACGGTCCTTCTATCGCTCTAATGGGGGCGTGATTGATTCTTAGTGACGGTCCGTCTGATAACTTTATCAGGCGAACAGGACATGAAGAGATAAATTGGTTTCATGTATAGAAAAAAAATGCCAATAGTTGAATCGTTGCAGAAACTGCGCTTGTACTTGCTGAAGTATTTGTCAAAAGTTGAAACGTTGCAGGTATTTTTCATTAAGTGGCAAGAATGTGAAATTTTCCAACTCCGGAGGGATGTTCTTAATAGTGGCAGATACACTGAAGATAGTTTCCTCCCACGGTTAAAAAATTGTACTGAATAACATTCTCGGAAATATTCTTATGTTTCGGGCATGTTATTCTATGAAGACTTAAAGATTAATAGTCCCTTGACGGAATTGGTAAATGGCAACAACGCAGAGTTTGTCATTTTGAGGTTCCGCATAGATGAAAATGCGCAGCATGTCTAGGCAGGAATTGACTAGTATATTCAGGTATTATCATTTTTCAGAATCTTGCAAATAAGTGTCTTTGTCCTGAATCCGTCCCTTGCGATGAATCCCAGTCAGATAATGATCACAGGTGTTCACATTGTTTTTACAAATTGAAAGTTGTTACAAACTCTTTATCTCCCTTCTACACTCTTTAAATACATTACGTAAGTCTCTCTGTGTGAAATCTAGGTGACCTTTGGGCTTGCAGTCACTTCCTTCAGAACAATCTTAGAACATCCAGTACTTTCATAGCAGGAGTCGCGCTGACTCAGGGTTTAGGCGTTAAATTTGTGACCAGAAAGTTAAGGAATCGATTTCCTCAATTGGATCTGATCGGATAGGCCACCGTCATGTGCTTGTAGCCATGGAGGATACTATAAACACGACGCAACTTTAGACATGGGAATAGGACACGTTGTGCTCAGTGGGAATTTAATATTGTGGGACTATATAAGCTCAGAGAGATTATAACTTTATAGACTACTATGGTCACAGTGAGATTATAACTTTATAGACTACTATGGTCACAGTAAGAATATAAATTTATAGACTACTATGGTCACAGTGAGGTTATAAATTTATAGACTACTATGGTCACAGTGAGATTATAAATTTATAGACTACTATGGTCACAGTGAGATTATAACTTTATAGACTACTATGGTCACAGTGAGATTATAACTTTATAGACTACTATGGTCACAGTGAGGTTATATATTTATAGACTACTATGGTCACAGTGAGATTATAAATTTATAGACTACTATGGTCACAGTGAGAATATAAATTTATAGACTACTATGGTCACAGTGAGAATATAAATTTATAAATTACTATGGTCACAGTGAGAATATAAATTTATAGACTACTATGGTCACAATGAGAATATAAATTTATAGACTACTATGGTCACAGTGAGAATATAAATTTATAGACTACTATGGTCACAGTGAGAATATAAATTTATAGACTACTATGGTCACAGTGAGAATATAAATTTATAGACTACTATGGTCACAGTGAGATTATAACTTTATAGACTACTATGGTCACAGTGAGATTATAACTTTATAGACTACTATGGTCACAGTGAGAATATAACTTTATAGACTACTATGGTCACAGTGAGAATATAAATTTATAGACTACTATGGTCACAGTGAGGTTATAAATTTATAGACTACTATGGTCACAGTGAGATTATAAATTTATAGACTACTATGGTCACGGTGAGATTATAACTTTATAGACTACTATGGTCACAGAATATAACTTTATAGACTACTATGGTCACAGTGAGCTTATAACTTTATAGACTACTATGGTCACAGTGAGGTTATAAATTTATAGACTACTATGGTCACGGCGAGATTATAAATTTATAGACTTCTATGGTCACGGTGAGATTATAACTTTATAGACTACTATGGTCACAGTGAGATTATAACTTTATAGACTACTATGGTCACAGTGAGAATATAAATGTATAGACTACTATGGTCACAGTGAGATTATAAATTTATAGACTACTATGGTCACAGTGAGATTATAACTTTATAGACTACTATGGTCACGGTGAGATTATAACTTTATGTTTTAATTCAACCAGTTTTAATTCAACAGTCACTCGATTGTTGAACGTTACGACAGTTGACGCCCAAGAGCTCTTATTTCATATTGTTAGTAATAATTTGTGTTGGATTGCCATTAAATGTGTTAAATCCCAATAATAACACACAATAAGGTACGAAAGACTCCATATTATACCGTGACGATAATTTTCCATTTTTGGCAATATTCGCCCAACCTAATGTTCATCTCCCATTGAGATCCTAGATATTCAAACGTAATTTCAATTTCCCACTGAGCTAATACATGCATATCATCACATTCAATTCCAGTGAGTTCCTAATCTCCGTATTAAATTCTCATTGTGCCCAGAGTACCCAGCTCTATGCTAAATTCCCATTTTGCTACACGTTGATTCCACATTAATTTCCCATTATGCGAATCGTATACCGTCACTTTTTAAGTTTTCATTGTACTCATAATGTTCCATTACCACTTTTTATTTCATAGTGCGCACAATGGTCCCCATAACTAGCATAGTCCTAGCGCATGGCATTTTATTCTACTTGTCTCCACTAGAGCAAAATCTTAAAACTCTAGATGTAACTACTGCTGCGTAACTATTAACAGCTTGTTCATCGGCACTGTATCCTAAATAAACCCACTGAAATTATGGTTTTCAACCTTTCCAAAATTTACCGAGCTGAATTCGAAATTCGGAATGATCTTTTCATTCGGAGCATGGCGTTGGTAGGCTCTTTGATTTCTGTTCCACAAGAAAGGTAGATAATAACTATCACTGTTAAAAAGTCTACTTTCTTTTAATGCAGACTGATTTTTGTAATTAGCTGACAGCTATTTTAAAAATCTAAAGTATGGTGATTCTAAAATATGATCTGTTTGGAAGATAAAGGCCCATATTTGTCCTGGATCCATTAAGAAAGTATATAATCGTTAAAGACCAATTATGAAACTATTCTCTGAGCTAAGGCACTGGTGGTATTTGCCAAAATATTATGATGTGATATGTCTACTGGAATCTTCTTAAGCTAGTTCCTTTGTCCAAGGCAGTGTACCACCTGTCGATTTATTAAATCAACAATATCGGCGATAGAAAAAAATTACATTCTGTTGTCAAAACTTACGTCTCTACTACAAAGTTTCTATCCCATTTCTCGGATATCTTGTAATTTGGCGAGATATTAAAGAGGCAATATCCTACACACTATTACGACAAGAAAGTAATTCAAATTATAATATTATTATATGCTCATTTCTTTCCCCGTTAACTTTACATTGTCAGAATCGTTCAATAGTCCCCGATACTGAACGCGCGCGACAATACACATATAGCATTCACGTGAATAAAAGAACTGCTTTCTTGTGTAAACAAACAATGGACTCAGACGCCAGCACTTTAGATTTGTAAACAAATCATGTACACTCGCGCAAGAGGCTCTTTACGTTGTGGTTGTTTAAATTTGTTTCTGAATGAACTAAAACATGTTTCATGGACTGCAAAAAAAACCCAGCTGTTTTTGTACATTCCGCGTTGATACAATATTTCGGATTTAGGCTAGCTACATTATATAAATGACGTAAGATTAGGTCCTTACAAATAACATACAAGTGACAAGGCATATACTGTTTTCTTTAGCTGGTAATAAGAATGGCAAAATAAAATATACTTACAGTTTTACATCCTGAATTTCCTCAAAATGTATTTTCTTAATTCTGCAAATCCGAATTACATGAGCCATGTCATCAGTTTTCAATCTGGATTACACATTTCGAAATTTTGCTGTAATTTCGATGATACGTGCAATTGCATCCTCCTTATTGCACTCAAAATGAAATAAGCCTTAAATTCCATAGCGTCTTTTTGTTAATTGCAATTGAAAGACTTCATATTTTCCAACATTATGATTTCAAACATTCAATTACAGAAACAGACACATTTGCAGACGTAAACACGCTTCTCCCGCGCCACTTTAATCCGATGTATTTCATGAATAATTTGCACAGATGAATCCAGTCCAAAGTCACAAATTTTCGTCGAATCGAAACAAAATACCAAAACATATTCATTCCAGATCAAATGGAACAGTTGTTGCAATGCGCATTCATTCTCAATAAACTGCAAATTTCAATTTTAGCTAGACACGCCATTTTCTTTCGAAAGTTATGTCGAGCGCGCGACTAAGTTCAAATTTATCTGGGCGGAGTTATGTGCGCATTAATAATGATGTCATTGTGTAATGACAAATCTGCGCTTGTGTATTTCGTTTGGAATACGGCATTCATTCATTTACGTTGTTTCTTGTAGTGTATTTTGTTTATATAATTAAACCTTAGGTAGAATAAAAAAAAATGAGCATATAATAAAAAGGTTACTGCATTTGTATGGGAAAATATGAACTCGTTTTGTCGGAAGGATATACTGCACTCTCAAGTTCGTGCAGTATTCCATCCAAAAAACTCGTTCATATTTTCCCATACAAATGCAGTAACCTATAATTCCTATTCTTTGACTATTTAAATAAAGATCTCGTACATTAAAAGCTTCCTGGAGTCTGTAAATGACGCAATTCAAAATAGTAGCCATCCAAGCAGGGTTTTATTGTGTGGATAATAAACTTGCATAGAGCCCGCCTGTCTACTGCTATGGGTAGCTAGCTCTTCTTCCTAACCAACTATTCGTATTTCACTGTCCTCATACTGCAAACTAACTACAGGAGGTGTACATACCTCGCATCAATTTCAAGAAACTTAAGCCTAATTAGAAAATATAGCCATATCTTTAATTATTAAACAATAATATCTGAAAACGTCACATCATAACCTTAGGTAACGAAATTTGACAGGGACCAATTTACAAAATTATACCATGTCACCAATACAGTATTAATATTTAGAAATGCGTCCCGGAAATAATCAAACATGCATATGCCTGAAGTTTGGTCAAAGCGGGTGAGTTGGGGTAATTCTTTTATAGCTTTAATTAGCTTGTTCTTCATATCAGATCTGCAGAAAGTATTTGTGCATTTGTTGGTATAGAGTTAAATGAAATCCCTTACGATGCTGATTTGAGATTCGCAATCAGCTTGGTGATCGTTTTATTCTCAAAAAATATTATTACTAATTAACAGGAACGATGTGTGATGCATATTAATTCTTCGGTGTCAAAAGGGATACAGCCGAATGGTTTATACAGAGTGAGTTTGGTTGCGGAAGATTTTGCTGATCATCCAGTACAATGGTCATCCAGGATTTCCAGAGGTCCGTTCAGTAATGCATCCTTTATGGTGAGTTCATTTTGTTGAATGAATATGTTTTGTCAACCGTCTATCCGTCTGTCCATACACCCGTCCGTTCGTCACACCTTCGTTAAGCTTTGCGTTTATGTCAGCATACAATTGTTAGACCTGAAGTCATGCAACTTTGTATGAAGATGTCTTGATGAGTACAACATCCAAGCAAATGTAGGATATTGTGACCTAAATTTCACGCCTGATTAACTTTGGTTTGATTTTACGTGTTTGTTAGTGTCGCAGAAATATAACAACAGGGATACACTTTGTGCGTGTATACGTCATGAAATATACGGTGCCACTCAAATAAAATAAGGTTTCTATGATGTAAATTTCATGCATCAGTGATCCCGGTTAGGATGTACCTTTCAGTTACTTTTACTGAGTATTGTTGGCCTCAGAGTCAATCAGTTTTGAATATTGATATAACTTGGTGAATATAGCACCATCCAAATGAACGTACGTCAATGTGACCAGCATATAATGCTTCAGCCAGTTTAATTTAGTTTTCGATTTGGACTCAAGATTTCATGAACATTTGACTGTAGAGTTGCACGATAAAGGTAGTGGATGAGCACTCTTATTCTAAGAGCACGTGTCTAGAGTGTGTGTGTGTGTGTGTGTGTGTGTGCATTGCTTCTTTGTGCTGATTGCCTAATTATAGTTAAATCCCCTGGCCAAGAATTCCCAAAATGCTTCAAGTAAATAAATTAGAAATGAGAAAGCGATATATTATTAACAGAACTCGAGGTAATTTTCTTAAAGTTTAAATACAAGTGTTACGAATACCAGGTCTTGATTTCTAGCGTCATTATCTATAACTTGCATCTTTCTTTAGTTAAAACGTTCAAACCTTGTCTTAAGGAAAGACGTAGAGATAAAAACTGTATGCATATCATCAGAAGCTTCAGAAAGATGTTATCTCCAAGTTTTATTCATCAATTCCAGTCTTAAAAGTTACGAAATTATTGTGTGTGGGATAAATTCATGGCATGGTCTGACATTTTACGAAGAGTTGTCAACTTATAAAAAGATGTATTTGCTTGGCAAATAAATTTGCTTAAAGGTTGGTTATTTAAATTCACCAGCATATTTATTCAGAAAGGAGACCTTTAGTTAAAGTGACGCCTGATATGTAGACATATCTACATATATAAGATTACATTAACATTCGAATATAGCTTATTAGGCTTTTCATGTGTCCTAAATGCAGGCTATTCTTGTGTTCTAAACAACTTATGTCATTGTGTTCTATATATAGCTTATCACTATATTCATTAGTTCTAAATGTACCTGTATTCGTGAAACTCACCATGCTATTTGCGTGTTCTAAATAACTTGCAGATTGTCAGTGTGTCTTATATATATCTTTACATGTTATTCATGTTGTCTTAAGGTATCTATATTCATGTGTTCTAAATAACTTATTAGGTTGTTCGTGTGTCCTAAATAGAGCTTACCAGACTATTTATGCGTCCTCAATATAGCTTACCAATATAGCTTGTCCTAAAACCCAGTGTATTACCATATTAAATGCTATTCTCTACTTAATAATGATTCTTTTCTTTTTTCATTCATTTAACTAATTGTCACGGCATCAAATACATATAACATCCATATAACAAAATATATCTTGTCTTTGACGAAAAACATGGCAACAGAAAATGATCAGGGCAGGATTAAGAAAGTCCATAAATGATATGCTTCAAAAATGTGATTACGATCCTGGTAAATAGTCTGCATCCCGACTGATATTTTGGTCCAATGATAGAGTAAGGATCGTTGTTTTATTGTAGAGTGTATGCATTTGCAGAATAGTGGACATGGATCAGTCTACCTCTTGAAAAGGACAGAGGCAGATTATTTTTCAAGTTTTGTTTGACTGTTTGTTTTATAGCATAAAAAACTACATGTAAACGAGTGAAGTATGTTCAGTATTCAAGCAAACAAATCTCTATATTTACAGTTTGAGTAGAAATTACTCACAAACGAAAATTAATATATTTGCCTCCATTTCTAATTTTACAGGGAACGTGTTGTAAATTTCACTTATATCGTCACTAATGGTTCCGTTTGTATCAACATTAATATTTGACGTATTCATGTTAGCGGACTTTTCAGAATTTATTCGTGTGAAGATCAAAAATACTTATTTGCAGTAGTGACATTCTATAGAATAAGCATTAAATAAACGCTGTTTTAAAGTCCTTGTCTCCTCTTCGGGCTAAACATAGGTATTCGTGTGGATATATTGTTTTGGTGGGCCGACGAGCCGAGATATATTTTCCCACAGATATTCAATAAATCGTATATAATATTGCTAGAAACGATTGTCAAGAGTGTGCTTTGGGGGCTAAGGCACACAATTTTAGTTAACTACTTTTCTCTGTTTGTTAGAAAATGTCAAATTTATGAACCAGTAATCTGTGCAATAAGTTTCATTCTATCTTCCACTGTCAAAACAATTGTCTTATCTCTTGCTTTTGTTCTATTTTTGGACAAATGCATGATTTAAACAGTGAAAGAGCGAATGAACTGGATTTTCAACACACACAAAAAAACGTCTATAGAAGCAAGTGTTTTGCATATGCACGTTTTGTTTGGCTCTGCGTATGGGTTACTGAATTTGTAATAAAGTATTATCGTGGATTGATTATTTGGCACTGGTTGCCTGTCAGACGACGTACGAACACCTTTATGTGCAAATTAATAACCTATTTGTTCTAGACGACGGGAACACTAGTTCCTGCTGAATTGATGAAGAATATAAATCCCTTTAAGTTTTACATATTTCTGCAACATTGTTTTCTTGCAAGCGATAGTCAAATGGTGATGCTGGCTCGATTAACAGTGGCAACCATCTCTACTCCTCCTTATGGTGTAATACTGCAGATATCGACAATTGCAAATATAAAATTTTCTGATATCTCCAAAATCTTAATTGTGATCGCTCCTGCTATCAGTGCCTCCGAGTACCATGATTATCTGTACACAAATGTATCTTTACATCGCACAGTTTACAACAACATAATATTGCAACACGACAGGGGCCTTACAGCGTCAAACCACAGAGGAAATCAAATAAGTACGTTAGGTTCATTTGAGGTCCATGTTTCCCCATTTTAAGGCCATCAAAACAACTATCATTGTCTTCAGAATGCACTCGCAAAACGTTTGGCTTCAAATTCTCATCAGTACATTTTTCCAAGCTAGAGATCGGTATTTAGTGCCATTTAGTAAGAAATGTGATCCAGTACTTAATACACAGATTTCGTCCTGTCTTAAATAAGCTAACATTTAAATGTAAGAATATCCCGAGAATTTCTTATGCTAAGAAATTAGGGAGGGTCTAATTTACCAAACTGCTCGATGTTAACAATGAAATGTCGTGAACAGTGTACATTATAATATCTGCTCCTAGTAATTGGCTATTGGTTTGAAAGTTGGACCACTTTTCATTGCTGTTTCATTCCCCTGCCTAAATCCAAACTTGCAGCAATCTCAGCAAGCACTTGGTCGGTCAGGGCTCCAACCGTCTGTTAGAACTATATTGCAGGATGACGGCACATGCTTTAAATTTCCAAGTCTCCCATAAAAGTAACAGTTGGAGTCATCAATTAGTCTCCATGTCTTTAGGTTTGTTGGTGTACGGAGAACACCATACACTAAGCGTAAGAGGAAGTTGATTTTCTAGGCATCACCTCTCCATATCTCTAGATATTACTCCAAGATCGTTTCATGGACCCCGCACCCTACCAGAGTAGCCAATATCCCTGCTTCCTCGTGCTGACAGTTTTTACTTTTTCTAGACAGTGGCTTGCTTCTCTTTGATGCTTGCTGAATTTTCAGACTTCTCAGCCCCAGCCTCCCTGTTGATAATGTGCCTGTAATGTTGCTGTGTCTCCGTCTGGATTCCGCCTCTTCAACTGCCTTTGCTGCCACACACTTCCTCCCTGTCCGTGCTTCCCCACTTCCTCCCTATCCATACCTCCATTACTGCTTCTCTCATAGTCCCAATTGCATTGAATTTCAACATCATCAGCTGCCTGGCCTTAGACACCTTGAAGTCCTCTGATATTAGTGGTAACTGAATAACTGAAGCTTGCTGTTGATACTGTACAAGCTGACCCTGCTGACTGAAGCTATTTGGCACTCCGATCTATCGTTGCATATATTTTCAACTTTCTCAAGACTGCTTCTTGAAGCACCCAAAGTGAATACATACTTGCATTATATATATATATATATATATATATATATATATATATATATATATATATATATATATATATATATATATATATATATATATATATATATATATAGTTCCAATTAAGTCTTCAGTGTGTACAATGCATATCCAAGGTGTGAGAGTAGATGTTTATTTTGCACGATGACAGATTGATTAGCGTTGTTTTACATATATTCTGTTATATCCTATCAGTTCTCTGTCCGGATCGGACCAAACATCAGCAGAATCGACATTGTGGAAGGTCCTAAGTTTTACAAATATGGAACTTTGTCTGAGGGACAAGTCGCATCGTACGTGAAATTTGCTAATAACCGTGTCCAAGCCCCTTTCACGGTATACGGTACTGGACACAGGTAAATATACATATGCAATAAGAATGGATGAGGAGAGAGCGTGAATGGTAATCTGCTAACTCAACTATCCACATCAGATAAATTAAATACAAATGTTAGACATTTAGTAGGTACATAGTTACTTGAGTATAAGAGTTGTGGTTAGATATTCGATCGAATATGTTTATTTTGTTTAATTAAATAAAAGAATATTACAATGCTATACATTATTTTTTATTGTTGTCATAAGATGAAATATGCAGTCATAATATCCGTTCATCCGTACATCAGGCGTCAACATTGGTTTTTTTATATAAGGTTTATGTTAGTGGGTTATTATCAAACTTGATGCAGAAGTGCAGTTGCAAGGACGTTGAAAATGGTCATCCCAAGTGATTTAAGGCTTACAACGTTTTGGTGAAGGTCACTAAACCATTATTAAAATTTGCATGGGTGGTCAAAGGTTTTAGGTCTTGGATTTGAAAGTATTTACTATTGCAGTGGAAACAATCTTATTTGACGATGCAGAGAAGTTTACCTTCGAATATATATATATCTAGGAGTTGTCAACAGTTGCAAGGTCATGTAATAATAATCAGGTGTTTGCCTCCATTATAAAATAATGGATCGGCACAAGACTTTAAACTTGATTGACTATTTGCATGGAGAACCCATGCAGATGGCAGATCAAAGGGTCAAAACTCATGGTTACCGGATTATATTTTGCTTAGCTTTTATGTAAAATGTTGAAATTTTAAGAAATGGGTACATATTCAGTGTTCATAAATAGATTGATATCACATCAAAAACATACATTGAACATAAACAATAAAATAGTCCTATCAGTGGGCGATTGGAAGCTTATAGGTCAAAACACACGGGTTGTTTAATTGTGTTTTACTAAAGCAGAAACGACATTGGTGCAGGCAAGACAACACATTCAATACAATGTCAACATTTACCATGGTTCTGGTCTCTTCGACTGAAATCATATTTTTGGATAATATGTATTGATTCTTCAGCTAAACCTCTGGTGCTACTTTATTTCTCAAAAGTATGAAGTGTTTGTTCAGAGGTAATGAAAACGTTATTTTATTACAATGTAAATGGTTCGTAAATGTTCAAGATCGTTTTTGGTAAAAATATTGTGTATATAAAAATTAATTGCAAAATATCACGGGCAATAATTTCAGCATGCAAAAACAATTTTGGAAGATCATACTAAATACGTTTCATTTATTTTAACTTTGAAAGATACGAGATTGTTTCGTTTCTATCTCAAGGATTGTCACGACTGGTCCACGAGGTATGGTGTTTGATCACGAAGAAATAAATAATTTAACAAAGGAAACTGGTAATTTCAACCAGTCGTCGTTAAATCTTGGAATACATATTGTTTGTGGAGCGAGCTACACGGCAGATGGGTAAGTTTGTTATTGTTTCACTGTATTTTACTTTTTTCTGATGCAACGTTTAATAATCAAAGAAATAAATTTTCCTTTTCAGTAGCGACTTACTTTTGCGCAGCATTGAATAGAAACCTGTCAAAATACAAGACACGTAAATGACGAAAGAATCCGTATGACTACACGAAAGATTATAAGATGTTTCGTGAGGCTATAGTTGACCGAATCTCAAATTCGGACCGCATATGAAGCACCAATTTATGCAATGACAGATAGCAATCTTTGGCACTTTCCACCATGCAGTGTTCCACAGAATGTACAACAAAAACCACCTGATGCATTGTAAACCCTTAATATCTGAACATAACTTAATACTTAGTACATTTTATTAAATTTTTTCCACGTGTGTACACTATTGACCCATAACATGTTCAACTCATGAAGCAAAATTATAATAAGTAAACATTCCTACCGTCACTTACCTGCATGACAGAGAAATTTATACAAATTACAGATTCACGGAAAAACACGAAAACCTTCAATTTTAGGGTTGAAATGGCTGTACAAGAGCATACTAGTGTGATCGGCTTAATTTGTCATAAAGGATCGTCGATACTATCGACAAAAATTGAGATGAATCTCTTCTCACGTTATTTGTTTTGCTTTCTTTCCTTGTTCGACTATTTTCTGACGAAATGGTGCCCATTCACACACGTAAGATACGGACAAAATCGTAAATTTATACTGACTAATACGTATTATGAACTTTAAATTAATGATCTTTATATAAATATCTGAAACCTTTCATGGCATTGTTGGTCTAATAGTTAATAATTTCTGAGGGAGGCATATTTTCGGGGGAAAGAGCAGCAGTCCTGACAATGGCGAAAATTAAATATTTTAGAGCATTTCTGGTTTAGATTAGTTATAATATATCCAACTCCTTGATATTCACTATAATAATACTTACAAGGAAAATTACGTATTTTCTGATAAAATCTTTTGAAAGGCTATGGAATCATAGAGTATAGATCAGATATAATTTTGGCAATTTGCTCCAAACGTTTCTAGAAATGGTTTCTTCACGGTATGTCCATAATAGGGATTTAAATTCTACAGTTTGCAGAAATATCCTCAACAGTTGTGACCCTCATTTTTCAAACGAATCAACATTTGAATCATGGCGGTGCACCATGTGTTTTTACAATCATAACCGTGACTTTCAGCTGGATATTTCCTCGAAAGCTTTTTGACTACGTGTCCTCAGTCATTTGGAAGCAAGCCTTGTTTTCATATAGGTTTCTGACCGTGTTGGTGCCCAGAAAAGTGTATCATCAACCTGCAATAAACCCTCGTTGTTATTGTCCTAAATTATATGAAAAACATGGTATGTGTTGATAAAGAATAGACGCTAGGTTCATGAGCTTGAGAAACCAAAGATATAATGTCGACAGTCGTTTAAGAAAGTATCAAAGGGTTTATATCATTTTGGAAGGACAGTTGCCAAGTCTATGTCTGTTAGGTTCATTATTTTATATATAATGTCGACAGTCGTTTAAGAAAGTATCAAGGGGTATACATCATTTTGGAAGGACAATTGTCAAGTCTATGTCTATTAGGTTCTTTATTTTATCTATAATGTCGACAGTCGTTTAAGAAAGTATCAAGTAGTATACATCATTTTGGAAGGACAGTTGTCAAGTCTATGTCTATTAGGTTCATTATTTTATCTATAATGTCGACATTCGTTTAAGAAAGTAGCAAGGGGTATACATCATTTTGGAAGGACAGTTGTCAAGTCTATGTCTATTAATTTCATTATTTTATCTATAATGTCGACAGACGTTTAAGAAAGTATCAAGGGGTATACATCATTTTGGAAAGACATTTGTCAAGTATATGTCTATTAGGTTCATTATTTTATCTATAATGTCGACAGTCGTTTAAGAAAGTATCAAGGGGTATACGTCATTTTGGAAGGACAATTGTCAAGTCTATGTCTATTAGGTTCATTATTTTATCTATAACGTCGACAGTCGTTTAAGAAAGTATCAAAGGGTATACATAATTTTGGAAGGACAATTGTCAAGTCTATGTCTGTTAGGTTTATTATTTTATCTCCGAGCAAAATATGCATAATTACAAAAGATATAAATAAATTTACCCGAGAGATGTGTTGGAAAGGGTTTGGGTTTTATTTTCATAAGAGCAGGTTTTGTATAGTTGAAACAACGAATAAAAAGTGGTTTTCACCCGAGTATATTCCTTCCACAGTTCAGCTCTAATAATGTAAATAGACCTCGTTCAATTTCTTACACTTGCGTGCATACATACATACATACATACATACATACAGACAGACAGACATACATACATACATACATACATACTGTTATGTGTATCTATATAATGTATACTATTTTTATATTTTAGTTTTTATAAGAGTCATTTAGTTAATGACATTTTATTATTACAAATGTCTTATGATTGGGTTGTACATTAATGATGAGTACATGTATAATACGTAGTACCATTTTCATTCATAAGTCTCAAAGTCAGACTGTCCTAGTTTGTGTTGGGTTAAAATGGGAACAGCAGTTGTTGACTTGTTGACTAAAAATTTAGATATTTCGATATAATTAAATGATTCATTTAAACTCAAGATTTATATTCTAGTAACTGCATATTTAACCACTGCATTCTTTGAGATTAAATTTTCTTCCTACAAAGAACGCGGAAATAATTCATTCTTAAAAGGTGATGTTGGCCTTGTAAGAGATACAGTGAAAATCTTGATTTATTTAAACTGATAACCAACCGTTCGTTGGCATTTTACAGCTTGGAATTTGTTTTTTTAGTTAGACTATACCACATACTGGATTACTGTGAAATTATTCAAAGACTCGGGTTTATTGATATCTTTGGTTTTAACGTGAAATATTTCAATGACGTTTTGGGGACCTAATATTCGTTGGATTTACCTTGAATTCAAGTAAGACTTTTTGCGAGTACATAAGCACATTATAATTTTCAGTTTCTAAATTGTATTCTGTTCCTACACAGGATACCAGGAGATCGGCGGTGTGCTGTTTTCATGGTAGGAGGTAGGTTATTCTAATTTTCATCATGCATCCAAGGTTTGTGCAAATGTACCGTATTTCTTTCATGGTTCATCTGCCCACATATTCGTGTTTTTGTCCGTCTCTCTATTGAACTGCGTTTATTTATTGACGACTTTTCAGGTTTATACAAAATAACTGCTTCAAACTTCTTCACAAAGTATATCTATTCGCCAACAACCATGGGCCAGACTCATATAGTCTATGTATGGATTTGCATGGAGACGGGGTTACATTGCTGGACTCAGAGCTTGGCTCTGCCAAGAGGGGAGACAACTGATTTAATCCACCTTGTTTTTCAATCAAATAAAATAACCCTTCATTTTTGGCGTACCTTATCGATCCGAAGTACACAAATAATACACGTGAGAAAGTTACTGGATAAAGCATTTGACAGTATTGCTGCATTGTCACATTTACTCGCTGAAATTAACAATCATATGAAAATAACAATACGTAATTAACTTTTTAAACCAGATAACCTTTGACTTTCGTAAGTTCTGATTTGAAAATGTTCTTTCCTAACCAGCAGTTCGAAACTGGGTACACAGCACTGATAAAGAGTAAAATAAGGACCGGCTGACCCTGTGTTAGGCTGTTCGTGGGAAATTAGATAGCTGTGTCACTGTCATATATAACTCTGCTTTTCATTGGAAGAGATGAAGTTGTATGTGACATACTGGTGCTATAAATGATATTAATTTTAAAATTTCACCTGTGTATACTCTCCCCCCCCCCCCAACACATGACCCAGCTGGTAGCCACGTACGAAGCTAGCTTTCAACTTCCTAGTTTCACAGGAAATTGATATGTCCGTCCTGGAAATATGGCAAGTGTTACTATTGCAAGTGCAAGGGCACACTTCATGAAAATGTTGGTGGAATATCATGTGAATAGATAGATACATGATCCACTCTGATTAGTAAATGCAAGATATTTCATTTCTGACTGCATGTTCGTTTTTTTATTCAGCTGGAGCAGCTTGGGGGGTGGGGAGCAAAGTTAGAAAAAAGCTGGTTTGACGCAACATATTTCTCGTTGTCACTAAGCTTCCGGTAGTTGTTGAGGGAGTTCGTGGCCAGTGATGTTTATATCCTGTGCGTTTTACTCTAATGATTATCTTCGGCTTTTGGATGATAGGCTGATGGAGCGAGCAAGATAAAGAGTTTGGCGAAAATGTTATCATGAAATGCTAATTTTCAGGGTCATTCATCACAAAGAATCATATCTTTTTTCGGTATTGTAGTTTGGAGGGTTATATCAGTTAAGTAAAGAAGTGGCCATTAAGCTAGCATGTTCTGTATTTCTGAATTAGAATGCAATTCATATAAATTTTCTTGATGCATGGGAGAGGGGTATGCTAACTGTTATCCAGAATATCAATGTTTTCAATGTATGTGTCACAGTTATTATATTCGTTGTAATTGTCATTACCAATAACAACAGTAACGCTTGGGTGCCTTCGTTATAATTATCAGATTGGCGCTTCCAGCTTGAATTTCCTGACTGTCTCATGCGTATCGTCAAAACCAATGCAATGAGAGAAAATTATGACTTGGAAAATGTAAATGAGAGAAAAGCTTGGTATAGAAAACGATGACCATAATTCTAATGAAAAGACAAATACCTAGAATCGACTAATAAAAAACATTACCCCCAAATCCTATAGAAAAAAAGCACACACAAATAAAAACAACAATAAACAAACGGACTTTTTTAAATTCCATTAGATGAGGATGAATGCCGAGTGGGAAACCCAACCTGTGCAACAGCTTACTGTCGTAATCTTTGGAAATGGTACTGGTGTACAGATTCTGCAAAGCTGTGTTCATGTCCCATTTTCCCTGCAGGTGAATGTGAGTATTGTGTTCCAACAATTTAAATCATTCAATGTGAACTGTATAATTGTATACACATTTGTACAGTATCTTAAAAATATTAAGGATATCATAGACTGATATTTTATGGAGATAAAGGCACATTCATTCCACCCAGTTTGTGTGTATTAGTTTATATTTGTTAAAAATATATACTACTGTATATTATTATTATTATTATTTGTCTTTAAAAGCACTCACACGATGTAGTTAGATGTAAACATTTTTTAGAGCAATTTTTTTAGGGGAATTTTTTCTTAGCCTTTAATGCAAGTGTGACTGTTGAGAAATCATACTTTGTTTTTGCTCTGATAAGTATTCACATCTGTCTCCCATGTAGTTCAAACTGTATGCAACAGTACATACATTCAAAATTACTAAAACGAGACAATCAAACTTTCGGGGATATCAGGATTATATATTTAAATGATTCTCAAGACATCGAGCTTCATCTTTGTCCACTCACTGCCATCACCACTCCAACACCCTTTCTGAACACCATTATCATGTGGACCTATGTGTTATGTTTTATTTCCATGTACCATCCGTTTCTTTTCGATCTTCACAGGTACGGGCGATATTGGCTTAAAAGTCGGACTACCTCTAGGCTTTTCCCTCATCATATTTATACTTATAGCAATTGGATTGTACTTTCGGGATCGACTAATTAAATACTTCCGGAGACCTCTGATTAATCCAGAACCAGAACCAGCTGATCTTCTTCAGAACACCGAGGAACAGCAAAAGAAACAGGAACAAGCAAAGGCCGCATGCAAAACAACAGCAAGCAATGCTGAACACGAGAAAATGCCTTTGGACCAAAGTGATGTTTGAACTGGATCTAGAATGCAGCAATTTTGAAAGTAGAAAAGACTTTTTTCGATGATAAAATGCAAGACAGATTTTTATATTAATGTACTTAGCAGCATTCCTGGATTACGGACTGTGTGCAGTTATCATAAAACAAGCACCCTTTATTTCTGTGTTGATCTACCATCCAAAAATCTATATGTAGTTAAAACTTTCGTGCCCGTTAAATTTAGACCAGGAAAACATTATTTCTTTGTTTCTCTGACATCACGTTTTCCATTAGAGAAAAGTGGAAATTCAACTTTTTGGGAAAGAATCTAAAGTGTAAATAAAACATGAAACAAGCGCAGAAGTTACTTTTTATGAAAAAATGACTTATTTATTGATATATATTCTTTAGTACAATATTTAAATTTGCAATACTTATACAAAAACAGAAATATAAAGCATAAGTGCTTACAGTTTTAAAATACTTCCAGTACCATGTTTTTTAAGCGATGACATAAAAATGTTTCGCGAGACTCAAATAGGCGTTCTCTAAACCAACTAATGTCAAGATAAAGTTACTTAATGTTTCAGTGCCGGAATTTGACATTGTCGCTGCATACATTATCTTAGTGGTGAGAAAAAAGTCACTATGCAGATGCGTTATCTAGGTTTGAAGTATACAATACGAAAACAGACCAAATGGAGATGATCTCACTAACACTGTGAATATTCCACCTGGAAATGAATCAGCGTACATGAAAGTATTATTTAAATACTAACATTTTAACAGCGAAAAATAACTTGAAACACTTTGTGCTTGCATTCCTACAGGCAGGCATATTTAAAATAGAGGAATGTGATATTTGGAGGTCAGAGATAAAAGTCTCTTAGTTTAATGTTGCGATGATGCATATACTCCAATATTTATATGTATATCGGACAGTGGTTATTAATTGTTTTTGATAAATGAATGATCGGTTGGTAGTCTGTTGAAAAAAAAACATTCTCTGTGGTGACTGGCTGCTGTACGCTTACTGTTTTGTGCAGCCGTCAAATAATCCTTAGCGGAAGAGACGCAACTAACATGCGCATTTCCAGCAAAATTAAGACATTGTGTGCAGGCAGTTATTTCCAGAATCTCATTTTGTATAAATTATGTAGGTCATATTTAAAAAGCACTGCCATCACCATCCCTCAAAAAAAATTTGGGAAATAAAACTGCGATGCAAACTGAGCAAGGACTCTGTCCAACCACCATCAGCTTTATTTGACTGATACTAAATTAACAAACTATTATTGGAAGATTAATAATGTAAAATGAAGAAAACATGAATCGTGTTGTTTAATTTTGCAAAATTCGAAGATAAATATGGATAAACCAATAGAGAAAAGCTATAAATCAAAGCTGTAAAACCACACAAGATATGTTCGTCACATTCCAACATACTGATCAATAATATCAATATCGAACGTAGTTTGATAAATCATCCTCCCCCATAGCTAATGGACGATTTGAGGGAGGATATGATGTCGCCTATTCAATAAATGGAGAATGTTTGCACACAGATCTGTCTGTAACACAGCGGTGTACATGTTATACACATACCGGTATTTCTTGCGTTCCTGAGCTACGGACTGTTTGTGGGTCTTACCGGTATTTCTTGCAGTCCTGAGCCACGGACTGTTTGTGGGTCTTACCGGTATTTCTTGCATTCCTGAGCCACGGACTGTTTGTGGGTCGTTTTGGTAATATGCACAGAATCTTTCCAGATTAAATCATATGTTTTGAGGACTTGTATATCCATGCCGAATATCACGATGTTATGTCTTAAGCCATTTTGAATTTCATAGCTACATACAGCTGTAACCAAATACTTATACCGCTAAGTGTCTAAACCGTACACTACTGAATTGCGGACAGATCTGTATCGCACATTTTAATGAACAGGGAACATTATACATCAATTCGTACATCAGAGTGAAAATGGGTGTGCAAAGCTGTTTTATTGGACTATAATCGGAAGATGCCAATAAAGTGTCAAACAGGCAACTATCCTTCAAATGGGACCATTTTCATACGAAAAATACATCCTATTCCTCCGCCTTAATATCACACAGGCATGATCTTACTACACAAATTGTCATACTCAAAGACAAACTTAAGTAAACGGTTGTAATAACGCGAATAACAAACATGTTTTTGTGTTCACACTTTCTTCTTTTTGGGCCCCGATTGGCCTAGTGGTCTAAAACACTCACCGTTTCGGATCATTGCCATCTCACCCTGGGTTCGACTCTTAGGCTAGGCTAACATGGGTACGTGAGAAAACTTGCCAGTAGTTTCTCGTTAGTCAGTGGTTCTTCCCGGAATTTTCCAGGGTTCCTCTTCCACCAGTTATACTAGCCGCCATGTATAACCTATATTGTGCTGAAAATGGCGTTAAACCCTACAACAACAACTTTCTTTTCTTTTCTTTTTTGTTTCCCAATATATTCTCTGATATTCATGACGTTACCCGACTTCACCACCAAATAGTTCTGTGCATGTGTCTTTTCAGGGTGCATGTACCACAAAAAGTCGCTACGTTCAAGATAATAGTCATTGAAATCACGTTCTTGTCATCTCAAACGACGAAGACACAACGCTAACGAGCGCCACTCTCAAATGAGAAAACAAAACGTAAATGTAGCAGATTAGGGAGACGATCGTGAGATATTTGCTACGGCTAAATGACTTGATTGAAGTTACATGTCCGAACTTAGTATGGTTTGAAAAATACAAATTAGTTGCTATGCCAAAGGGGGTTGGAACAGAAGTTTACCATAAATTAGCTATTTTAATGTGTATAGTGCCGAAACACGATACTTTACTTTACTGTCAAAGCAATATGCATCCCATGTGGAAATATGCGTGTATGGTTTGAAGTTTTAATGTAGCTTTAACAGTTTTGCAGTCATATCGCTACGATGTCTGCAATGTGGTAGTTTATAGTGGTCTAACAATGGGGCATTATGCCGCAGACATGTATTATGATGTTCCACCCAGTCGCATTATCCCGACACCAACCTGTCCCAACACTAACCTCCTAATGCTGAGCACCTAGCGAGACAGCTGTTAGTACCATTTTTATAAGTTCCTGGTTTGACTCGGCCGTGGTTTGAACCCACGACCTCCCGCATCCTAGTCGGACGCTCTAAACACTAGGAAGCCGGAGCGGTCGGAGAATAATGAATAAAAAGTGGTTTTCATGTGATTATATTTCTTCTAACCTTCAGCTCTATTAATATAAATAAACCTCTTTTCATTTCTAGGACATGCGTACATACATACATACATACATACATACATACATGCATGCATGCATGCATGCATGCATGCACGCACGCATGCATGCATGCACGCACGCACCCCCCACACATACATACATACATACATACATACATACATACATAAGTACGTACGCACGTACAGAGTCAAATATACCAGAAATATCACGCATTGTTAACACTACTGCCATACTATAGAAAGACGCATTTTTCTTTCAAAACTACTTAATAAATACATAGAATTCATTAGATAGAAAAGTACTCTATTAGCAAAAGTCCACAGCAAAGCCAGCGGAGCAAACAATCTTAATGAGTGTACAATAACAAACCCAGATCAAACTTTAATGGGTGTACAATAACAAACCCAGATCAAACTTAATGCGTGTACACTAACAAACCCAGATCAAACTTAATGCGTGTACACTAACAAACCCAGATCAAACTTAATGGGTGTACAATAACAAACCCAGATCAAACTTAATGCGTGTACACTAACAAACCCAGATCAAACTTAATGGGTGTACAATAACAAACTCAGATCAAACTTAATGGGCGTACAATAACAAACCCAGATCAAACTTAATGCGTGTACACTAACAAACCCAGATCAAACTTAATGGGTGTACAATAACAAACTCAGATCAAACTTAATGGGTGTACAATAACAAACCCAGATCAAACTTAATGCGTGTACACTAACAAACCCAGATCAAACTTAATGCGTGTACACTAACAAACCCAGATCAAACTTAATGGGTGTACAATAACAAACCCAGATCAAACTTAATGCGTGTACACTAACAAACCCAGATCAAACTTAATGGGTGTACAATAACACACTCAGATCAAACTTAATGGGCGTACAATAACAAACCCAGATCAAACTTAATGCGTGTACACTAACAAACCCAGATCAAACTTAATGGGTGTACAATAACAAACTCAGATCAAACTTAATGGGTGTACAATAACAAACCCAGATCAAACTTAATGCGTGTACACTAACAAACCCAGATCAAACTTAATGGGTGTACAATAACAAACTCAGATCAAACTTAATGGGTGTACAATAACAAACCCAGATCAAACTTAATGCGTGTACACTAACAAACCCAGATCAAACTTAATGGGTGTACAATAACAAACTCAGATCAAACTTAATGGGTGTACAATAACAAACCCAGATCAAACTTAATGGGTGTACAATAACAAACTCAGATCAAACTTAATGGGTGTACAAATAACAAACTCAGATCAAACTTAATGGGTGTACAATAACAAACCCAGATCAAACTTAATGCGTTTACACTAACAAACCCAGATCAAACTTAATGGGTGCACACTAACAAACCCAGATCAAACTTAATGGGTGTACAATAACAAACCCAGATCAAACTTAATGCGTGTACACTAACAAACCCAGATCAAACTTAATGGGTGTACAATAACAAACCCAGATCAGACTTAATGCGTGTACACTAACAAACTCAGATCAAACTATTTCTTACATCATATGATAAAGCATGCAATTTTATCACAACTGAAATATCAAAACTGCACGTGCTGCTTTAGCTCAGTTTTATTAAATTAAAAAATTCTACGTGTGTTAGATAGTTGATATAATTGATATATAGTGCAGAATTTAACTGGTTATATATTAATAATGACTGTGCAAAATTGGCTATTTGCAAACTTGTGTTAGAGCATTAGAGACAACATTTTAATCAACGGGCACCTTATCGAACATTTGCTTGTAGTAAACTGTGGAAACTCGTGACGCTACAGCATGAAGCAGCAATATCATATACATAAACAACACGTATTAAAGTACGCATGTAAAATTTAATATATTTCGGAAGACAAAAGTAACTAATGTAATAGTCGTCTCAACGAGTGGTGACCATGAAGACTTATATTCAAGATAATGTTCTTAGTGACAGAGGAAGTCCGATTAACCCTTCCTTTGAAATGCTTGTCCCAGCTTTGAATTAATACTTCCTGTGGAAAATTTCTCCCAGGTTTATATTAACCCTTTATATGGAATATTTGTCCCAGCTTAAGATTAACCCTTCCTGTGGAATGCTGGTCCCAGCCTTAGTTTAACCTTTCCTGTGGAATGCTGGTCGCAGCTTTAGTTTAACCTTTCCTGTGGAATGCTGGTCCCAGCTTTAGTTTAACCCTTCCTGTGGAATGCTGGTTCCAGCTTTAGTTTAACCTTTCCTGTGGAATGCTGGTCCCAGCTTTAGTTTAACCTTTCCCGTGGAATGCTGGTCCCAGCTTTAGTTTAACCCTTCCTTTGAAATACTTGTCCCAGCTTTGAATTAATCCTTCCTGTGGAAAATTTCTGCCAGGTCTATATTAACCCTTTATATGGAACATTTGTCCCAGCTTAAAATTAACCCTTCCTGTGGAATGCTGTTCCCAGATTTAGTTTAACCCTTCCTGTGGAATGCTGTTTCCAGCTTTAGTCTAACCTTTCCTGTGAGACATTTTTCTCATTTAAGATTAACCATTCTTGTCAAACGTTTGTTCAAGCTTTTAGCTTTAAACTGTAAAACGGTGCAATGATTTACATCCTCTGGTTGCGCAAAAAAAACAAATCAAATAATATTGTAGTAGATCTAAGGTATGCGCCAATTGTTTTTACGTCTCCATTTTACAGATTTATTAGATTTTAGTGATTCATTCTTCGATTGTAGGGAGTCAGTGTTGAGAAATATTTCTCAGACCGAGTAATTAGTTTCGCAGTTACGTTCAGGTCAGGCCCGTTAAGTGGGACATGGAGCCAAGTAGTTCCTATTAAAACTTAATTGTGTTGATTGCTAGTGTATTTCCATGTGAAATATTTGAGAGGAGACCCCTTTGCAGACTAATATATATTGTCAATATGAAAACAGCGTATCTAATTGTTCTATATTAAAAATGTATCTATGTATGGGTGGTTCTTATCTGGTTCTTCCCCCAACAAATATACAGGATGCCTTGTATATCACATCATGTGCTGAAAATGGCATTAAACCCCACAAAATCCAAACGAATTAAATCATCAAATTTCATTATATCGATGAAACATTACAATAATACACAGACGTTACTCCAAAAGGTTCAGAAGTATTCTCTGAAGAGGCAGGTTAACCATGAATGTTGGGACATGTAAAAGGTATATGTTAGAAGTTATCTAATTCTTTGCATTGCTATGGGTAAAGTCAAACAATTATTTAACAGTAATTTGAATGATTTTTTGGAATATGTCAAACAAAAATAGTGTATGCATGTTTGAATAGATAGGAAAGTGGGTACTTTGGAAGCTAGATATGTAGGTAAGTGGTACTAGGCAGGAAGGATGTTGTAGTTGGTCATACGTAAAATTTAAAAGCAAGGTGCTTGTGTAAGACATTATGAATATATTAAACAAGCAATATCAAACGGATCACACACATTAAACTGCTATCAAAAGCTGTGTGGTTATGACGGTTTTTACGTAAAGTGATTAGGAAAGTATTCTCGGAGAAAATAATTTGCTTAAAAACTTTGCTTTCTCCTTCAAATACGTTTCCCGATCATATTACAGTAGAAGAATTGGTAATATGAGGAGGAACTGATGAGCATCCGTCCTCTATTTCGATTATCCTTCCAGAGAAAGATGGCAGACTTCCCCATATGAACGATAACCCATTCTCCCAATTACATAAACCACACAGCCTGGGGTAGACCCTGACATAATGGTAAGAAGATGAACACAGAAATCTTCTTACTTGCAAAATTTCACTGGCTAATCCAGCTAAGCTAACAGGCTGTGTTGACTGGTTTAGTTACGTCTGGTGGCCGTCTGTGCTGCCACCACCGGACCTACCAGATTCAAGGTTTGCCTCTGCGACGCTAAATGTCTGAGGTAAAATCTCGAGAAGGTTGACTCTGCATGACAGCCAACAGCTTCTATTGTATTTCGAATCGACATGTTACGTTCGAACGCGAGGCTCCCAGAGATGGCTCGAATCTCATGAGCTGTTTTCTTAATGAGGCGACTCTGATCTTGTGAGACATCAGAGTACACAAAGCGTATAAAACACTTCAGCCACGAAGCATCAACTTGAAGGTGATATCCCGTTTCCCGGCTTTCACCAGTTAGAAGAGACGTTTGCGAGTGCCATGACTTGTCTCTGCTCGTTTCAAGTAGTGCGTGAGAGCTCGAACATGATCTTGCATTGCTGCTGTTTTCGACCTGTCACTGGAAGAGACTAACACATGACGACTCTTTTTTTTTATCGACGGACGGTAACCTATGTTTTGGCTAAAGGCCTGGTTGTGTCAAGGTGACCACCGAACCATCCGATCTGAACTTAAAATAGCTCGGGTCAACAGAGGGGCATTTAGATCGATTACCCGTCACGTGGAAGCTAAAGCGATTACGAAACATGCCTTGTATTATACTAAAATTTTGTGCGAAGTTTGGGATAAAGGCTCGAATTTATTCAAATTGAGCGATGTTAAAATCCAGGATAGGTTTCATTTTGGAAACTGAGGGATTTTTGGTTGATTGAGATCAAAATTGGGTAAAAGATCAGAAAGGTCTTTATCATGTCGTTTGTTATGCCAGAAAGTCTCCAATATCATGAAGCGTTAGTTTTTGATAGTGATTGGTGCAAACTGTTTTCTTCAAAGAGCCAAAGAAAAGAGTCGGCCAGTTGAGGGACTAAGGCACTCCTAGGGCGATAGTATTAGTCTGGCACCAGTCTCTGAAAACACGCCACTTTCCCTCGTAAACCTTCAGAGTGGAAGGCCTTCTTACTCTCGAGATTCCATCTACAATCGAAGATTTGAACTATTTTTCTAGCAAGGCTGTCCTGATAAGAGCAAAGCGTGCAAAAGAAGACGATCCGTGCAGGGATGGAACATTCGCGACCGTGCTTGTTTAAGAAGATTGGGTGGCCGGAATATTATTGGGAAGATCTATCGCTAGATCAAGTAGATCAGTGAGCAGAGCTTGTCTCATAGGACAGGTGAATCATCTAGTATTTCTAACTCCGTAACTTCTGGTTTATGTTTCCTATCAAGACCATATGAAGGTAGGTAGGCGAATGCAACAAACCCATGCAAACCGATTGACAGTTCATCCACAGCCCAAGCTTCTGATTATGGGACTGGAAAGATGAAGGTGGCAACTCGTGATTATACCTTCTCGCAAAAACGTCGATCAACTTACGCCCCCAAAATGTGCAGATCGGATTGAAAACCGATTGATGGAGAGACTATTTAGTATGCAGGAATTGACCTCTCCTCGACAGTGTCGGCCAAGGCTTTGACTCTGCCAGAAATGTGTCTGATTTCTAAGTTGATATCGAGTCTGTCCACAAACGGAGAAACTGCCAAATTATAACACACAGGTTGGGTGATTTTGGTGTCCCCCTGCCCTTTGAGAATATAGGTTACCACCACAGAGTTATCGGACATAATGACCGTTTTACCTTAGAGTCGATATTTCCAAAATGTGAAAAGTATTCCTTACAGCCTTCATTTTTTTTAGAAGATTGATGTTTAGAGGCCGCTGTGCTAGCTCCCACATGCCGCTGACGATAGTGAAATCCGGCGCAACGTGGGTAACCCAATCGTACCTACCAGCGTGCGTACATACCATTATTTCCGCCTTAGGGCTTCCCCATCGTAATCTCAATGGTAAACCAACCTTGGTTACGCGATTGATCGTATCTCAGACACGATCATGACCGTTCGATTGAGGGGACTTAAAAATAGGCTTTTCGCCATTATGCTAGCAACGTCATTGTAAGGAGAGAATGAAAAGAGAGACGAGCGGGATCAAGTCCGCTGATGCAATGAATAATCAGAAGAGTTGCAAGAACTCTTGCTGAAATCCAATTCCGGTTCAACGATCCTAATAACGCGAACACGAGGGAGTCGTACCAAATTCAGGTTAGTGATAAACTTCATACCCAGAAGGGCAAAAAGCTGGGATGGACAAAGTTCGGACTTTTCCCAGTTCACTAGAAAACCTAGATCATTGAAAGTAAGAGAATATCGTTTCTGTCTCGGTGTAGAATAGAACTTAACCTGTTTCTGATGTATGTCGTCCAGGTACGCTGCCGTGGTTCTAGATGATGTCGATCGGTACAGGGTGAGGACCCGGTTCAAAATCTTGGTAAAAACCCCAAGGGTTGATGGTGAGGAAAAAAGATAGGATTTTGAACTGACAAGCCATGTTTCGGTAAGTAAAAATGAAACAATTCGTGATGATGGGTTGTGAAGGACATGATAGGTTAGATTGAGAATGACAGCATAATTGTCCCTTCGGACGGAGAGGCGGTCTGATCTCGCCCTCTCTATCTTGAATTTCGGTGGAGCAATGAATTGGTTGAGGCGATTTTACTCATTGATCATTCTCAACTTGTCGTTCGCTTTCCGAATAAGAAACAGGCTTGAAAGAAAAAAAACATCAGCAACTGTGCCCTTTGCCAAATCTCAACTGCCTGCTTTTCGATGAGTGGCCGTGTTTACTGATAGGAGGCTCCTGATTTATCGCAGCTTCTATAGGATTCCCTCCTAGGTTGGTTAGATTTGTCTCCTGACATTGGGTTGGGATCGGTTTTGGTAAATATATGGCTGAAAAGATCCCTTGTCCAAACATGGCTATTACCGGACATCTCCGAGAGTAGCAACTGCGTTCAAACCAGCGCTGGCGTGATATGGAACACATTTTGTCCACTTTATAAAACAGTGGAGTCGATATATGAACAGCTGATACATTCTTATCAAGGTCAAAAATGAAGGCGTCTAAGTTTTACAACAGCGAGATCAAAATGTCGCTTGAACATGGCTTTTCCGCGTCACCAATGCTACCCGGCAGCCGGCCATTGATCACCTTAATTCAAGCCGATTGGGGAAAGAGCCACAAGGACGGCGTCTCTTCCCTCTCGTCAAGATCTGTCAATTCTTTACCTTTGTTGTGTTGAGTAGCGGTAGGGGGTTGAGGGCATTCTAATGTAGCCAACATCCTATAAATGTCCACGACGGCGGCTTTAAAGCCAAAGGTTAGTCAGTCTGTTCCATGGTCGGATCTGAGTATGTCTGATTTGAAAGAGCTTCGTCACACTCACGGTGTGCCCAGTTCCAATCTGGGTCTGCTTGTAGTTCTGATAAGTCATATCAGGTGGTATCGAACACTCAATTTCATCCACTTTGAAAATGTCACTAGCTCTCCCTCGTGGACAAGCAGTTTAGATACGGAAGTCCAACACTACCGGAGTAGGCGGCTAGTTTGCCCGGCGACTGGTTGGCCTGTATGATGGTGGTATAGAAGACGGTTTGGTGATCTAAGAAGTTGGATCCAATAGATCCGGTACATACCCCATGTCTCCTGACTTAGACCCCCAAAGGCCATGATCGGGGACTTACGCCCGTTGGGAGGACACTTCCATTCTCAGAAGTAGCATTTACAGCATTTTGATGACATTTTCGCTGAAACGACACGAGAAAAGAAAACAAAGCATAAATTATATATATATATATATATATATATATATATATATATATATATATATATATATATATATATATATATATATATATTGCCCTTTATCAATTAACAGGAAAAGACGAATTGTGTCTTTTAGCAGGGCTAGTTTCGCGAGCTAACAGGCTAATATTCTAACGTAATGAGATTGAGGAACGTATTTGAAGGAGAAATTTACTATAGACTACCCGAGGGTAGGTGGTTCTTAATGGGGTATCCTCTGGGTTCTTCTTTCTTCTTTCACCAAGTATAGCCTACTTTACCCTGAAAAATGGCGTTAAACCTAAAAGAGCAACTTACTAAAGAAGGCTATTTTGTACAACCCATTTGTTTTGAGCGACAATGACCTTGTGCTTTGACCTTTCATTCTCCAAATCAATACCCCTGTTATATACCGTAAGTCCGGTATGAACCTTACTCAAAGTGCATGGTCTAGAGCTAAAGTTAGTTTGAAAAGAAAATATTTTTCTTCCTTCAGTCAGTGATATTGACCCTCATCTTTTTGTTTAGTGACTTCGATCTTGAGCATTGACCAAACTAAACTGGAAGTCTTTTTGATTACCCCAAGTGCAGGCCATCCACGATGTCTTCTTCGAGTATGTTAAGTAGAAGTTATAGTATTTTGAGGAAGCCATGTTTCTTCATTCAGTCACGGTGACCCTGACTTTAAACCTTTGACCCAGAAATAGACATTTATTCTTATCCGATGTGCAAGCCATGCAGAACATTTGGTAACTGTAGGAATTGGAGAAGGTATTTTGCGGAAACCATACCATTTTTCTTCTTTCACGTTTGGTCTTTTGACCCAGAAATTGATGGGTTATTGCTTCCTCCAAGTTTAAGTTTGGTAACTGTAGATGGTAGGCAAATGGAATTATTGTACTGAAAGGAATTCAGTAATAGATAGACCGACGGGCAATATAACAATACGCTTCGCCTAACCGACGCATAACAAACAGTTAACTTTAGCGATGGCAATCCTTTGTAAAAGCTGTTTGTCCTGCTCATTGACCGATAACAGTAGAGTTGACAACGTGTGAAAGCTAATAACTAGTATATTATCAATCGAACTGGTGAATGGTTAGTTAGCAAATACCGTATATACTCGCTTATAATTCGAATCCATTTGCATCAACACTTACCTTTATCTGCTGCAAAATGTAAATTAGGATGCATGTTCTACTGATTACAAACAGCATAGACCCAGATCTGCGGTCACAGAGTGCGCCTTCAGATATGGGTCTGTGCAGGTTGCAGTTGAACACAACTTATATACTAATATATACGGTACAATGATTATGTGCGAACAACGACCACTAACAAGGGTGAATGGTACAGTATCTCCCGAAAATCTAAGGAAATAATATGAACTTCAAATATTATCCTCATGTTTTGGCCGACGTTTTAACTTAGCAAATTGTATTTTCGCTTTAATTCATTCTAAAACAAACAAAGAAGTAACCAAAACAGAATAAATCACACGAGTTATATTACAGGACCTGCCACATCAGAATGAACGAGAAATCTAGCGCTATTCTATTTTTTTTTTTTTGGTGGCCTACGTTCACTGGAATTTGGACAAACATCTTGAGACGTAACTTCGTAAATTCCAAAGTACCATGGCATCCGTTGCGATAATCAGTAGTATCGTAATGAGAATCATGATAAGATCTGGTTCAGCATGGCTACTTAATCCCTGCATGTTGAAAAAATGAGCTGTCCCCAACTGGTACATCTGGGTTATGACCGTCAGCACATGGAAGATTTGATGCCCATGGCCTACGATGTCAAACTTTCCCGGCCATGTTTTCTCGGGCTGGTGTGCTGCAAAAGCCATGGCTTGGAGAACAAACAGAAACATTACAATTACAATGCACTCGACTGCTGTTGAGGTACAATCTTCTTCATTTTTGGCGCATGAAATAAACCTCGGAACCACTGGGATTGTACACGTAAAGGCTTCAAAAGCCATGGACCCAAGAAAAAAATATTTACGTTTTAAATTGCCAGGATCTTCGCCATAGCATACCTTTGCTCCACAAAGCACGAGAAAATTCAAGACTGTTACAAGGGCTAAAATCGCAAGAAACCAATGTCCAAAGATTCTGTAAAACAATGGGTCTGACTGAACGTAGTAGTATACAAGACCCGATCCAAAGCTGTACATCGTGGCTCCAATGTAATCCACCATGAATGCTATGTAATGGACGTATGGAGACTTAGAGTGAAGAAGATGCACGCAGCTACTGGTAAAGTCACATATTATGCTACAAATTCCGAACGCTAAGACTGGCCAGGAATGGGGATCTTTTAAATAGTCATACTCTTCTGAGTAGATGTGTAACCGATGCACGATCAACAAGGCCCCTATAAGATGTGTCCATATGTTCAGGGTTTCGTTGTGAAGCTGAAACAAGCTTTTCACATAGTATAACCATCGCTGGTTCGGCAGACGGTATCCTGCTAATATGCTAGGTTCGTGAAGCACCTTGGAAACATGGCTAGCCGGAAGTGTGGGCTGTAATCCTCTTTCCCAGGGAATAAACTGAAGACATCTTTTCAGAACGTCATGAAAACTGTTCGTCATTGCTGAAAAAAACAAAACCGTAACAAATTCAGTTCGAAAACACCAAAATATCTTCGATAAGGGACAGATCTTATATGTTTCGGCAGAGATGGCAAGGGCAAACATGTGGTGGGTGTCTACTGAGCTTTATGGATGTAGGTAAAAAGATGTTTAGAGCGGATTTGGTGGGAGGCAAATGAGGACGCCCATGGGGAGAACTGAGGCTGGCAATTGATTAACAATAAAAATTCCGGCCTCCAAATAGCTCGACAAAATAGTTCTTGCTCTAACTTGTAAAAACGAAAATAGATACATTCACTTTGTTGCAATAAATGTAATTATATTGACGTGAAAGATTTAAAAACAGGAGTCTTTTCTTATATTACCGTCGGTTTATAATATATGTCCTTTCGTTTTGCAGCTGGATATATAGTTATTTACAACAGGATCCTTAGGTTTATGCTAATTTAACCGAGGCCTACCGTTTCATAGACACTGCAGATGTTAGTGTTTGTTTCGCTGGTTTTACAGTTTCCGCGGTTGGCGAAACAGTGCTGCTTGAACCAACAAGCAAGCCTATTTAACAAGATATATTTGTTAAGAAGTCGATGTAGTTAGAGCAGTCGTAGTTTCATAAGTCGCTATATTAGATGATATACGTGAGTGGATGTGTCAGAGGTATCAAAGGGTGGAGGCCGTAAAGTGTACGGGTAAAAAAGTCAATGGGCGTTTTAGAGCTCGACATTTCTCTATTAATAACTCACTGCGTCCCGACCGTAAGGTTGTCACGTGCCCCCTAAGGTAATATTTCAAATACCGGTGAAGGTGGAAAATTAAAATTTAAATAGCTCCGAGACCACAGTCAGCAAAGCCGACGGTCTAGGTATATAAATAACTAAGGTGAAACGTAAAACAATTTAATAAAATATAGCTAATGCATTCAATAACATCGACAAATTTCTTCATCACAATTTCTTCCGAACAAGTACAATCAGTGACTTATTCACAGTTGCCAATTACTATTTCATCACATGAAATTAAAGGTCTTAAGTGAGAGTATTTTCTTTCAGTGTTGTCCCTGTTACTCATCTGTCAATCACTGTCTGCCTCTTGTTTCTTATTGGTACTTCCTATACCCCTTGACTACGTGCTCTCCTGGCACTCATGGATCTGTCCTTCCGACACTTCCGGTACTCTATCACATTGCTCCTTCCGGTACTACACCTCCACACACACTGCTGACGTCACACAATGAACGCCTACCACGTGTTCTCCACGTCTCTTCCCTTGTCTCCGATCTTTAGAGGTCGACTCTAACACCCATCCGGGAGGCTTCCTGTAGAATTAGGAGGGGCGTATATTCTTGTCTCCCTACTCTGATCTCGGGAAAATTCGCCACACTCTCTCAGACATTTCATCAGAATCCCGAATAAATTATCAGGTCAACTCCCGCACTCACATCAAAATATTCCATTCAAGCTTTGTTCTGTAATAATTGTGCTATAACAATATCTTTAACGAGTTCTAATACATGCATACACATCCCTAAATTGAACTTCTCGATATAGTAAATTATCATCATCAATAGCAATCATACGCATTTTCTACCCTACGAATTATAAAAGAGGCAAACAAATATACAAATTCTAATTATGTGTGCATAAGTCCAACATTGCTTAACTCTGCATAATTCACAATCTATATATTCGAATACTGATAAAGCATATACAAGTTCTAATACTATTCACTCATACATTCAGTTATGCATTACGATGTAACATAGTAAATTACACAATTTATTTCGATTCCAATCCAACAGTCTACATACGTTAATCTTGCATGTAAATAATTCACTATATGCTACGTTATGATATGTTGATAACTCAGCTATACATGGATGATTCCATTTCTAATAAATCAAATGCACATAATAATGTGTCAATCATGCAAGACTTATTTAAGAAAGTAACGCAAATTCTGGCGAAGATATGTTACCTCAAGAAGCCTTTTCTCGCAAATCCAACATAGAATTCCACTAGAATTCCTTCCCGCCCTTTAAACGAGCGCATAACTTGGAGTACAGTCTAATGCCTCTCAACTTATCTATGATCCACCCCTGGCGAGGTTCACACATGTACTGATTGAAAAAATGGATTTGGTCTGAACTTACATAGCTGCTTATTTAGACTCTGTTCTATATTTGAATATCTCAGTTTGGACTGGTTAGAGTCCGGGCTCTTTGAAAACTGCCTTGGGTAATTTAACAATTACTCGTTATACTCGGATTTACATTTACCAAAGCCCGGGATTGCTTTCAAGCCGGTCGTGACATCAATGACTGATTGCAAAACAAACACCAGAGTCTCTAACTCGTCATCCAGGTTGTAGAATTCCCTTTGAATTTACCGCGGACAGGTCGTTACGTAATTGTTAAACAACAGAAATGCAGTTTCTTTGTGTTCAGAATAGGTTCTACAGTCGTAATAAATTTTTCCATAACGTGACAAAGATGTACCTAGTATCGCAAGAGAAACTAATTTTGACACTCATTCTTGAGAAGTAAAGTCTTAGGATATTGACCGAAAGAACAGCAGTAGCTAAAACAGTTAACGAACCCAATAAAGGAAAAAATACAACAACAACAGCAACAACAACAAAAGCAAAAATAACAACAGACTCCAAAAGCTAAAGTGAAATCATTAGAACGAAATGGGAAACAACAAATACAACACCATATAAAACAACTGCAACAAGAACGTCAAGGGAAAGAAGAACAGCAACAAAAAGTTAAACAATAACAAAAAAAAAAGGCCAAAAACTAAAACAACAACAACGGAGAGAGAAAAAGGGGAGACCGAACATGAAGACAAAAGAAACAATATAAACCTAGGGAGCTATCGTAGAACGAAGACAGTAGAGAGAAGAAAAAGAAATGAAAAAGGACAAACAAGAGAATAGGAAAAATTACTCTAAACTAAATTATGACCATGACCTAGAATGAACTATAATTCTGAATTTGAAATAAACTGAAAAAGTTACTGAAAAGAATAAAAACAATAAAACCCTACAAATTTTACAATAATAAACTATAATATATTCGGGTAACAATACAGTTTTAAAAAAGATTTTGCAAAATTTTATAACCATAAAAAGGGATGGTGGCACCCTAACTGGTCTAAAAGATCAAACAGGTAATATCCCACCCCAAAAAATGGAGGAATTATTGTATGCCTAATTTATTTTCGAACCGTATTTTACAACCAACATTTTTTCCGCTGAAAATTGTTGCGTCATCGAAATGAAAGAAATATAATTAATTTAAATTACTGACGTGTTTTATAATCATTGGTATACAAACTAGTTAACATTTCTGAACAAGTACAATGCTTTAATAAGTTTTCAAAGGAGAGGTCGAGTATGCTGTCTCAGAGAAAGTGCTCCCGCGTATTTACAACATTCTTGACCCACCGAAGATTGAGGTAAATCTGAACCCACACAAAATCGAGGTAATTCGGAACCCATCCAAGATCGAGTTAAATCGGAAATCCCCAAGATTAAGGTATATCTGAACCCATTTGAGGCCAATGAGAAACCCGACCTGCTAGAAAATTCTGTACCACTAATAAAACTTGCTGCCATAAAAATGTGAAACTTGAACAGTACATTATAAATCTTCATGACAAACGTTCTGAAACATTTTTAAACTGTGTAAATGTTATAATGGCTAGTTTTTCAGAATATCAAAGAGTAATTTCAAGGTTATGTTCTTTGGAATGATTCTTATCAAGGTTTTCTTGTTATAGGTTACTTGATTTATTCTTCTGTATAGTTTAAATAATCTTTCGATGTGTGACATTTTCTTGAATTGCTTCAATAGACAAATTTATTTAAAAAATATTGTCTTCTTTTATTCTCCTGACTTGGTTATTCTATCTCTCTCTAAAGGATCACTGCCATCTCACCTTTGTCTGCGTGGGTTCGAGTCTCGGGTTCGGCCAATGTGGTATGTGAGAAAGCTTGCCAAGTAGCTTCTCGTGGGTCGGTGGTTCTATCCATGATTTTCCCCGGTTCTTCCACCACCATTTATATAGGCTATCATGTATAGCCTACATTGTGCTGAAAAATGGCGTTAAACCCTACAACAACATCTCTCTCTCTGTGAACACTTTCGTCTTTTCGCCGATAGCGCGATTTTGGATGCTGCAAAAGGTCTACCTTGAGTAATGGTCTAAGAATGTGTATTCAACTCTTTAAAGATTATTTTAAAAACTGTAAAAGAAATTCCGTATACTCCATCCCGAATCTCAATTTTCTTATCATGAAATAACTTGTAACATGTTAAGACCACATCCCACAAGACGAAAACAGACACAATTTCAAAAGAAAAGTATCGACTTTAAAATGGAATATACGTGTTCTGATCAAGTTAAACGTTTGTGAACAGAAGGTAACCAGTTCTCGAATTAAGTGGCGTTAAATATATATTAACATTCAGAAATCGCCCAAGTGACTCTAGGCCAATACACCAGTGATCATTACACTCACTCATGGGTGACATCCTGTACGTATCATGTATTTATTATATGGGCAGTTGTCTAAGTATAAACTACTTATTGAACTAAATAGAGGTATAGAATATAAATGTACATGTATACTCTAAGAAAGTAACTATTTTCAAACTTACATTGCCAAATATTTGCTACATGTGAAGTTATTATTTCGCAAGCAGTGAATAAGTTTAGCAAGTAAATATAATTGTTAAATGTACCACTGCAAAGCAATATTTCATACACTATCTGTACTCGCTTATATGCAAATACAAACAGTATAGACCCAGATCTGCTGGCGTATTATCCTACGGTAGATCTATGTATCTGTGCAGATACACCTAACTTATAAGTGAGTATAGACGGTACTCTGTTTAACTTGTGAAACTCAAGCCATTCCTTACATGGCAGCCTAAGATAAAACTACAATGTCCATCACATCCTTTAAAAAAAAAAAAAAAAAAAAAAAAAAAAAAAATGCAATTCGTTCTGTAAATTTTACTTTTAATGCTGTGATCCCTAATCCCCAAGGATGCTTTATAAAGCACAGGCGGTTAATCTGTAGTCCAATGATGGACCCCAATTCTTGTATAGAAATAGGAAATACAGTCTGATGTACATACTTTACAATCCAACCCCCATTACAACTCTGTGATCTTGCAAAATTTTACTTCGATTTCCGGTGGCATTTCTTCATTCTTTTCTCATTATTGGTGCACTTTTAGGGATTCAAACAATAAAAGAAATATACGAACGACGGACAGACATCGGGACGCTATTTCTTGCGTCTTGCGACAATCAATGGAGTTAACAGAGAGAGAGAGAGAGAGAGAGAGAGAGAGAGAGAGTGAGAGAGAGAGATTGAGAGAGCGCAAACCATTATAACCAAACGAGAGATGTCGAGCAAACAATATCTTTTTCAAATGGAACCAGTACATTTGTCTCTCCATAGTATATGTAGGGACTCTATGGAACTAAGCTTTTATGGGGGTGGGGGCTGACATTATATTTCGCTTTCTTTTCTCAAGCTATCTGGAGACCGGAATCGATTCCAACCTCCTCGTCTTCTTTACCCAAACATGACGATATATAGGCCTTCAGATCTCCACCGTTTTGGAGAGAGAGAGAGAGAGAGAGAGACTTGCCCTCAGTGCCATAGGGAGAGATCACTGGCCCTGGGGTAAGAAACATCTGGGTCTCCCCTAGTTCTTGTTCCAACAAAAATTTTCTTTTATAAAATTAAAAAGTATTGTTCGGCTTGGGCCCCGGTTATATATCTCTGGTTGCCTCCCCACCCCACCCCGGTCGACTCTGCTTGCCCCCCCCCCCTCCCGATTTCACCTCCAAACATGTTTCGGCCTGCATCCGTAAAACTTACTAGCTAACTACTACATATTTACAACGAAAATAATTATGCGAGCGCCTCTGCCTACACCCTCCCCAACCCCTAGGAAAGTTGGAAGAACAATTAGAGCTTGAAAAAAAAGAGACAACATTCCATCTATCGATGAGCATGTTGCTATATGTGATACATTTCTAGAGCTAGGATTTGGTGTTGGTTACGAAGATGACATGCATTATATAAAACGCGCAGTGAATACCGTGCGAATTAATGTGTTTTTCTCACCTGCTTTGACCACGGAGCTTCTAAATGCTGCCCAAGGAAATAGATGTAGTGCGTTGCTGAACAAATTAAATCCGTTCTAGTTCTATTTTCCCGGAAGCGACATAACAATTATCAACGAATACCCTGGCGAAAAAAAGTATTAGTATGCAGCTAAGATCGGCAAGTCATCAAACTAAATCACACCTGGTTAATTTAGCCAGTCGGGCGGCAATGTTGTGGTTCCGCTGACTTGGAGATTGATCAACAGGTATTGTGCAATGCCCGAAATATGTGTACTAAAGGTGTTACTCATATATGTATCTCTTTTACTTGTATATACATATATCGGTCTGGTATGTGTTTCAGTTTAAGCTGACTGAACTTATGTATACATGTACATGTAATTTAGCCTAAATAAGTATAATGCATAGTTCACAGTTAGAATGTTTAAATTTTAACATTTGTTCGACTGCATGGTGTACGCATCCAGGGCCGCGGACTTGGTAGGATAATAAGGACAACATTCCGGGGGTTCACATCTGTTAAGGGGTCCACGCCGTTAAAATTTGTAATTCACAGGGACTTACTTGAAAATTTTACCTAGTGCCTAGGACCTACAAATCACGTTAGCTGCTATGTATGCATCTCGTTGTTAAGGGCGCCCGCAGAGATTGTTTCCGGATTGGGGGTGGGTGGGGGTCGTATATGTGGGGAGGGCAAACATTAAGTGGTCAGCTATTAAGTTTTACGGATACAGGCCATAACATGTTTAGAATTGAAATCGTGAGGGGGGAGGGATGCAGTTCTATGTCCACACACACACACACACACACACACACACATCTATATATCTAGAGAGAGAGAGAGAGAGAGAGAGAGAGAGAAAGAGAGAGAGTCAGGATTCTATTGTCTTAAATGAAGTAACATTAATGAGCGAAAACCAACAAGTTCTGTAAAATTCAACAATTTCATTTATTTCCCTAACTACAACATGAAAATTAAATTAAATAACACACGGCTGTGTTCCGAATTAATTCCGTTACTGAATGTACTGATGGACCAATAGTTTGGAATGTGGCGATGTGCTAACGATATTGATGTATCATAATGACATAATCCTAAATATCTTTGAATGAATTCAGAGTAATCCTAAAATAGTGATAATGCCCAAGAAGCATTATTGAGCACATTGTAATTCCAGTGAATAATTTAAATACATAAATCCTCTCAATAAAAACTGAACACAAGAATAAGACTGATTCCACTTTGGATGTTAAGGTAGAGATGAGTAATTCTGGAGTAACTAGCCTTATATAACTCTACACCTGACCTATATATCAATAATCATTGTCTGGAAATACTCTTAACTTAATGAAATTTTTCATTAAATTCATAAACAAGTTTCTTTTAGAACACTCTTAATTTCTAAATAAAGCTAGAACCTGAACTCAACATCAGTAAACATGTTTACCTACAATTAATAATGATGTTAAAATATTACCTAAAATCATAGACACGTATTAGCTATGTAATGTTTTGTTTACCAAAATGAAATAAAATGTGAATGGCAAGGTAGGTTCTTAACTCAGTTACTGACCAACGTCCAACACACATTATATATATATATATATATATATATATATATATATATATATATATATATATATATATATATATATATATATATATATCATATAATCATTGAGAAAAGCCATCACACAATAAAAATGAAATATACATAATACTTCCTCTCATAAGAAAGAGAAAGATTCATACAATAAAGCGTTCTTTTACATATTAGTCAAATAAACATATAATTAAAATCACATCGCATTAAGTTTTATGACTGAAACAAAATATACATAAAACATTATAGAATGGTATTTATATACACGTAAAGGTACATATATAAATAGATTATCCTTTCTCTTGATGTGCCTGATGTTAATAATGTATTCCTGCAGCATCAATCTCAACCTTAATAATCACTGATTTTCATTTTTTTATTTTGTTGATGAACGTAAGGGGGTTGTGATCACTAAATACAATAATTGGACGATCAACACCATTTTTGTCTTCTTAGATCTAATCCACCATTCCCTACCTCACTTGCATCAACAGACATTTTAAATGATTGTCTAAAATTTGGAGCTGAAAGAACTGGTGTGCTCTTAAGTATATCCTTTAATTTATCAAAAGAATCCTAACATTTGTCAGACCAATGAAACTTGTATTATTTTGCTCATTAACTTTGTCAGTGGATCAGCAATTATGGAAATTTTGGAACAATATCCAACCATACCTAAAATACCATCAGTTTCTTTATAAAGAGGTAATTCTGAGATAGCCTTGACCTCAACTTATATAGGTTTAACTTGACCGTGTCGCACAATGTCCTAAAAGTGTAACAAAAGCACAGCAAAACTCACATTAAAGTAATTGACAAATTACAATCAGTAAGTCGATCAAAGAATTTCCTAATGATTTACACGTGATCTTTTCAGGTATCGTTGTAGACGATGCCTTTATCGATGCAAACTTCACAATTATCTAGCCGGGATGTAATCGTGTTCGTTAAACGGTGGAAAGTACAAGGCAAACATTTCATCCCAAAAGGCATTGATAAAGTCCATCTGGAGTTATGAATGTCGAAATTTCTTTGTTCCTTCCGTTAATGGAATTTGTCAGAATCCTTTCAAACTAGTCAAATTTGGTGTCATATTTTGCATTCCAATGTTGTCAATGCAGTCATCGATCCTTGACATTGGAAATGAATCTGATTTGGTGACACTGTCGGCGCAGATGCTGAAAGTATTATCAGGTTTCAACACATGAATACGTGATAAACTTCAGTTACTTTTACTTTTGTATAAAATCATTCCTCAGCAGGTACTGAATTTCTATTTTGAAACATTTTTGTGTGAGAGGATCCGTCCTGTAAACAAGTGCTCATATTCATGTATAGATGTTTTAGTTCACCCTTTCTTGTGGCCGTAGATGTGAAAGTTTCTGGTCCAGGTTATTTAATGTTTCTGAATTTCGAGGATTGGTTACACCAAAGTCAAGTCCTGTTTTGTTCCATCATTTAAATCTTCAGTGTATGGGACAGTGCACTACTAAAATGAATTGGCTATCTCCATCACATACTCCTTTTACATATATTTATACGGCAAAGTTGTTTCTTGTTTCACCTCCCAGGTGTGTTAATGATGTAATTTAAGTTACTTACTTTCTTTTCAACTGTATAAAGAGCAAAATACTTAGCCTGAAGAGGATTTTGAGGTATGGGCAAAAGAGCCAGTACTCTTTCACCAGGCTGTAAAACTACTTTCCTTTGTATTTCTGTCATGCCTTAATTAGATTTTTGATTGAATGACGCGAACATTAGTTCTTGCAGCTTCACATGCCTTTAAAAACTTAACTTTGAACTCAAAGACCTTGTCAAGAAAAGTAATCTCCGAATTTTTGTCTGAAAGAAGTTTCTCTTTTGACAGTGTGTCCAAAAATAAACTAATTCAAAAGGACTAAAACCTAATGATTCTTGAACTGATTCCCTAACAGGAAACAACAACAATTGAACACCCTCGTCCAATCTTTTCCTGTATCAAAGCAATACGAATCATAATCTTCAAAGTTTGATTAAATCCTTCTAAAGTTCGTTGATATTCAGGGTGACAGGCAGAATACAAACTGTTGGATACCTAATGTGTGCATAGCGTGCTGGAAAATTCCAGGCAAAAAGTTTGATCCATGATCAGATTTAAATGATTTGGAAAGGCCAAAAAATGTTTTTTTTTTTAAAAAAAAAAGTACCAAGGCTTTTAATAAGGTTTTAGTTTCAATATTCCTCGAAGGAAAAGTCTCTGGAAATCTTGTAGACGTACACGTTATGGTCAACAAGTACTGGTTGCCTGATTTGGTTATAGGTAAGGTACCAGCACAGTCTACCATTTTTCTGCTAAATGGTTCGTCAAATGCAGGAGTAATTTGCAAATGAACCTTAGATATCATCTGATTGGGTGTCCCTATCATTTGATCCAACAAATGTATTGCTTTCAACACAAGAGCATGACTGCACCTCTTAGAAATTAGAGCATTTTGAATAGCTCTCTCTTGATTCTGTTGCTTATTTTTTAATCTCTAACAATTAGAAATAACATGTCCTTTTTCTTGCAATATATGCACATAGGGCGATATAAGGATTTCTGATCAGTCGTATCAGAAGTCTGATTCCTAAAATTTGTGTAAGACTGAGACTTACAAGCGCAAGTATGAGATTGAGATGTTTATGATTTTTTAAAAACCAAAAAGCTGCTGCGATTAAGACTTATTGACAAAGGAAACGTTGTGAGTCAAGGAATAATCCTCAGCTGTACGATCAGCATTTTCTAAATTTTCGACCTTTTGCTCATCAAGACAGATCTTGACATTACTATGGATAAAATTCTTGAAATATTCAAATAATATGAGATTCTAAGGGTATCATATTATAATAACCGTTACCAAACATTTTAGAAGAGCATTTTCCCATGCAAAGCTGACATAGGTCTGGTCAGTTGCTCCTCTATAATTCCTAAGCATTTGTCGATATGCCTCATGTACTAACTCATAATCCTTCAAGATATATTCAGTTACCGCATCATAATCAGCACTCTGTTATATTGACAGTGAAATGTAAAATTACAGTCTCTTCGAATAAGCAGACTTTGTAATATCAATATCCAGCGCTCTATTTGCCGTTTCAAGCTTTCAGCAATTTTCTCCAAATGAAGAAAAGTTTGATCAACTTTTGATTCCTGAAAAGGGGGTACTAACTTAATATTTCGGGTAACATCAAAACCTGAACTTGGGTGTAAAGTAGGAGAGTGCTTTCCGCTTGCCAGTTTTAATTCTTTTAATCTAAATTTAATTTCATTTTCTTCTTTATATCTTTGTCTCTGTAATTCCTTTCTCAACCTTCATCTGCATTTACCCATCTTCTCTTTCTTTCCCTTTCTATTTCCATTTTCTGCAATTGCAGAATTATTTTTCCTCTTTCTGAAGCTGAAGCCTTTTTAACTCTGTTTCCTTCTGAGTTTTTAATTTTAAGTATATTACTTTCATTTCAGGGCTATATAGAGAGTGACTAATCAAACCAAAAGCACTTTAATCCCCAAAATGTTTCAAACCAATTTTTTTATTATTGCTTTGTTATAGAAACCTTCGCTTCGGAAAGATCGTTATGAACAGAAACACTAACCCTTACTGCACAGGATTTAAAATAACTTTCTTCATTTAGATGACATTGTGAAAGCTTCCTGGTTTCAGTATAGATTTCTCAAATATGTGAAACTAAAATACATGGGATAAGAAAATTCCGAAACAAAGTGAATTTATATTTAAAAAACAAATTGAAGTTTTCTGAAATATTTTAGAAATAATCATGTCTCGGACGAGTTCCCCAATCTTTTAATACGATTATATGGTCTTAAATTAAGTAAAGGAATAGGGCGAAAACAGAAAAAAATTGAAAATTTCAGCACAAAAATTCTTTCTCTAAAATACAAAGTGAAAATTTCAAAATAACTCACAATATTGTAACTTAAATCCAAAATAAATCAAAATTTATTTCACAAGATCAAATGTTCTGAATGAATCTCACTGGTGTTCCGAATTAATTCAGATGTTGAATGTACTATTGTGCGAATAGCGTGGAATGTGGCAATGTGCTAACAGGCTTGATGAATCACAATGATATAATCCAAAATGCACTTCAATGAATTCACAGTAATCCCAAAAACAATGATGTCTACGACGTATTAATGGGCACTTTGTAATTCCAAAACTTTTACTCAGCTTTAACAGCAACATCGATCTCAAAAATAGTTTAGCTCCATAAAAGACAAGGTTGATAACTTTCGGTGCAACCGTTTTGATTGGATTCTGCTTGGAGTTTTACGATTTGTTGTATGTCAAAATATTATCTGCTACGTTGTCGGTCATATTTGGAGGTACTCGCAGAAATAAAAACTAGCCGTATTGACTGCACTGTAGTATGCAGCAAAATAGTATAACACAATGAGTAAGTACGCCGTCTATTAAAAAACCTTAAACTTAAATTTTTCTGGGATAGCCATCGCTGTACAACTAAATGACATGCAAAACTTGAGCGACTAAATTATGTTGGTACTACTCGCAACTCTGAAAAAAAATGTAAAATATGAGGAAAAAAGTAAATTGCATCTTAAACAACACAGAAAATAATTATCGTTATTTTTCGGCGAGAAGATTTCATTGATAGTCTGCAATTCAAAACAACTTCGCTAGAATAATTATTCAAGAACAAAGTCGTATGCATGCATATGGCAAAAGAATTCGCTGGCTACAAAGTTATTTTGTTGACGGGCACGGATATTCACCCTTTTGACAACATGACCTTGTGGGAAACATTTGATGCGACAACTCTGTCACAAAAAAAATCTACAGGTTTGGATGATGTTGATAAAGATTTCATCTAAAAGAAATCTAGGCGCGTATCGTGTTTTGTTTCTGAAAGTGGACATACTGTTGCTGGCAGGTAATTTTGAAAACTTTCGTGATCTCTACCTATCGTATTAAAATTTTGATCCTGCTTACTAATATTGCTGCCACGGACTGTTTTGGACTGAACTCAGTCGGAATAAAATCAGCTTGAATAATACCAGTTCAGCTTGAGTTGCTCACTGATATTTAGATGAACAAGTTTATCGAAAAAATATAATCCTTTTCTGAATTTCTGTCATCACAATGGTCAACGACAAGTATCTGCTAGTGTTATAATGAAATGCAGGAGGCAAAGTATCTTATACAACTTAAATTAAACAATCGTTATGACTGGGCCTTGTCAATGAAGCCTTTTCTCATGAATGCTTCCAGAACATTATATGGGTGAATATTTTGCGTAGCTACGACACATGCTATATTTTTTAGGTCGATGTTTGATCAACCCAGAAGATCCACATGATCGGCACAACGACGGCCTTTGTTACCAGAAAGAATACTAGTGGACGATTCAAATCTAAGACTTTTTTTCGACACCACTTAAAAACAACTTAGGATGGGAAATTGTAATGTACCAAAACTGACTCCAAATATGCTGGATAAAACGCGCTACTTAGTACACTTTACAAACTTGAATCAGATTCTCGACATAGGATTGCAGAATTCATCGCGTGGTAAAAGTCAGGCAGGAATCTTGGCTCAGGTCTGATGTCGATCTCAATACGGCCCGGAGAGCAGCTGCAACAAGTGATTTTCACACTGACTTCTTTAAAGTCATGAACAACTCCATATATGGCAAACCAATGGTTAGCTAGTCAACAATGTAACGCGACGGGATAAGCTTGTTGCCGATCCTGGCCTTGTCACGAAGATTTAAAACAAATAAGATTACATTCAGTAAAACTCCAGCTAGATTTATCAATTCAACTTGAAGGCAAGGCAATAGATTAAGACGAAATACATAGTTATCGTCATGAAGATTGGGGTCATAAAATACAAACTAAAACATTATAAACAAAATTGAAATAGAAAGTAAAGCTCAAGTATTGTTTGATAAACAAGAGACAATATTTGATCAAGAAACAGATTTAAATATACATTTTTTTAAAAAGATAAATTATTTAATTTTGCATCTTAACAAATTTACACCAATACAAGAAAATCCATGCATTGATTACCCATACCGGGGGATAAAAACAGAAGCGCTGGCACTATTGTACAAAATTACGGGCAATACATGGTTACTTTATGCAATACAATCGGTATTAAACTCACTTTGGAATCTCTGTATAGTCCACACAAATATATCCTTGATGAATATAAACACTGGTTTAGTAAATGTTCAGTAATTATACTAGATTCCCAGAGACATTAGTCGAATTAAATATTTCTGTTAATATGAAGCAAATAAAATCATTATCATTACAGTAAAGGAATGAAAAAGAGACAGACATGTAGATATTTTAATTATATGTAAAGGAGATTATGCCAATAATTGTCTCCTTTAATTATTTTGGAGGAAATAATTTAATAATGTTTCATCCCAAGTTATGTGGTAAATATTTATTAATATTTCATCCCATATTCTGTGGTAAATAATTTAGCTAATATTTCATCCCATATTCTGTGGTAAACAATTTAGCTAATATTTCATCCCATATTCTGTGGTAAATAATTTCGCTAATATTTCATCCCATATTTGGAGTTAATAATTCATTAATATTTCATCCCATATTTGGAGTAAATTCTTTATTAATATTTCATCACATATTTTTTAAAGTTAATGAGTGATTGCCTTTGGGAAACGAATGAAAAATTAATGAAAACTAACCAATGCAAAAATAGTTACCGAAGAAGATAATGTTTTAAAACTTCTTGAGGATATTCAATTTTCCAGACACTTATATTAACAGCCAGAATAAAGAAAAACAGCTAGACGAGCCAATTTATGGTGGCTTTAGAGTGCTAAAAGTATTTAAAATGCTGATGTATGAATTTTACTACAACAAGCTAATGAACCAATAGGGTGATAAAAATGAAGCAATTAATGACCAATATAACTTATCTGATGCATTAATGTTGAAACAGAGATGTTTTATAATAATATGAAAGAAACAAATAGTCTCATGATATATTTTATTACAAAAGTGACAAGAGATGTGGAATACGATTATCTACCAAGATAATTTTTCCTACTGTTTAAAGGTCAGACGCTCCGGTGACCTGGCGGTTAGAGCGTCTGCTTCGGAGGCGGAAGATCGTGGGTTCGATCCCCGGTCGAGTCATATGAAAAACTTATAAAAATGGTACTAACAACTTCCTCGCTTGGCGCTCAGCATTAAGAGGTTAGTGTTAGGACTAGTCGGCCTGGTGTCAGGATAATGTGACTGAGTGGGACATCATGTTACATGCCTGCGACATGATGCCCGAGTGCTAGACATCACTATAAACTGCCACACTTCAGACATCGTAGCGATATGACTGAAAAATTGTTAAAGCTACGTTAAAAATCCAAATCCCACTTACACACAATGGTCAGACTGATGGCGTATAAGTACATCCATCTTGTGGCCTTAGACATTAGCTTTATGACTCTAGATTCTCTGATTATTAACCAGATAAGCAATGATAAAGAAACTAATTTAATGTTATTACATCATCTCCAAATATACATCGTCATTTGGTTACTAATAAATACCTTATCATACGGTTATCAGATTAATCCCTTTCTACCTTGTAATCAATCTAATATTCCAGCCTCATTAAAGGCGTATTCATTTTATTTTATTTTCACCTTATCATTGTAACATCAACAATATAACATTTTCATGGCGTTCTTTTATGACAGAGTTATGCTTTTGTGCCTGAAAATATATTCCACTGTTTCTACCACTAAATGCTAGCTTTGTTAAGTTGGTTTTTTTTTTTCTATCATATAAATTTGCGCAATCTTCTACATGAAACAGCATTAGATTCCTGACATACACTAATAAGTAGTTCTTGTAGTTTATCTAATCGATCACCAGGATCTATTCGAATTATATATTTATCTATCTAAAACATATTATGTTCTAAATATTGCTATATATGTGTTGAACATATAATTACAACAAAGTCAGAAAAGGTTTGATGTTCTAAATCGAATGCAAATTTTGCAGCAAGTTGTATTATCACCTGTAATCATATTATGAGGTTATATATTTAAGGTACATTTATTTAGTGCTTCATCGGGGCGTCATGACTCTGTCTTTAAGATACATTTATTTAGTGCTTCATCGGGGCGTCATGACTCTGTCTTTAAGGTACATTTATTTGGTGCTTCATCTGGGCGTCATGACTGTCTTTAAGGTACATTTATTTAGTGCTTCATCGGGGCGTCATGACTCTGTCTTTAAGATACATTTATTTAGTGCTTCATCGGGGCGTCATCTGTCTTTAAGGTACATTTATTTAGTGCTTCATCGGGGCGTCATGACTCTGTCTTTAAGGTACATTTATTTAGTGCTTCATAGGTGCGTCATGACTCTGTCTTTAAGATACATTTATTTAGTGCTTCATCGGGGCGTCATGACTCTGTCTTCAAGGTACATTTAGTTGTTGCTTCATCGAGGCGTCATGACTCTGTCTTTAAGATACATTTATTTGGTGCTTCATCTGGGCGTCATGACTCTGTCTTTAAGGTACATTTATTTGGTACTTCATCTGGGCGTCATGACTCTGTCTTTAAGGTACATTTATTTGGTGCTTCATCTGGGCGTCATGACTCTGTCTTTAAGGTACATTTATTTAGTGCTTCATCGGGGCGTCATGACTCTGTCTTTAAGGTACATTTATTTGGTGCTTCATCTGGGCGTCATGACTCTGTCTTTAAGGTACATTTATTTAGTGCTTCATCGGGGCGTCATGACTCTGTCTTTAAGATACATTTATTTAGTGCTTCATCGGGGCGTCATCTGTCTTTAAGGTACATTTATTTAGTGCTTCATCGGGGCGTCATGACTCTGTCTTTAAGGTACATTTATTTAGTGCTTCATAGGTGCGTCATGACTCTGTCTTTAAGATACATTTATTTGGTGCTTCATCGGGGCGTCATGACTCTGTCTTTAAGATACATTTATTTAGTGCTTCATCTGGGCGTCATGACTCTGTCTTCAAGGTACATTTAGTTGTTGCTTCATCGGGGCGTCATGACTCTGTCTTTAAGATACATTTATTTAGTGCTTCAACGGGGCGTCATGACTCTGTCTTTAAGATATATTTGTTTGGTGCTTCATCGGGGCGTCATGACTCTGTCTTTAAGGTACATTTATTTGGTGTTTAATCAGAACTTCATGACTAGAAGAGAACATATTGTCATTATTTTTCTGAATATTTGCATGTGCATCAGAAACAAGCTAATTATCCAATTGATGTGCATCCACATTCTCTTGCATGTTTATCTGTAGTTGTATTCCGTGTAGAACATTAGTTAATTTATAAGCTGTTCCTGTATTGTTTGGTATGTGTGCTTCTTAAAAATCAAACCATCAAGAATGGGGATTAGTATAAAAAATGTTTTTCTATTGATATTTTTCATTTCAGCGACTTTGTATTGCTCGTCAAGAGAATGTTTATGTATTTCTGAAAATTGAGGATCTACTTTATAACCTTCTAGATATAATATGTTACGTAATCCTTCCGCACAAAAAACGCAAAAAATCCCATGTTATGTTTTTGTTGCTAAATTTTAATACTTTTCAGCATCTCTTTATCCAACCTTATTCTGGTACTTTATCAAGACTCCTTTGAAATTCGTTCTTGGTGAATCGAGTATTACGTTTTGTTCAGGTCGTACAAACAGCTTTTTCACGAATTATCTCTCTCTTGTGATATAATCAAGAAAGAAATAAGCCATTCTGTACTTATTGATTACAGCTTTAGACATTAGATCAGAAATAATCATATCCTGATGGTAGTAAATATTCTCCAATTGATAATGTCAGTTTGCACATTCTATAATTTCGAATGCTTTGAAGTGCCATTATAATCTCATATCCTGATGAAGAACACAAGGATGAATTGATTCATCAGTATTGATAGGAATTCTACATTTCTCTGAGTAAACAATACACTGAATAGCTTCCGTACCAGTGTTTTGTGCATAAGCAGCCATTGGTCTGAACATTCTTCATTTTCACTCATTTCAATTGTCTCTATTGTATTTCTTCCCACAGATGTTGGTATCCTTAAATTTCTGAATTTCATGATACCGTTCTAATCATTTAATTCGAAAATAAAATTGTCATTGTTTCAAGATTGTTCCTAATTGCATCATTCGTATCTTCTTTACCCTTTACACCAATAAAAACGACACAAATTAGCACATTTGGCCTTAGCCTAGGTGTTCCATCCTGTAAATACTATTAAGATTGTATGCTGCTTTGATGTTGATGGTTTCCTGTTTCTTTTGAGTTCTATACTTTCCGTATGTTGCCATCCTTTTGATTTAGTTAAGTTTTGTTTTACGAAATCTAGGGCGTATAAATAAGAAATTATTCAAATTTCTTACGCTTTTCATACTCTACTCACTTATAAACAGCAATGCCACTACAATACATGGATAACTCCCAAGTTATCTGTTTATCAGAAAGATTGGTAAAAACAATAAGTTTAGGCTACCAAAGTTATTCTAATGAAGCAACAGGATGAGTAGAAGACATTCGAATCACTTAAATGCTGAGTTGGCGAACATTGCTCTCTTAATCGTTAATTTATACGCGACCTTGCTCAGTTTCCATTGAACTCAAAGAAATTATCGTGAGTAGTAAGGTGGGACGGTCTAGGGACTAGGGGAGTTCCATGTTAAAAAGGTAATATCCACTCTGGGGACTATGTAAAATTTAACATGGGAGAAAAAAAATATCGACTCTGAGGACAAGGGAATTTAACATGGGAGAACAAATATCCATTCTAGGGACAAAGGGAATTGAACATGGGAGAAAAAAATATCCATTCTAGGGACAAAGGGAATTGAACATGGGAAAAAAAAGCAATTCTAGGGACAAGGGGAAATTAACATGGGATTTTTTATTTTTTTAAAAATTAAAAAAATAAAAAATAAAAAAGGGCAATGGAAAGTCAATCTCTTTTCGAGACCTATGAGTGGCCCTGAAAAGGGCCTTTGGTTTTCTTCTTCTTCTTCTTCTAACTCCTTAACTTCTTTATCCATCCTCTTATTTTTTCCATCATTCCTTTCTTCTTCTTCTTCTTCTTTTCTGTTTCCGGTATCCAGTCCGGGTGACCCATGGCTCGGAACTTCTGTTGGATTTTCATCCAGTTAGCGTTTAGTTTCTCTAGTTCTTCCTTTTTCTTTCTATTTTCTTCTTCTTTTCTTTCCTTTGACCACTTTTCTTTGATCTTCTTGACCTCTTCGGTCAGCACATTCCTCATTACTTCTTCCGCTTTCTTAATCTTGTCTAAGCCCCACTTCACAAAAGACCAATCTGTCCATTCTACAATGTCTTCTAAAAAACACCTTACACTCGTCACATGAACTATGGCTTCTTTCAACTTGCCCACTTTCACATACGGTGGGTTAATGAAACCTCTGATTCTCTTCTCCTCATCCTCTATCATTTCTTTCACAATATCGATGGCTAAGTGGAGGCTGGTTACTTGTCTTGAGACGAAGTCTTTTGTCACTGCATGCCTTCATTCCTGTTCAAGCCTTTCTGCTACATTCGTTACATCCACCATCCAATACCAACTTCCCATAAGGTTGTTATACAAAGCTGAAGCTGCTGGCATCTTCTTGTTTGCTTATTCCGTGGAATGGGCTCCAATGGCAAACACTGTTAGTTTTATAGTTAAAGCGCGGACGTGATGGAAAACATCCCCCTAAAGCCAAAAGTTATATTACCTAGATCATCACTTAAAACGTGCGGACGTGAAAGAAAACATCCCCTACTTTTCTCATTTCATATGATCTACTATCCACATACGTGAAGCATCAATAAACAAACCCCTAATCTACTATTCACACACGCAAATCATTAAAATGAAACCCAAATCTACTATCCACACAAACGTACGTGAGCGCTTACAAAAAAAACCACACACACACAAGGAAAAAAAAAGAGTGTTTATTTTCACACTACTCTACCTACACACATTGGCAAATCGATTACTATTTCTTTTCTAAAGGTCTGGGTAGCCCTGAAAAGGGCTGTTTGTTTTTAACTCCAGATGCATCTAATGTTGGCACCTTCCTGGCCTGGCACCACACACACACATCTTCTTCCCCAGTCTCCTTTTACCTTTTTTCTTGGGAGTGCAGAGGCGGGATAAGTGGCTTCAGAATCCCAATTTTCTGTCTCTGGGATTCTGAAATTTCTTCTCTCCTTTTCCTCCTCTTCTTTTTTTCTTCTTTCCTCCTCCTCTTTCATCCTTCCCTCTTCGACAATGGCCTCCGCGGCCAGTTCATTTAGTATGCGCCTGGCATATTCCAGGTGCATTTGGAGTTCTAGAAGCTCTACAATTCTGGTATTCATTGTCTTGTTAACGAATGAACAGGGTAGCTAGACTGCCAAGCGATTTTTAATTTATAGTTAAAGCGCGGACGTGAAGGAAAACATCCCCCTAAAACAAAATTGATCTTACCTAGATCATGACCCAACAAACGCGCGGACCTAAAAGAAACACTCACTTTTTTATACTGTCCATCACTATTCTAAAAAATATTCATTAATCACTTCAATATACTATTCACATACGCAAAGCAATCCAATCAAACCCCAAATCTACTCTCCCCACACCTCAAACGGCAAAAAACATGATCTTAATCTACCATCCACAGAAAGGTACGTGAGCACTTACAAACAAACAATCCTATACACAAACACATACACTCACATCACAAAAGAGTCAGTGTTTATATTCACACTACTCGACAAACACACACGCAAATCGATTGTTATTTCTTTTCTAGAGTATTGGGTAGCCCTGAAAAGGGCTGTTTTTGTGTTTGCTATGGCAATCTTTTAGTTTCTAAGAATGCGACGTCCTCTGAGGATAGATTTTCTGACGATAGGTCTGCTTCTTCGGAAAGAGAAGAAGAACTCTTTGGTGTCGATACGACAATCGACAAAGCCTCTGTCAGGTTCAGGTTGCTGCTGCTGCTGATGTTGCTGCTGCTGTTGTTGTTGTTGTTGCTGTTGCTGCTGTCTCTGAAGTCTGTACTTCTCTGTCCATTCTTCTTTCTCCCTGTTCACTTCTTCTCTGAAGAGCTCTTCTATCAGGTCTTCAGTGACTTTTAGCATTCTCACATTCTCTATCTCTTCTGGCTTCGGTATCAGACTGTGTCTGACCCTATGCAAATTCACGTAGGCTTCGTTTAGCTTAGCTAGTTTGGAGCACATCTTCGTAGGAGGATGAGTCGACAATGGATGGTTAGACTGTTTGTTGTTGTTGAGTTGGATTATAGTGGTGTGCGCTCGCAATGAGCATGTAGCACTGGTTTGTGATGCCACAGGCACCTTTTTGATTACTCCTGGGGGAAGGAATGGTGCCACTTCCTCCAGGCATTTATGTGTTCACAGAACACTTATTGATTGGGCCGTCAGGTCGAAGTACCCCTGTGTACATATCGACCTGATTGTAAGGCCTATATTTTTGTTTGTATGAGTGGGATTGGACCCAGCACGCACTCTGCCATTCATTTGCATTGATGAGCGACCAGTGGGATTGGACCCGATCTAGTTCGAGTTTTAATTTATGATGCGTGCATTGCACGTATGGGTTTTGATGTCTGTCCGTGGTAAGGGGTGAAAGTGGTCGGGCTCGGGCGGAGTTGTCTTGTCACAGGTTAGCATGGTTTTTCCGATCCAGGATATTTGTTCTAAATTTCCGTCTTTTGGAATTTGAATAAAAAAACTGCTGTTTTTAAGAGAGGTAGAGTTTATTGAGGTAGATGTTAGCTAATAGGTGACAGCAATTTGATTGGTTTGTTTTGCAGCATTGTGCTGCTGGCCCTGGATGGAATTGGTGTTTATTCCATCTTATTGAGTAATTATTTAAGGTCCTATTTTTCTAGTTATAAGTTTTGGTTGCAGCCTTGTGCTGCTGGCCCTGATAGTCATTGGGTTTTTTGACTACCTTATGCTTGTAATGTTTTGGGGTATTGATCTATGTTATTGTTGTATTTGCAGCATTGTGCCGCCGGCCCTGATAGTCGTTGGGTTTTTCGACTACCTCATATGTGTAAGTTTTGGGGTCTTAATAAGGGTATCCCTGATGGTCTATTCTTGCAACCACCTTATGCGTTCTATTTTTGGGATTACATAGTTATATCTAGGTTTATCTTAGCTGTCACCTATGTATAGAGAAAAGAGTTTTTGTAGCTGTTGGTTAGGATGTTAGGAGAAGGATAGGTAAGGAGGAGTGGAGTAGGATTTTTATTTTCACCACCTACCCCCCTGTATATTCCTTCCTGGTTTTTGTACTAGTTGTTTTTTGTGGTTGGTGTTTTTTATTTTATTCTTGTTATTTGTAAAGTTTTATCAGCCAGTGGATTTGTTTTGCTTATAATTGTTTGGATTTATCCTTAGTTTGTTTTAGTTAATCAGGTCCCTGCACGGTCGTGTTGGTCCGTGAACCCACAGGACCTATCCGGCCGTCCCAGTTCCTAATTATTTGTGTTTAAATTTTTGTATAAATTTCAGTTTTTTGAGAACAGTAATTCCTTAGTTTGTTTTAGTTAATCAGGTCCCTGAACGGTCGTGTTAGTCCGTGAACCCACAATACCTATCCGGCCGTCCCAGTTCCTAATTAATTGTATTTAAATTTTTGTATAAAGTTCGGTTTTTTAATGAAAGTAATTCCTTATTTTGTTTTAGTTTATCTGGTCCCTGAACGGTCGTGTTAGTCTGTGAACCCACAAGATCTATCCGGGCGTCCCAGTTCCTAATTAATTGTATTTAAATTTTTGCATAAACTTCTGTTTGTTTAAGTAAAGTAATGCCTTAGTTTGTTTTAGTTAATCAGGTCCCTGCACGGTCGTGTTGGTCCGTGAACCCACAAGACCTATCCGGCCGTCCCAGTTCCTAATTCATTGTATTTAAATTTTGTATAAATTTCAGTTTTTTAAGGAAAGTAATTCCTTAGTTTGTTTTAGTTAATCAGGTCCCTGGACGGTCGTGTTAGTCCGTGAACCCACAGGACCTATCCGGCCGTCCCAGTTCCTAATTAATTGTATTTAAATTTTTGTATAAATGGTTAGACTGGAAACTACCCCGGTTCTTAAAGTCAAAGCGCGGACGTGAATGAAAACATCCCTCTACGGTTTTCGAGCCGCAACGTTCAATGAGTGTCATGAGAGGGATAGTAAGAAGTCAAAGAGCATGAATCAACATTCTTATAGCCAAACAAAAGACAAAAGCATTTTTTTTTCAAAACACAACATTTTTTATTCAAAATCACTTAACACTAACCAATAACTCTAACATTTTTAACAATAATCCAACAATATAACATCAACCATTTTTTTCAAATCACAAACATTTTTTTCAATTTACACATTATTTTGGACAGGGTTGACAACGTTGTGAATGAAATTGTGATTTCCACTGATGGAAGTCATTAGGCCATTGATGGACACTACGTTTCCTAGCTTGAGACAAAAGATAAGCATAATGGTCACAAAACCATCGATCTACTTTCACATCGTTTCTTGAAGAAGAACGAGGATCAAAATGAGTCACTAAATGTTCTAAGGAATAGCCCAGGCTGCGATGATGCAGAAAATACACACAGTACTGTCCACACACCAAGGAATCTGTGCCTTGTAATTTCACATTATTGAATCGGGTGGTCTGAGCATTTCTTCTCATAAAGTCGATGATATCGTCTTCCAAAGGGGGCAATCCGTACGAATCGAAATATTCCACACATCCTTCTTGAGGAAAGTAGACGGCTACCCAGTGGGTTCCTGGGAGATGACTGTCGTCCGTGTTGATCACACAAGCTTGATGGTCTTGAGGTTTGCGATGAGGGAGTTCATCTTTAGCACAGACGACAGGATTCCAAGAAGCCGTGTACGAGCTGTGGTTCAAAAGGTAATAAAGTTGCCAGGTATCCATGTTTTTTTCTTCTTCACAGGTAATGATAAGTGATCAATTCGATCCTGACTTTTTGCTTCAAAATGTCTGACAAGTAACCGTTTCTTCGCTTCGTCTCCCCACTCTGATTCTGGACAGCTTCGATACGATGAATCTCTAGTGTGGTTAATGGTGGACAAGAATGTTCACGCAAGTCTTTATACCACTGATGCAACACGACTTCGTCCGAGATGAGACTCCAAGCTTCGTCCAGATACTCATCCAATTTTTCTTCTTGACTCAGCATCGGGCATTTATCGTGTTGAATTTGACTGGGATGATCGTTCTGACATCCATAGCAATCTTTCTTGATCAATTCCGTCATTTTTTCGACCAAGTGTTTGGCAAAACAGGAGACTAAATGGGCTTCTTGTTCTGGCCATCTTGACTTCATCATAACTTCATCGTCTTTGTCTTGGGATTCTCCTTCCACGGTCTCCTCACATTCCATCTCCAAAGTTTCTCCACTAGGTAAAGAGGGATAACAGTCTTCCATTGCATCTAATAGTCTAGAATGACTTCTCTCAAACTGTTGATTTCTATCGTATTATCGAATTCGGCATACAGGAGGACGTTCACCGTCTCTGTTAGATTTGTAGTAAACTGAATTTCCACACGAATCTGGCCCGATTTTATAGGGTGGAAATGTCCCTCGTCGCTGCCTTGGTCTGGAGTGAAATCGAAAGCCCACAAAGCGTAGCCTCCTGCGTAATCCTCGTACGTAATGCCATGACTGGTGTTGGTTCCTAACTGACCGGTGGCTTCGTACAGGGACAAGTACGACCTTAAGTAATTCTTCTTGTCAAAGTTAGGTTCGAAAGGTCGGGTACACAAGGTCTTGCCATCGCGACTGACTTCGATCTTGGACACGTCAAAGTGTTTAAAGTAGAAAGGATTTTTATTGGCAGCTCCGTTGAAGGCTGCATTCTAGACGATACCAAGGATCAAACGTTTTGGTAACTGTCCTTGGAATAGATGATCTTCGATCATGGATCGCAGCCCCGTAGGAATGGTGAAGGTTTTCACTTCCACGCGTCGTATGGGATACTTGGCGGTCGTTCTGCTCAACGTCTGACTGATGTCGTTACCCACTTTAGGTAACACTTCCACGCGTCGTACGTAGAGCCTGGCTTCCTCGATGACAGTTTTGCAAGCACTAGTACCTATCAAATGGAAAGCGGCACTACTACGATTCAGTCTCAGGCGGAGATTCACTCCGTTCAGCAAATACTTTTCTTGTAACCACATGTCCAAATGCAAGCGATCCATCAGTTCTAAACTATCTCCACTTTTGATTCTGTCTCTTCGTTCTACAAATCCCGCATAGTGTTCTTTCTTTGTATCAATTTCGAATTCTTCAAACTGGCCTGCATCGTCAGCTTCCCATACCACACAGGCATTGAGATGAGTGTTCTTGGCGTTTATTCCGTACGTCAAGAGATTTTCCAGGTACGCTCGATAAGGGTAAGTATCCATGCTGCTACTGACTAGTTTGTTATTCAAGTACAAGTCCACTCCACTGAACAAGGAATGCATGAAATTGTTGACGGGAGCTATTACCTCATCACCATCTAGGGGCGTATAATCCTCATCGACAACTTTGACTTTCAGGTACAAGTAACGGCTATTCAGATCGATGTAATCTTCGGGGTGTCCTCTGATTTCAAACTCGATGGGAGCTGAGGCTGTCAAAGAGGAGACGGGATGAAATTCCACCCACTGGGATTCTTGCATGGTCATCATGGTGGGGGGCATGGCAAACAGATCCAGTTCCGACTTGGAACAAGCGCAAGAGTCTCGGTGCATCATTTTTTGTTCTTTCTCAATAATCGAAAACGTCTAAGTCTCGAACGGTTCTTCTTTTCTTTGTCTTTCTAGCTTTAAACGTGTGAAGTCTGGTGAAAGGATGTTTTCTTCGTCGTCTCTTTCTGCCTTGTCCTTGCTGAATGCCTGACTCGGTAGTGTGCAGGGCATTTATAGGTTTTTCTCGTCGGCCCAAAAGGTCTTTGCCCGTTTGCAGCAAGACATTTTTGCCTGCCCTCATGAAGGCTTCTTTGGGGTTTTGTTTGTCGATGATCACATTTTGGAGAAATTCTTTGCCTTGTGTCAGTGCCGCATCTTTCAAGGCGTGCAATCGTCGTGTCACCATCGGTTTCAACACCGGTGCCACCGAACGAAAGCCCGATTTCAACATATCTCCTAAACCGTGTCCTCGCTGTCGAGCAACCCCTTGGTACACTGGATACATGACTTACAAATCGTGAGAGAACCGTTTTCGAAAATGGAGTTTCACCGTGACTTTTCCTTTGGTGAATGGAATATTTTGTCCCAGATCTCCTTTTATAGCAATGTTGACCGTGTCCAAATAAGACTTGCTGACAGGCAAATAATGAGGATCTACAAAGTCGCGGTGTACATGATAGGTGTTTCCACCTTCCTCGTCAGCGGCCGTGGAAGAATCCACTTTGAAAGGAATGACACGCAGTAACGGTACGGAGGTGTGTCCCACCACGTTATACTCCACCACATCGGAGTACACAAACATCAAATTCAGTCCATGGTTCAGCTCTACCCGGACATGAACAAACTTGCTAAAAGAATCATTGTCGTAAATAACTGCTGATTCGCCTTTTTGTTGTTCTACTTTCTTCCTCAATTCCATGTCTCCGCCCAACATGTCAAACAATTCAGGACAAAATAAAATGGACACGATTTTACTCCCGTCAAATTTCATCAAGAAGCGACGAGCTGATTTGTGGTATTCCATAGTGACACTTTTTTTGACACTTTCCAAAGCTTTCAGAAACACGACATTAAACCTGGAGGCAATGGTGCTCACCAAATGTTGACCACTAAAATAATAGCCTGGGGAAATGAACAAGTGATAGGTGGTGTACTTTTGATTTTTTGTGCCAGGGGTTTTCTTGTCATATTTGCCATGAGTATCCAAGTACTGTTGCATTTGCTCGTCATAAACTTCCACATCAAAAAAGTTTTGATTGGGAAGGTCATTGAGGACTTGGGTCGGGTGAATGATTTCCACTAAAGCCACTTCCCAATGGGCTTCGTGATCTAATGGGATGGCCTGAGGTAATTTGGCCGTGTAACAGCACAACGTGTTGTTGGGAAACACCTCCATGGAACTGTCACTAGGTAAGGTTAAGTAAAATTGGTTTTGGTGACTCATAATTCCAGAGTTCTGTGGCTGTCCGAGGGGTTACTGGACGTGAGAGGCGTGTCTCCGCCCAAAATAGGGTTGTTGTTGTTGGAGTGGTGACTGGCACTGGCACTGGACACAAGGTTCCCGTTCGAGGAGAATTTCAGGGAGGGATTGGGAAGCAGGTAACCGATGCAACTGCTCAATAAAATGGTCCACAATTGTTTGTCTCCCTCTTGCAAACTCAAGTTGGCGATGGCTGCACCGATGACACAATACACCACGAAGATTTGGCAGAAAAAGACGATTTGCGTTTTAGGCACACGTTCTCCACACCACACCCACAAAGGTTGTTTTTGTAAATCTTGCACAGAAGAACTAGGTGAAGGAGTGGTCGACGTAGCTGCGTCTGTGTGAAAGGGCATGATGGTCACTTCTTTTTATAGTCGATGACTTGCGAAGCGTCGATCCAAGAATCAAAACTGGGTGGATATCCTTTCCAACGTACTTTGACTTCTTTGACACGTCGTTTACCCACTTTACGGGTTCTGCGTTCGAGAATGCTTTCGATGTCGTACACGTCGTCTTCTTTTTTGGTGACACGTTGTAACTCGGGCAAATAAAACGTTCCTTTGAGCACTTCTCCGTTCATATCTTCCAATTTATAGACGGCAGGATGACGGCCATGCACTCGTCCAGTGACACGAAACAATTCGGTCGTCCAGTTAGGTAAGTAACCTTTGTCGAAAGTGCGTTTGGTTTTGCCAATGCGTACCCAATCTCCTAGGGTCAACTCTCCACTTTTCTTGGGGGACAGCCGTCGTCAGGGACGTACCAAACAGGCGCTCAAACACCATCACTTCGTTGTCGGGAGTCACTTCTTGCGGGGCACGTCCGATGCTTCGATGGTAAGATTGGTTGTACGCTTGCACCAGATGCGGTAAGATGTCGATGTACTTCAGAGTGTGGTGATGCGTAAAATATTTCCACATGCGTTCTTTCAAAGTGCGTTGAAAACGTTCTACGATGCTAGCTTTGGTTTCGGGATTCTCGGTGGTAAAAAAATGAATGTCACGTTTCTTTAATTCTTTTTGGAAAGCTTGGTTCAGAAATTCGGTACCTTTGTCCGTTTGCCATCGAAGAGGGTGACGACCGCTTTGTTTCAACACCCGTTGTAGGACTCGCACTAACTCGCTGCTCGATTTGGAAGTCAAGGGCACGACCCAGGCAAATTTGGAAAAGACGTCGATGACACAAAACAAATATTTGTAGCCGCGATTGTAACTGGCCAAATGAGAGACATCGGCTAAATCGGTTTACCATTGATGATCGATGCCTTCCACTTGGGTGCGACTTCTGGAAAACTTGCGTCGAATGGGTTTGTGTAAAGTGTAGGTAGCTTGTTCTTGTAACCATCGTTGCACTTGAGGTAAACGGAGACTTTTCAGTCGCATTTTGGCAGCACGATACAATTTTTGAACTCCTGCGTAACCTGCAGGATGGGAGGGATCGTAGTAAATGCTGGCTAACACTTTTTCCATTTTTTGTGTTTGTGTGTTAATAAGACACCCACTCTTGGAGGATGCTACTCTTTTTCTCTTGGGATATTTTCTTGGATTGCAATGCTTTGCGTGTGCGACCGGCAATAGGTGTCGAGGAGGATGTGTGAACAGGGGATATCGGTTCTTGTTTCACTTCTGTCTTCACTTTCTTTTTCTCTTGTGATGAAGAAGGGGTGGCCATCATCTTTTTAATCCATCCAATTCTGGAGGTAGGTGGTGTTGTTAACTTGCGTACTTTTTCTGGTGGAGTTTGAAACCCTTCTTCTTCTTCTCCTTTTTCTGTCTTGGTCACTGGTAATGGTGGGACTGGTACTGGTGATGGTGCTGGACTTTTCATCAAGGTTTTAAAATCTTTCAGAGTGGGAAGAGTTGTTTCGTCTAAAGCTTTCTGGTGAAAGAGTTGCAGTCGTTGCAAGAGTTGACCGTACTTTTGCGATTTTTCTGTTTCGGAAAAATCTTGGCGATCCATCAAGGACTGCAATTCGTGTTGTAACTGGGACATCTCGCTCAAATGGGGATTGGGAGGTAAATGCGGGGTGCGTTGTTCTTGCCAACGATGGTATTCCATCCATCGTTTGTAAGGCACTAAAGCTAGTTTTTGTCCTTCCATGGGGTTGTCAGGGGTCGATTCTGAGATCTTGGGACTTCAGAGAGCCTTTTTATCTTGCTCCTACCAGTCCTCCCAACATGGTTCCCAAGACTCCTTTCAGCAAGGGGCCTAACAAGAGGGGTAAAATGCCTCCACGCTGGACCAACATCTTCTTCTTTTGACGAAGAGGAATTTTCTTTTGAACCATTTGGCGAAGAACGTGACGATGTTTGCCTAAGCATTGTTTCTGGTGTTTGGACAAAGGGATCGTGCCTTTCAAGACGTTCAAACAACATTCGCACACGGTATCGATGACCTCTTTGGAGGCTGATTGAATGAGTTTTTTTCGTAGGGGCGGAGAAGCTTTGGACAGGACAGATAACATGTCCCCATGTTTGACTAAACGAGGAGGCAGTCCTTTCCTTTTCTTTCCTTGGGGCTGTTTAGAAGAGGGATGTTTTCTGGAGGGTGACATCTTTGAGTCTTCAGCACCAAAAACACTGATACCCCCGACTTGGTCACAGGCCTTTTTTTATACTGGAACGCGTCGCCACTGATTGTCTTTACGTCGTATCAACTTCAGGACAGGCATGACACGTCGTGCAGGGGTACGCAACGGACTAAATCGAGCCAGTTCTTGCTTGGACAAATCCAGTAAACTTTGTAACATGCCCGATCTTTCTTGAACTTTGATTTTGGGAGCACTTACTTTGTGAGCAGCAGCCACTGTGACTAAATTGGAGGGTCCTGCCACTGGGGAAGTTCTTGGGGTCATCAACGGAGAAGTTCTTGGTGTGATCAACGTCTCCAAGTACTCTTCAGTTCTTGGTGTCATCAACGGAGAAGTGGATGAACGTGAGGCTGCCGGAGACGCAGTCACCGCCGTTGCAGTTCGTGGTTTGCAAGTGTAAGGTTGTGTCCTGGCCGAAGTGCCTCTCATGCGACTAGTTTTCTTCTGTGGGCTTTTCTTTTTCTGGGGACTTTTTCTCTGTTTCTTTTTCTGGGGGCTTCTTTTCTTTTTCCGGGGTGGTGTCTGGTGAGAGGAGGGTCCCGCCACTGGAGAAGTTCTCCTTGGGGACCTGGTCTTTTTCTTCTTCTTGGAGCTTCGTTTGACTTTTTTCTTGGGGAGTAGTTTGGGAGCATTAGGATCCCATCTTAAGAGAGAGCGAATGATGACCCCTCCTAGAGTACCGCTCCCTCCAGGTTTCAAAATGATTTGTTTTTTGGTTTGAGTGTCGATGCGGGGATCGGCCAGTTGGGTCAAAGCGACTTTGTTTCGATCAAAAAAGCGTTTGGTTTGATGAGGAATCTGAATGATTCCTTGGAGTAATTGACGTGCCGTCACCGTGAACCATCGTAAGACTTCTTTGAGACTAGCTTCTAAGACACGAGCTCGTGTTTGTGGATTTTTTTTTCTCGACTGATGCCATACAAGGCACGAATCAATTTGACGGGAAGATGCGACTGAAGGGACGTCATGTTGACGTTGTGTGAGACAGACGAAAAGGGTCTGAGGTTTTTATGGATTTTTTTGTCGAGTGAAATGAAGTCGAGGACGGAGACGTGTAAAGGACAGGCCCTCCGTCTTGGCACCAGTGGTGAAACAATTGTGTTCGAAATCGCAAATCATCGGGGTCGTAGGTTTCAAATCGACGAGTAAATAGGCGTGTGGAGTTTGAGTGGCATCGTCGTACGCCTGAGTCAGCCAAGGCGTTCCTAACTATTTGGCTAAGACTTGCACTTGCGATTTATCTCGAGGGCTTTTAAACAAGACCACGTAATGCGCATTGAGACTGATGGTGCGATGGGCTTTACTTTGTTGAAACAAATTTTGGGTGATGTAAACGACACTGGCATTACGGTGATCCCTTTGCGCGTGAACCACAGTTTAATTTCTTCTTCGTCTTCTCCTAACATGTCGTCAAAAATGACCAAATGGGTTTGACGGGAGTCAGAGACGATGCCGTCGTCTTCTTTAGGAATGCCTTCCACAAACACGATGGAATCGCCTTGACTTTCTCGCAAGAGGCTGTACGCCGATTGCCACTCTTTGCAACACCACACGATCCGCTGAGGTGGCCGATCGATCAAATGATGTTTATGTTCGATCAAACGTTTGACGAATTCGGTTTTGCCTGAACCGCTAGGTCCAGCAATGAGCATGTTAAAGGGATGGCGAAGATACAAAGCCTCCCAACTGGCACGATCTAAGTGTTCGTCGATGACTTTGACAGTGGAGGAAGAGGGAGCAGAGACAGCAGAAGTAGTCATAGTGTCAGGAATGTCACTTGTGACACGAAAACAAACAAGACGAGAGTTTATATACTTTTTCTGAGAACACGCTTATTGAATGTTTTAAACATGAATACGAAAGACAAAAATACATAAAAGCCAAAGGCTTAAGTACAACGATAAAAGGCACATGAAAATAATTAACGTGGAATAAAAATAAGTGTCTGTACAACATGTTTTGGGTAAAGTTCTGCCCAGTTCTATAGGGGGTAAGGTCACACAAGTGTCCTCCCGAAAGGGTCTTTCAGGCCTGTCCACGACAGTCCTGTCCTGGGTGACGGGTTCTTCTGGCACCGTCACTAACACAGGTTGAAAAGTAACTTTTTTCTTTGGACGTTGAAAGGAAGGATCACAACTCTCGAGCATACTGGGCCACTTCTTGGGTCCAAGCCTCAAAATCCCATTTTTTCCAGGCACGGACATCTGTTCAGTGGGGGTGTAAGTCACAAGCTACACACACATCGTCATACACGTCTTGGGTAGCTAAAAGTTGACGAATCTTTTTTTCCCGTAGATTGTCGAGAAGTATCCAGATGAAAACGTAAGGCTTTGAGCAAAAGGAGTCTCTCGTGAACATTTAAAGGCACCACTTTCATGTTGAATGGGGTGGTAAATACTGTTCGTAAAGAGTCCACAAGGAATCGGCTGGTAAACGAAATCCCAGAAAACAAGTCACTAAGACACACACCACTTGTCGACCCAAATTGAATGGATATAGTTCTTGTAATAATCGATGGTAATGATCCACGGTTTGAATATGGTCATTGAGTTCCTTCCACGGAATCTGTTGGATTACATGTGATAAAAGTCGTGGCATGGCAGCCTGTTTTTATAGTCTCTTTGTTTCGGAAAGAATACACTTACTTTCTAGCCAGAGATCTTCGTTTTCCAGTGGGGAATTTAAATGTTGCATACTGTAACCGAAACGTCAGAGTTTGTTTAGAAGTTTCCTCTTCCGCTAAGTAGATTCCACGTAAAATATGTCGGTAATCCTTTACCTTGTCTTCCTCAATGCGTTGTACTAGGTGAATCTCGAAGTAACCAAAATAATCAACACGTGGATCATCGGGGCCCTGGAAGTATTGAACAAGGTCTCACCACTGAAACAATTTCTGATGAATCAGTTCTCTTATACCATTCAGGTACCAGTGGTTAAAGATCTGGTGACGTAACGAATGCAACTGTTCTTTACGTTTGACTTGTATTTTGACCAGCTCTCGGTAAATGCGTTCTCTCAACTCCACAGGCAAAGCACGAATGTTCTCTTGTAAAGTATCCATGAATAGGTCATGCTAAATCCTCTTTTTGTCTGACACAAGACATGTACTGTTTGCACAGACATGGTTTTAATTCATTGTCGAATCTAAATCGTTTAAACACTAATCTACACGTTACAATTCGTTCAGAAGTTTCCTCTTTCACTAAGTCGACATTGCGTAAAAGATGTTGCTAATTCGTTAACTCATCCTCTGGAATTGGATCCAGTACGTTTACAATGTAGTAGATAGAATTATCCATACCAAACCATTCCTTTTTAAAACCAGGGGTCGTTGATCAATGTCTGTCCAATGGAACACTTTCAACTCAATCAGTCCTTGTATAGCATTCAGGTACCAGTGGTTCAAACACCGGTGACGTAACGGATGCAACTGTTCTTTACGTTTGACTTGTATTTTGACCAGCTCTCGGTAAATGCGTTCTCTTAACTCCACAAGCAAAGCACGAATGTTCTCTTGTAAAGTATCCATGAATAGGTCAGTCCGTACAATTCACAATCTTCTCCTAGAGCAAAAGTAATTCACATAGTGAGTAATTTCTGGCAACTGCCATTCAGGGTAACGTCCAAGAATGTCACTGAACTCTTTTGATGTAAGCGGTCTAAAGCGATATAATAGGACGAATGCACCCTTGACCCAAAGAAATCTAACACACTGGTTGACTTTTTTCACTTTCCTCTTATGAATTTCTCGACACAAAAGTTCTACAGTGACCCATTGAGATTTCACTCTGGCAAACCCCTGCCAAACTTCTTTGTAAATCTTCTCTTGCAGTTCTTTGGGTAATGATTCAATATCGTTTTTGAAATGAAGTTTAAATACTGGTCTCGGTGATGTCCAACATTTGACTCCTAACCAATCTGGTTTCTTCTTCGTCAACGACATGGTAAGTTACTTCAATGTCTCGGTCCCACTAAGGGTAAGTAATGACAATTCGGTGACCATCGAGCATGTTCTTCGTAGGCCGAATCTTGTGGTTCCCAGTGGTGAAGTGACACACCGCAACTGAAGCACTTGACTTTATATCCTTCGCCCAAGTAGAACAATCCGGCTCTGGCTAATTCTTCGGGGGTCGGTCCTCCCAGATACTTAGGCCATTTTCCTTTGAACGATTGAAGACGATTTTCAAAGTCGCAATATTCCGACAAACGCACAGGAAACGAATATTCGTCTTTCATAGGTTCGTTTCGATGAGGGTTGGGTGACATGGACAGGAGTTTGCTCAGAGCTGGATGACATCCGTAGGGGGGTAGACGTGAAGGTGAACATCCACCTTTAAAAAGAAACCCAGTAAAATGTCCAAGAGGACGAGCGGCATCGCTTTCGCATCCCTCAGGTTTGACACGCACAGCATCACTTTCCATGATAGGGGTAGTGAGAACAAAGTTCCCATGATGCTTTACGGCATCGCTAAGGTCACAACGTACAGCATCGTACCCATCGCAAGGCTCACAATCGCATTCCACTTCCGAAGCCCCACACTTGAATTGTGCCTGTCTAAACTTGTTTTGTGTTTCTCTGAAAGTATTCATCTTGTTCGCTCGGTCTTGGTAGTCCCAATGAACTATCGATCTTGACCATAGCCCCTTTTTAAACTAGTCGCAATGCAGTCTCAAGCTTGTACATCGTTCCTTTTTTATGTTTTTTATGTCTTGTTTTGGAAGGTACCGTCTCTAAGGTACCGTCATCATTGTACCGTAATGTCATGGGTGGAAAGGCCATAGAAAGGTAAGGGCAGTGCGGAGACCATCGAGTATGTTCCAGAATAGCTGAATCTTTATAGATACATAGATCCATTCGTAACTTCAGGCCACAAGCGAAACACTGTACTTCATATCCCAATCCTGACTCAGGTCCCAAGTAGACAAATCCTGTTCTAGCTAAAACATGCGAAGAAGGTAATCCTTCCCTATCCGTAGGCCATTTCTGAAACGTGTCCAACAGACGGGCACAATCACAATAGTCAGGTAAGAAGACTGGAAAATGGTAGGGTTTGAACTTGGAGTTCTCATCGGGTTTCTCACTCGATTCTTGCTGTGGCGAAGTCATCCTTCTGGTGGGTGGCTATCCTCTTACAACCAATGTTTTATACCAACGTGTCCATACGGCAAAGTAAAGTGGTTGGGTAGTCACACTCGCTTCTGGTACACGATTTGATAGACTTTTTCCAAGGGTCGACTGACGATGTGGTGAGTGGGTAAACGTACAATCTTGTTCGGTTAATAGGTGGTCACTTTAAAGTGTTGATCTTTTCCAGACTGCAAGGCTTCTTTCAGTACCCCAAAGTCGACCACTCGACTGGTACGATAATTCAGAGTCAATCCTTTCACTTTACACTTCGTGTGCACTTCTCCTTGTTTGTCCCGGTATTCGTAGCCGTAATTTTTTGGACCGCCACTGACGAAACTTAGAATCTTGTCGTCGGGATGCTCGTCTGTCCAGACTCCTAAACGGTCTCCTTCGATGTCAGGGTGCTGTTGACTCGGGTGATGGATGTAAATGCAACTGTCCGTGTCAAAGTAAAGGACGCGTTCCCCTAACAGTTCTAAAGCTTCGTACAATTTTAAGCGAGCATGGGCTGTCACGTAAGCCGCAATGATGACATTTCCAAAGGGGTCGTCTTGTACAAAGTCCAGATCTTCGTAATTGACCAAGATCAAATCCTCACGAACGACGTCCACGTGTTTCATGTATTTGGTTTTGTCGTGAATCATCTGGAAGTAGCGGGAAGGTTCGGTCAAATACTCCGTCTTGGGTAAACACGGTCGTTGTGCCATTTTACCCCACAAGCAATTTAACATCACTTTGGCAAACGATCGCCTGCCTTCGTTTTTCTCGATGTGATCTAAAGTGATGCCTTCTTGTTCATAGTATTTCTCTTTGAATGTCTTTTCGTCTTCGGGAGTGTGACACCAGGAAGGATAGCCGCTGGCTTCTTGCTTCAGTTTCAAAAAGGCATCCACGTGGTCGGCGAAAATGCCTTTCTGCGTGGGGTCACCCTTGTGGTATTGTTGTGTCTTGGGAAAGTGACAAATTTCGTACACTTCTAACAGTTCGTATCCCATGTCCAGAGCTTTGAACAATTCTACGCTGACCCAGGTTCCCGTCAAGGCACGTTCTTCCTGGGTGTGCTGACAAGGTTGGTCTTGGTTGCACGTTTCGGCACAAGTACGGCACAAAGGAAACATCAGTTTGCCTTGGCAATGGTGAGGTAACACGGGATGGTACAAGTCCTTGGGAGGCAAAACTTTGCACTTGATCAGACCTTCGTATTGTCGAATGTTTTTCAGGTCGATGTGTTCCGTCAACAATTGTGGGTGCCCTACAGAAAAGCGACAATATTTGCACACGTAGGGATACAGCGAACACACGTCCAAGTATTTCATTTCTTCTCCTTTCTCTTCGTCGGCTTGGTACAGCAAACAGGTGGCATTGGTCCTTCCTCCGTACAAACTTTCCCTCGGGTTCAGCGGGTCCATGAACTGGTAACTTTCCACGAGGCGTTTAAACTCGGGATCAGTTTTCGTACGGTGATCGTACTCGTGTTCCCACATTTCCACCACTTGGTATCCTTGCTGTTCTAACTTTAGGCGTCGCTGACAAGTGTCCTGGTACAAGTCTTCCATGGTTCGTTGCAAAAACTGATTTTTAGTGTCACGGTCAGGGTAACAGACGGGACATCCGTGAAATAAGCAACCGTTAAACTCGTACACGATCTTGGGGTTTTCTAAGTCCCAGCCATCGACCGAATGCGTTCCGATGGTCTTTTCGCCTCCTCCGTTGCGGGCATGCTGAATCCATTTGTCTTTCTTGTCACACAAGTAATGTAACCAGCGTAGGGCTTTGACCGAGTATTGACGTTTGACATAGTTGGTCGTTTGAGGACTGATGACAGCCACGGTGTTTTCAGGCATGAATCGTTGTCGATACACTAAGGAACACGCTTTGGCAATGGTGCAAGCTTCTTTCAAAGGATCGACCCCTCCGTGTTCCATGAACAGTTCTCGAAATTTTCCACAGCAACGCCGTAAAATGTCCACGTCGGAACGACAATACTTTAGCATTTCTTCCTGAAAGTTGAAGGGGTCGGAGGCATGAGCCTGGTACCAAGCGTAGAAAGCTTCTCGTTGTTCGGTACGCATGTTGTCGGGGTCGTAATAGTGAGCCTCAGGTAAATGGGGTAGAACGGCGTGTTGATTGTCTTCCGTATTGAAAAAGTGTGGAAAGTACCCTTTAGCCATTTCTGTCATTCCAAACGTTTTAGGCATTCGGCTCAAAGGCATGGCCAAGTAACTCATCGAATCTTTAAACTGCACTTGTTCTACTTGCATGAAAATGATTTTGGCTCCGTTCAAAGTGACTTTAGGACGTTCGGTGCCTTGTTCCGTATAGTATCTCAAAAGAAACTGTCCATCGTGTCCAGAAAAATTGTGAGCCATCACTGTGGCATGACGATGACAATCTCCGTAACGTTCGATGTCCTCTTGGCTCCACGTCTTGTCGATGGGGTCTAAGACCCATTGGGCAAAATCGGCTAACATGTTCGGTCCTCGAAAGATTTTTTCACGCCCTCCGGGAATCTTACTGCAGTGAGGGCAATGACTCAAGATAGGTTCCTGAATGCACTTCTCGCACGCTCGATGAGCCACCCAGAAATTAGGAATGTCAATGCCGGTCTCTTCCATGCATTCGAAATCGAAAAAGATGAAATTGCCTTTCTTCTTGTGACCGTCCTCTTTCTCTGGTGGGGGTTGGTATTTATGCACGTAGCATTCGTGTTCCAAGTCCACGATGTGGTGACAAATGTGACATTTTTTCTTTCCTGAACATAAGTGTGCCTTGGCATTATTGGTACGTAGGCCTTGTCCACACGTAGGGCACAATCTCAGCATTTGACAAGCACATTTCTGCTGTGAACCTTGCGTCTTCAGATGTTGTTGGTAACAGACAGGGCTGACAAACGTGCGCAGAGAAGCAGGACAATGCAATGGTTTTTGCCCTTCGCTCAGACAGGGTGGAGAGGCCAAACATCCTGAACATTTCCATCCGCAATGCTTGTGTTGCTCTCTATTGTTATAGCCATAGTCACATTTCTCACAGTAATATTTGTATCCCAGGAATCCGGTGATAGTGGTAATGGTATTGAAATGGTCATCGTGATGATAAAGGTGAATGTATTTTCCATCCTTAAAGTCTTTCCCTCGAAACAACAGAGGCCCGCGCACTTCTTGAGGGTGCACTTTCAAGGTGTAGAATGGAGCTAGGACATCTTGCAATGTTTGCATTTCAGGAATACCGCAGGGTGTGTCTTTGGACAGGCCAGCTTGCTGTAACAGGAGTTCTGCTTCACTTCGTTGTTTGGGTCGGTTCGATTTTCGAATGTTCTCCCAGGCTCTTTTCCATTCTACCGTGTCGTTCTTGTTGGCATAGGTTCGTCCCACCACGATAGCCCTGGCTAAACACATCTGGTCTTGAGGGTTGTGAATTTGGACGAGGCTCGTTTTGGTGATGCGAAGGTCGTTCACCAATAACACCATATTGCGTTGTCCGGTCCCTTGAGGAGGAGAGACGTGAGTCATGGACAGTGTGGCTTTTCCATCGGTGATGTCAAACTGGTCATTGGATTGTTGTACGTGTTGAATCTTGTCCATGACTTTGGAAGCAGTCAATTCTGCAGGGATGCTAAACTCGATCCAAACAGGGGATTTCAAACCGTCGTGTTGTTTGGAAAGTCTCAAGCGATCGTCTTCTTTGGGTTGACATTGTCGCTTGAGTGTGGTGAGCAAAGAATCCCACACCCCGGTGATGAACCCTTCTGCTTTCTCTAACGGTACTTCGGCCTTGAAATCTTTAAACTTCACCGTGTATTTGTAAGCCGTGGTTCTAAATTTTCTAGAGGAGCGCTCTTCCGTCTCTCGAATGTCATAGTACTTTTCAGGGTTGACTGAGGGTGGTGAACTTTGTTTAGAGGGTTCGGATTCTGGTTCACGCATGTCCTCTTCAAAATCACTGGCATGAATTTGTGCCAAGACTTCAGCCCTGGTACGAGGCGATAGATCACGTTTCTGCCTCTTACTTTCTTCTTCTTTCTTCTCAAATGAATTGGATCGTTTCATCTCGAGTGAAAAACGTCAAATGACTCAAGTTTAAACACCATGGACTAATATATAGTCCTGGCAGACCAGCGCATATAAAAGGGTGTTTGTCTTGTCCTTTCACTATTCATTTCACTCTCAAACCGAGCACAACGATGGAAGAGACTACTCAGATGGAACGTTTCATCAGAGCTTTGCGAGGGGTCATTAGAAAGTTCTCTTCAGACCAGCCGACGGACTACTCTCCTTCCTTTCGAGAGAAAAGTGAAGATACTTGCTATATCTGTCAGAAGAAAGGGCATTGGTCTTCAGAGTGTCCAGACCGTCAAAAAAGAAAAAAAGGGGCTAGAAAAGACAAAAGTCAAGATACCTGTTATTATTGTCAAGAAAAAGGACATTGGTCTCCAGATTGCCCAAAAAAGAAACAAGAGGAGTCAGAAGAAAAGAGGGATTCTTCAGAAGAAGAGAGGGATTCTTCAGAGGAAGAAAGCAGCCAGGTAAAGTAAAAGAAACAGGATAAGAAAAAAAGAAGGGAAGAAAGTGAGGAGGAAGAGGAGGAGGAAAAGACTGTGACGGTGAAGAAATTTAAAAAACAGAGAGACTAAACAGTGAGACAGAAGAATTGTATGAACTTTTTAAAGTGCTCTGTTGTGAATTGTGAATTGGATTGTAACTACTGATAAAAGAATACATTAATTATATAAGGTAAGTGTCGTTGGGTTTTGATTTTAAAATAAGAACGTACACTCACGCACTCATATACACGTACTATAGGGGTAAAATGGTTTGGTTTTTTTTTGGTTTTTTTTTTGAGTTATTGGCAATTGAAAGTGTATCTCTTTTCGAGAGAAGTGGGTGGCCCTGAAAAGGGCCGTTGGTTTTTGGTGTAGGGGTGAGTTTAAGCAATCAACTTTAACTGCCTTAAGCCTTTGCCACGGCCGAGGCCTACTTCTGATGATTGGGTTGAAATCACTAAGGGTGGTACGGTAGGCTTAGTCACAGGGTTGGCGTGTTTAGCTCGGGAAGGTCGTATTCTGTTCGGTCGTGATAAAGAAGTCTGATACATTTGTTTCAGTCTTCTTAACTCCGCTAAAATGTCTAACAGTACCGTGACCGTTTGATTTTCACCCTCTTGTTTCTTTGCTGCTGCTTCTTCTTCTTGTTGTTGTTTTTTTTTTCTTACCTCTTCTTGCTGTTGTTGCTGTAAAAGAAAAGCTTGTTCCGCTTCCTTTTGTCGTTGTATAAATTTCTCCAATTCTTCTTTCTGTCTCTGTCTAAAATTCTCCACGTGTGGTAATGAAGGTGACGAAGGTTCCGGAACAAATTCTTGCGAGGTAAGAAAATCCACAAAATCCCAATTCACCTCTTCTGAAAGTAAGTCCGGGTTCTCTTGGGTGGTCTCCACTGCTGGTGCACCCCAATGAATCGTTTTCTGAGTTTCCGTCATGTTGAATCACTGTCGCATGGATTGACACCGTACAGGCGCTAGCGAATCTATATAGACCACGTGACGTCACAGACTGTTCTCTTCGGATTGGATGCGGACTGACTGAATTTTGTAACGCGTGTTTGGATTGGTCAATGAACTCAATCCGTTTCAATCCTTCCTCTACCTATAAATAAGCGCAGTTCACTGCATTGATTCACCTGTTCTCGGCGCCTCAAGATGTGGACCACAGTCGAATCATCCACCCTTGTGTCTTCAATGATGTTTAGGACGGACATGCTAATGTATGTCCGATCCAAGTGGACAGTTGTCCACAAGTCAGACACCAGTCTGTGTGTACGAAGAGTCTATGTGGAAAGACAAGGTTGCCTCAAGAGGACTCTGATTTATGGCCCTACACTAAGACGCAGCTTGAGGACAAGAAGATGCCGCAGATGCCCTTTATGTTAAGGGCATATTAACATAAATCCAAAGGCCCTTTTCAGGGCCACTCATAGGTCTCGAAAAGAGATTGACTTTCCATTGCCTACCCCTTTTTATTTTTTTTTTTTTTATTTTATTTAAAAATCCCATGTTAATTTCCCCTTGTCCCTAGAATTGCTTTTTTTTCTCCCATGTTCAATTCCCTTGTCCCCAGAGTCGATATTTTTTTCTCCCATGTTAAATTTTACATAGTCCCCAAAGTGGATATTGCCTTTTTAACATGGAACTCCCCTAGTCCCTAGACCGTCCCACCTTACTACTATCGTGTCTTATTCTCCCTTCCTTAGATCCTTGCGATCAAATAACTGTAATTAATTTAACTGAATGCTAAAGCATTAGGAATTGCTCCTTTTATTATTATTGCGGCAATTTTATGTAATGATAGCAAATTTGTATGGTGTCACCCGGAGTAAATTTTAACTGTAATTGAATATAATATCTCTTGTTACGACTCGATGGTCATAAACTAGGTAACAAAAAGAAGCAAAATTGACACGTTTGTAAAACTCAACAAATAATTTAATTATTAAAATGATAAAATGACAATTTAAGAATAATGTAGATTATTATGAATTAAATCAAAAGTAATTCTAAAACAATTTTACACACGTGCAAAAGAATCGAATGTTCCGAATTAATTCCAGATTCTTGAATGTAGTCTGCCTACAACCCTGATTTATCAATTCTTTGTCCACATATATCTTAAAGGTATCATTTTTACTAGTTGTCTCTAAATCGGTATAAAACACAAAATTATATATGTTTTAGATCACACACACACACACACACACACACACACACACACATATATATATATATATATATATATATATATATATATATATATATATATATATATATATATATATATATATATATACACACACATTATATAATCCCTGATTGTAAAGCAAATAATGTCATAATACAAATACAAATTGTTTTATGAGCATAGTCAAATCCGTGTAAATTTTTGTTTGTAACGTTGTTAAACCATCCTGGCATGATAAAGTTCTGATGTGTTAACCATATTTACAGCTTGGCTAGCAACGATATTGTTAAGCTAGCAAATATTTAAAAATGAGAAGAAAAGGGGTTTAAGGAGTTGATATTATGTGGTTCATCTCCGACATATGCAAGAGAATATGGTCAGTGGCGTCGCTAGGGTTGGTGTCACCCAGTGCGGTAAACTCATGGTGTTACCCCTCCAGACTTCCACCATGGATTTCTTCTTCTTAAAATAAGTCCACAGTATAAAAATGACAAAAATAAGCACCAGACGCTCTGCAGACTGCATGGTGGTACCCTGTGCCTGCTAGTCATGTATTTAACTATGATCGGTTATCCGCTTATGAAATCCGACTAGACAGATTGGGTGTGCTCTGTAAAATTTGCAGTTTTTCATTTTGGTGTCACCCCTCTGAGATGGTGTCACCAGGTGCGGTCCGCACCCCCCGCACACACCCCCCCCAGCGACGCCACTGAATATGGTGTTTTTATATCGTCAACCAACATGAGTTAATGCGAGCTATAAGGAGGATAAGAAGTAATATACCTGTAATAGCACCTCATAAAATTTACAATAATATTTTATTATGCTCAAAGACCATTTTCTTAATATAATCAAAAATGCAAAAGCCTTACTCCCGTTTATGTGAATGTTTAAGTTAAAGATACATCTGTTTTATTTACAACGTTTCTTAATATTTTAACCCTTTATATAACTGCTCAATAACTTATTTTTTTATTATTTAGTTGTTCGTCGTTTAGACACTCATTAATTAGCAATTAGGTAATAAAGTGTGTTACAGTTTCAACATTATATTTATCTAGGCCCTATAAAGTACTAGTCTTGGAGTTTAAATATTTTCTTAATCTGTTAGTATATCCCATAATAACTTGAACTTGATGATCTATTCAATCCATGTGTTGCGTTTTAGCAGATTATTTAAGAGTGTAATGCTGCTTTACTTTAGTTTATCGTTGTATAAACTGTCAGCTGCCGAATCACACTGCAAATAACTTTCGAAAGGCATTATGTAAGCTGTATGATTCGGCCAATGACAGTTCATACTACGAAAATCTTAGAAAAAAACAGCATTAAACTCTTATAATTATAATTCTTTATCATTTAATTTTTTCCCCAAAGATATTTCCTATCAGTCTTAGTGACATGTTTAAGCTTATGAATTCTTGTAGAGGGTGTCTGCTACGTACTATTTATAGAACAGGGTATTCTCCATCTGCAACGTAATAGCTACGTCAACACCAAACAAAGAATTCTACCAATGGTAGGCGATCTAAGGTTTTGAACATTCCACAGTATGTCCTTAATCTTTCATCTAAATTGGCATATGTGATCTGAGTAGAAGTTCAACATCAAAAGCGAATGATGCGTTATACTGTTTGACATACAAATGACTTTTGCATTTGATGCTCTCATGAGTTTCCTTTGACTTCGCAGAATCTGTATTGTCCAGACAGTGAGTAACCAAGTTTCGCTTCTTTAAATCTAATTTCGTGTTCATTAACAATTTGAGGAGCACCGGGGGGGGGGGGGGGGGGGTAACCGACCTTTGATGAGCGGGCCAACAAACACCACCACCCCCGGGCCAAATCCCCATCATCCAGACACTGGAAATGCTGATTATTTTAAAAAATGCCAACAGAAGATCCGAACTTTGTATGTAAGCCTGCTTGGAGCAGCAACAACAAAAAAAGTAGCAAATAGAGACAACTTCCAACTTAATGATATTATATTTCTTGTTAATTTGTTATAATTATTAATGTGTAATCAAGCACCACATTGATATTTCAACATATTCGCAGTTGTCCCCCCAATTATAATATTTTTTTACAAACGCCGACAAAGTGTCCGACGCGTGGATTCGCACCCGAACGAATTTCCGCTTGGCGACCAAAGACTCGCAACATTAACCTCTAGACTATGAGCCAGTTGTAAAATATATCTGAAAACTAATATATGGTGATACCTGTGTGTCGGTTACCGCCCACAACAGATCATTGATTCTGCACCAGGTAAATCACAAGCAGGGGTATTGAAACACATAATTTACACTGATGGATTTTATATGAACGTAGGGCAAAAATAATAATATAATCTTATTGTGTGTATTTATTTGTGTTTAATTGGCAGCATTGATACAGTTATTGTTCTGTACATGGCTAATAATGGGTGTTATTGAGAGATCGTTGAACTTGAAATACCGTTACTGGGAATTTCATGTTGTAAAAATCAGCGCGAGTTCAGATGGGTTGTAGTAGGTAAAAAAAAAATACAGTACATTACTACATAAAGTATATCTTATGTTTTCATTATACTGCTTCGATACAGAGTACAATTTTTTCTCCAATTAATAAGATTGGTTTCTAATCATGGAACATCCCTCATTTTCTGCTTAGAAGTCATTAATCTGTGGAATCGTTTATTGCGGCACCCAAGACATCGCTTCGTCGTTCATAGGATCGTTTTACCGCTCCATATTGTCTCTCTCCACATTGGACACAAAATTCGGATTTCCCCTCCCCCAATCCGCATTTCACGCATGGTTATGGTGCTAAACTTCCTCGACGAATACTATGAAAACTACGATACTAATAAGAACAATTTTTACCACATGGGGTTCTCAATCAAATCATAAGCCACTAACAATCATTTTTTGCTCGTGACATTACTGTATAATATTAGGTGATGATGGTCAATTACAGAATAACTTCCCTTAATTAAATAATATGTGGGTGGACTGTAGCAAAACAAGTGCAAGAATAGTATTATAATCCCACCGGTGTTAGACACGCACTTGCTGGATCAAAAATTGACTTAGAAAATTTGCGAAATCAGATTAAATTGTTAGAAACTACGAAGTGGTTTGAAAGATTAAAAAGTATTACACTAGCAATGGTCATGTTTGATTTTGATAGAGTAGACGATAAGAAAAAACACCCACCCTTTGATTTACAATTACACGAACATATCAGAATGACCAAGGATGAATTCAAGCGGGTCGGTGTAACTCATGTTTGGTCAACGTTCCAGACAGATCATGACGATATTTTCTTAATACTAAAATGAATGACCAACGGGAGCAATGATTATTGATTGTTTAACTGATGATAAAATGTATTTATTTTTATTTAAAATGATTGTCGAAAAAGATGACCAGGATGGCCCAACGTGGATTATCTGGGATAAACTCGACCCTGTTACACAATCACGAGCACATGGCCAGCATATCTCCGTTGCAGATAAAAGTTTATCGTTTACACGAGCCTGATATTAATGCTCTTCAATCGATGCGGGATGCAAACATCCCTGATTCTGTCGCGACCCCTGGTATCTTAAAATGTGTGACTCAGCAGGTCAGAGAACATTTTATGAACACTCCACGAGGAAATGGACTGGCAGAAACACGAATAAAAAAGTTAAACAAATGGGCAAAGCATGTTAACGATAATGGAGCCCGCCTGGAAGACAGGGCAGTATTGGAAAAGTGACTAAAGTTTCTCAACGTGGTAAATGCAATAACCGACCACATCTTGAACGATTCCGGCAACTGTCGTAGCAAAGGTGTCCCGCTAGTGATAGTCTACGACAACGCTCATGAGTGGACGGCAAGCGTAACAAATTTTCTGCCGAAAAAACCTACTAGATTTCACCAAGGTAATAGTTGGCAGCAGTGGATCTAACTGGGTTTGCCGAGATTGTATCATCTGAGTTTGCAGCAAACATTCATCCGGTTACTGTTGTTTGGCTTGGTCGACATTTTGTCATTTTAATAAACCAGATACGGAGATAAACATCCTAGACTGCTGTGCAAAAATAAACGTGGTTGGACTCTGTTGAGATTTATGCTTGAGAAGAATATATTGACATAGCTGACAGTGAGTACCGCGATAATTTCATACAGGCCACAAAAGCAAGTCTAGCTGCCAGAGAATGACGATATTTTTTTGCAAAAGAAATGAGCCGAAAAATTATTGACAAATTTAGCCACTGAATCTCTTCTGATAAGTGCTGCTGAAGGCAGAACATGATCTTGAAATGGCAGATACGGAACCGAAGGGCATATTAGTGTCCTGGGAGTGTGCAAACTCACTAGACGGATTGGTATTGTCATGAGCTGCTGGGAGGGCGATTTTCCCCAGTTTACTCATCTCAGGTCCTGCATGCTTGTATATGCATTAATAAACATGTTATCGATGATTAACCGATTTCCAAATGACGCTGTTAAAGTCGTCACGGATTGATTTTATATAAAGTAAATCAAGCATAGGCTATTCTAAAAATCTTCCAATGATGAACATCGACTGTGCTACTACATGGGGTAATTGGATAATAAAAAGTGAACGAATGCGTAATTATTCTAAATTTGCAGATTATAAACTTCATCGTGCGTATTACTGTAACGATAAATTATCACATCCGTCATCGGCACCATCTGTTCGTGATCCCATTTCACGGTATACAACGGTTCACCTTAATGTTTCTGGAGGTACTGGTAAAACAAAATGTGCGTTAGAATTAATTAGAAATTCTGATATGATATGCTAACCCCAACTCACAGGCTTGCCAGGGACATGAGACAGAACGGCGTTAAGTTTTGCACGTATCACGGCTTGTTTCCATGGAAGGAAGATGCGTGGACACCAGCTCGAATGGATGAGAAACATATTCCCAAAATCATTATTTGGGACGAAATATGTACTGTGTCCAAAGAAATATTAGAATTATTTCTTGGTTAGTTAGAAACAAAAACAAATTGCGCTTATCATGTACGTCGATCATGTGCAAACTCCTCCATTTATGGGAGAATGTCCACATAACTAGATAAAAACAAATCGACGCGCAGTGAAATTCCAGAAAAGGTAATCAACGACTTCTACTATCAACGGCGTATAAAAGATCTGATAGTTGCATCCAGGGAAAACAAATCACGATTCTCTTCAATGTAGACTGTTTGAAATTGACCGGGGAAGATAATCCCTTGCTGGCAGTTCCAGTATGGTATCGTTCAGCGGATACTCGTCGCCAAAATAATCGCGTCGTTATTCCAGAAACGAGTACTCTGCAAAATCTCGTTCCTAATGATATCATTGATGTTCTTTTAGAGGTTGTTGAGCAGGCACATGCCCAGTAACCATCATTCTGGACTCTAGGATGTGCAATAACAATTCACTCATCGCAGGGACAAACAATCTTAGATTCTAATGTTTGGATTGTCTACGATCATGGCGAATCGTGAAATGTAGTGTATCTGGCAGCATCGAGAGTTAAGAAAATGTTTCAGCTGCAGAAAATAGTCTACAACAGTTCGAAGATGGTTTATTATCCTACCACTAAAATTACCGACACGGTAAAGAAAACATTACCTGGCTATCAGCGAGATGGCAAAACAAATAAATAAATAAACGCGAGTTTGATCTTGATGATGAATTTATCATGGCGCTGAAGAAAAAAACGACAAAAAAATCACTGGGCCTGCTATAACCCAATAATATTGTGGGAATATTTTTCTAATGAAGTACGAGAATTGACCGTGGACAGAATGAATATTAGGCTCGGCCACACGCGAAAATATAGTGTTGACCTGTATTAAGTGTAACCGACGTCGAGGAGCTAGTACCCTTTGTTGTTAGCGCGATTCCAATCTGGTGATATTTGTGGATTTTTCGGAATTACCTGTAATTGTTCATAGACAAATCCACGATGAGTAGCCGCTGAATCTAGTCTGTATATTGTGAACCTATGAACCTACCCTTATATCTTACACTCCTTGAAATGATCAGTTGGTCAACTTTTAACATCTTCAAGTTCACTAGGTTCATATAAATACCTGACTGTCACGTTGCTGCCCAGCACTGGTTTCACCTCGAGTCGCGCTGCTTAGCTTGTACGTGTTTCTTTGCGATTGAATCGACGGGTTTCATAGCAATTCAACAGGTGACTTGGTTGTTTTACCGCGGCTACCACGAGCGATAGTCTTGCAGCCCATTCACGAGATCTGTCCTTGTTCAGTAATTACTGGGTGTACTGATACCCAAACAATAGCTAAACAAGCATTGGATTAAATCGTTCAGCGAATGCCTGATCACGATCTAATGTGCTGTGCCCGCGTCTGATTTCAACGTTATGTTGTTTCATCAGCAATGGTACTGCACCTGTAAATTCTTTTCCAGGATCAACCTGCAGCAATCGTGGCCAGCACAGGCCACCGGAAACACGTGACTAAATTCGTTCAGACGTTGCTGAGACTTCAGTGACTGTTTTAGTCGATAGCGGATCGACTTGTTTTATCTCCTTGCAAGGTCCATGACCATCAACGTTTATTTCAATGTACAAGTCTGTCGTTTCCGTGCTGCGCCAGTGATAGTGTCATGTGACAAAAGCAAAATGTCTGACTAATGAACTTCGCTTGGAGTGTTGTAATCAAACCCTTCATATTCAATTGTTCATGGCGGCGGCAGATAAATTTGCCGTATGGTCTGTCGGGACAACTAATCTGCGACAACATCACGCGCGACACCTGCTGCATCGGCGAGTTTGTTAGTCGATGCTTTACCTTCCCAACATCTTGGATTATAATAAATCGACTATATTATTATAATTGCCAGACATTTAATTGTCCATCACCACCGCTAGTTTACCACTCATAGCCGATATAATCAACTAGTTGGCTAGCGAGTCTCGCACGTTTTTATTTTTATTGACTTAAGCGTCTGAATCGACTAGACATCAGTGATATGTTGTTGTTTCAGATCTTTATTTTTATATGCGACGTCATGGGTGATCAATCACATTTCCTGGAAAATGGCCCGGTTTTTGTTGAGATTTTTCGTCAAGTCTGATATCAATTCGTGTTACAGGGCCACATCAATTATTTCCCGATAGATGTTTTTCATCCGGGTACTTTCCCCATGGTGTTCCTAGAAAGTTTCCGAGTCCCGCGGAAATATCACCGTCAGCGACCGTAGCGACCGGTGATAGCTCGTCGCCACCTGCAAACGTTTGTGCCACATTTTACACCCTTTAATAAAGCCGCGAACTCTACAGGTACTGTTGAATTTATCACTGACATCAATGATGCATCGTCCGTCGAAGATCTTGACGAACTATCAATACTCTTGTGGTTTACAATGATATCATGTTTGACAAAGAAACAAATTCAGCCAGAATATTTTCACAGATGTCATTTACGTTACCAAAGGATATGTTCAGATCTCAAAAGTGATCAGAGATAACAGTAATGTTTGGGTTATCTTTAACGGCATTGATACACATACACTGCGAAATATAAATCAGACTTGGCGAGCCGGCGAGATGGACGTACGTAAGTTCAGGTACTTCTTTGCACATGCTTAGAGAACTCCACATGAATTCATTACAATCAGTTTACACGATCATGCAGCACGATATCGCAAATAGTTAGTCCAGGCCGCGATGAGGTCTCTTTTTATTAAAGAAATACATTTACTGTATAATGAACCAAGAAAATCTTAACACAATTATTTCTGAGATTGAGGGATTACAACGTGACGGTCTCGCGGTTCAGCTTGATGGTGTAAAAATCAACGACTACTTTGAATTGATACAGCAGCGACAGGAAGAAGTTAGATATACACTAGCGGCGGAAATTAGATTTATCAATTACTATATCGTGAAATGGAATTGTCCCTGGCTGGTTTACCGGCCAATGACAGTGATTATAGCAATGCTAAATTTGTTCCACTGGCAGGCACCATTGAGAAAATTAGAGAGCTGTCTCACCAATATGAAACTCAAGCGGCTGTAGGTGTATGTGCTAGACAGCTAAGTAAACTTGTGACAGAATCGCTGGATGGAAATGGTTCCCGTTCTGCTGAATCGTTACATCTAAAACAACGGGTTTTTAAAAACATACATATTTTTCTAAGCGACCTAAAAATATACTCTGCGGCACTCAGCTTTGGCGCACGTACTTTGATAGCGATATTCGATTTTTTTTCCGTTATAGATTTAATTTAGCGTTGAAGTTCATCATTGACTTGATCGATTTGATATGATCCTGTTGGAATTCAAACGACGTTCCCGTCAGGATCCTCTGACCCCTACTTATTCTTATACGGGAATAGCAGTGAAATGTTAGAGGGTAATCAACCAACTGATTTGCTCTTGTATTTGGCTAAATAATAATAAAGTTGTAATAGTGCCAGTGCGATCTCAAGTCACCTATTGGACCCTCCATGTCCGATAGTCGCTTTTATCGGAGTTGGAAAACCAATATCGAATTCTGGCTGCTTTAACGTCACCGATATCATTGTGGTCGTCGGTGGAGTTATATTAGCGATAATCTGTTGCAGTCGAATAGTTATTCCTGCGGTCTTTAAATGTATACGGATTCTAAATGCGGTGTTTGAAACGTTTTCGCACGCAATGTATCGCCGCTAACGTCTGTCTTGTTATACCAATAATAAATATCACTAATTGCAGCAAATTCACTATTTGATATTACACAGTTGTTTATTTATACGCGTCGTCATGGGTGTGGCATGCTTGATCAATCTCATTCACCGGAAATTCGCCCGGTTCAGGTTGAGTTTTCCGTCAATTCTGATATCAAGTCATGTTCCAAAACCACATTAATTGTATCCCGGAAGATGCTTTTCACCGGAACACTTAGCCCATAGAGTTCCTGGCAATCTCCCGAGCGCCACAGCAATATCACCACCCCACTGCACACTAGGCATACTCAGAAACTTACATTTTTATGTCACATTTTAAACACTTGCCCGTAAGTGCTGCATGTTATTCTTTGTCGTTGTTGCTCTTAGCGTAGTTGTATCCGTGACCGACTTGCATTTAACACAATATAGACTCATGATTATAAATAATACATATTGCTACAATACGAAGTGATTGACTTTTCAGCGACACAAACGCAAACACCCATCAAACATCATCCAGCATTACCAAGCTGTTTTAGCATTACCAAACTGTTTTAGGGCCATTATCATCGGTCCGCCTTGATCTGGTAAAAGTCAATTGCTGCTCAACCTGTTAATGAGGTGGTTAAAATGGGACAAATTTATTAGTAGCGCCATCTGCAGACGACCAGCGATGTTATGATGTCATCTAGGAATTCAGTGAAGTTGCAAATGATTTCCTTGTCGTCTGATACGGGTCAAAGATCTTGATTGTAGTATTAATAGTTTTGTGGTTTATGATGATGTCATGCTTAGGAAACAACCAAATCCAGCCAAAATAGTTTCACGAGGCAGACAATATACATGCCATTTACGTTACACAGACGTACACTCAATTCCTCAAAGTCAGGGGTGGGCTTTCATGCGGCCCGCCAAGGGTCTTCATACGGCCTAGGAACAAGTCATCATTCGCACTGACTCTGTTTATGTTACTCTGTTTATCAAATAAGTGTGCTTCTTTTGAAGTTTAAGTTTAAGTTTTCAAATATTAACAACATATTAACAACTGAAAATTAATTATGATGTTATTTAGAAAAACCTTTAGTGTTTTTTTTTTTTTTTTTTTGCTATTTCAAATATTAATTATTTTACTTAATGAAATATGCGGCCCGCGACAAGGTGTAAATTTGTGTATGCGGCACTTGCACTGGAAAGTTTGCCCACCTCTGCTCAAAGTGATAGGAGATAATTGTATATTTTTGGTTACCTTTAACGGCGTTGATATACACACACTGCGAAATATTCACCAAACTTAGTGTCCCGGCGACATGGACATAAAAACATTAAAAAATTTCTTTGCACAAGCTCAGAACTCCACAAGGATTCATTAGAATTGGTTTAAATGATCCCAAAACACGTTATCGCATTGGTCTTGAAAGAATATTTGGTTGAGCAACGCGCACATCAAACTAAGTAAACGCAGCGATATGCGCGGTACATAATTTGATTTTTTGCACCCTTCGACCATATCTGGGCGTTATTGTTGTCGTGCTTCGGTAAAGGATTTCAAACCAACCAAGCTTACATACAAGGCTCGGATTGGCCTTTGGCAACAAAGAAATCAGCATTTTCTAAGGTCCGGATGGGGTGGAGTGGTGGTGGTGGTGGGGCTGGTCACAGAACAAGGTTCGGATTGGCCTTTGGCAATTAAAAAAACAAACATTTTCCAAGGCCCTGACTGTGGGGGAAAGGCAGGGGTGGGGGTGATTGTCGCCCTCCAAACCAAAGCTCGGATCCCCTCCCTGCTGCTCGGAATGAATAAATTCACAAATATATCCATATCTTTAATTATTATACAATAATAGCTCAAAAAGTCACACCATGGCCTTAAGTTAAGAAATTTGACAGGGGCCAATTTACAAAACTGTCCCCTGCCATCTTATCAGCGGATGCAACTGTAATTATTCATCTTTGAGAGCTCCTAAGTCAAGCTATTTTCAAAGTTATATTTTAGAAATCAAATAAGAGACTTAGAAATAACACATCGTCTTCTTAGATATAATCGTAATTTTATTCACAAAGTTATTTTGTACATTTACTATCTTTCTTTTGAGTTGTTCGGATTCATTCTTCCATTCTAATTGCAAAAGATTCTCATTGATAGCTGTCATCCCATCTTCCAACCTTTCGCATCTTGCTTTTATATCCAAATTTTTTTATCATCTTAAGACCACGCTGGCGTTCCATAGAAATGAATTTCCCGGTATTCAAGATACGGACATTTCATCTTCTTAAATGCTGAGTGTTGAAACCATCTGTGAGCGACACGATTTTAAATTAGTCACCGTGACAGCCATGTTAGACGTAACATTGACGCTATTTTCAAAAAGAAAACACCATTAGTACACTGTGGTGAAAACCCATGTCAGGACAATTAGTGGCAAGATTTAAATTATGTTTTGATTGTGTCCTTGATTCAAAAATATATAATACAATCCGACGTTCTGCTTTGACATGCGCAAAGCAGTGGTTTTATTGGTTATGCCATGACTAAGAAAACTGCAATGCAATGACTAAGAAATTATTTAGTGACTTGCATACTCAATCTGATTAAAATCAATGTCTCTGACATAGAAGGCAATGTTTTGACCCTTTGATTCACCTGTAAATTACATTTTTCACATTTATTACAGTGAAAACATTAATTCTCAATATATCGTTTCTATTGACAACTCTAAAACTACATGGAGCGTTTATCTGAAAGATTATTAAAAGAAAAGTCGGTTTCCAGGTTTGTAAACGTTTACAGGCGGTAAACTACTAAACTAAGCTGTTTTCACGAATAAACTTTTTAGCCTAAAAGGTAACTTAAAAGAACCCCCTTCGGGTATTGCACTTCTTTATATGGTTGCTTAATATATTTGAAGGTGTCTAATTTATTAATATATCTAGTGTTTTTTTCCCCATCAAGTTAGAAATAGATAAGTCCTGACAATACGTGAACACGACTAAGTGAACCATAAAGGAAGGGTGTTGTGTATCTTGTTATGAATTATCTCAAGTGAGATGTATATGTATGTATGTATGTATGTATGTATGTATGTATGTATGCATGTTGGAACTGACACAAGGCTATTGCTTCTAAGACTTTATTTCTTAGAGTGACTCATATAAGCAATCCACAAAGCAGGTCCCAAACAACGCATGCGTATATAAGTTCAAGAAAAATGTGTGTGTGTGTGTGTGTGTGTGTGTGTGATTAGGATTTTTAACGTAGCTTTAACAGTTTTTCAGTCATATCGCTACAATGTCTGCAATGTGGCAGTTTGTAGTGATGTCTAGCACTGGGGCATCATGCTGCAGACATGTAGCATTATGTCCAACCTAGTCACAATATCCTGACACCAGGCCGACCAATCCTAACACTAACCTCTTAATACCATTTTTGTAAGTCTTTGGTATGACTCGGCCGTGGATCGAACCCACGACCTTCCGCTTCCGATGCGGACTCGAACCACCAGGCCACCGGAGCGGTGAAGAAAAATGTACACATAATGTAGATTCTATAGTCCATTTCAATAATACAACAAAGTGGGGGAGGGGTTAGTAAACCCAGTCATCTTTGAAAGAGATTACTGACAAGCAGGTTGGGGAACCTATCAAACTCAGAGCTCTGTGAGATTTTTCACGTTATCATCGCCTATTATCGCTATTATCAAATGAAGTGGTGGTCTTTAATTTGTATGTTAAATATATTTGTGTAAAATACAGATACGAAATAAGCACTTGTTATGAAATAGAAAAAAAAAAATAATGATCTTTAATGTGTGTTTATGTTACTATTATTTTGGAAAATAAAAGATACCAATATCAAATTATTTTTATAGTAAAAATAATAGTTCGACGAGGATGGGATTCGAACCCACGCGGGGAGACCCCAATGGATTAGCAGTCCATCGCCTTAACCACTCGGCCACCTCGTCAATATACCTACTTATCTAAAACAATTATCTAAATTTAAAAACTCAGTGGCTTGTTACCAATATTTATTACCTTTATTTTCTAACACACCAGTTCAATTAGGATATATTAAGATAATGGTCCCTATGCCTATTTTCACCAGAAACTGACAAGTAATAGTACGCTGCAAAAAGATGGCACAATAAATGTTGCAATTAGTCTTCCTTATCACAGAGGTGCTTTGGACTGACTTCGAATTGTTGTCTATTCGTCATATAATTATCGTATCAGAGTCTCTAATGGACTAACGTTGCGAACTCGGCGATTAAGATATAAAACTTTGGGATTTGATCACAGCTGTACATAGTCTTTCCGGTAAATGGATCAATGTCCTTGTTGCATATCTAGGGGAGGGGATGGGCACTCGTGCATAAACGTGTACAAGGGGTGGAAGTTGGAGTGATAACTAAAAAAATAGAAATACAAAATAAAACCTGAAATAATGATACGCTTACAAATGTTCAATAAAACAGCATTAATGTACATAAGGGGTCGTCCATTAATTATGTCAACAAAATGGGGGGAGGGGGTTTGAAGAAGTTTGACAATTGTTGACATGGGGGAGGGGGGAGTTCGAGATAAATTGACGTCAACAATGTTATTTTTTACAATAAATTTAATAAATCAAAAAATAGGAAATTAGTCGGTGCGTTGGTATGGCACACACTCGCTCGCACCGACAACGCTATCTTGGGCCTAGGCAATTATCACATGCTCCTCAACCGCAAAGAATTCGGCCAATACGAGTGGCTGCCAAAAGACAGAGAGAACTGATGGCAATTATTGCTCATGGAGAGATGTTAAGCGCAGAATGGTTAGATGAAGATGATGTTGACTTGTCGGGTGTATCGGTTTCACAAGAAAGTAATGAATCAGCCACTATGCCCATTATAACAATTGAGGAACATTTGGCTTCCCCATGGTAAGATGATAGAAGCTAGAATATAAACTCTCGATTTTTTTATGAATTCAAAGTGTTATAGTCAATTTGAAATCTGGTAAACAAGTAAAAAAAAATGTCTTAAAATTTATTTGTAGACCTTTTAATTTCCATAATTCTATTTTTAGCATAAAAGCAAGCTGTATAAAATATTGTTAGTTTGGGGGGGGGGATTTTATTAGGGGGGTCACTGAAAGTTTGATAGTTGTTGACAAGGGGGGGACGGGGGTAAAAAATTGCCTAAAAGTTGTTGACATAATTAATGGACGTCCCCTAATAAAGGCAAAGCAATCTTTGCGGTGAAATACAGAAATGCATAGGACAGCAATGTATTCAATTTGGCCATGAACAAAAGAAACGTGGGGGGGGGGGGGATAGAACAGAAAATTATAGCTGCTGGTTACAGACATTAAAATAAAATTGGAATTATTAAAATGTTACACTGATCCGGAAATTTAAAGATTTGTATACTTATATTTTGAGGCAGAAAGTCTCAATGAGATTTTTATAAGCACATTCTTCCAAATATTACACAGTATAACTATCTTCTTTTTTTAAAAAAAATTATCATACCTAGGGTAGATGTAATATCATTCAGCACCGTTGGCATCATACACGTTCCTACGATAATTTGTAGTACGATGATTAGGCGGTAGTACCATCTTAGCTAGGCAAGGTTCTGATACTATAACCCGTATCTACGTCTTGGCTTCAGTGGTCAATAGTAAAGTAAACAGCGTATACTTTTTATAATTCGTCCACTGCACTTTTTAAGTTTGGTATTGTTTAGTGCACAATAGTCATTAGTTTTATCAATAAAATACGACGAAATCTCTGACAACATGAAATCACCTTATCGGTACTTCGTATAAGTCGTACTTTATTGATTCAACGTCAGACTCCATTGGTTTAGTGTGGCAAAGTTCACTTACCCTATTCTAATAACTCCGAGTCAGGTGATCGAAACCGACTCGGAAGAACAATCCTATAGAATACACTAGGAAATAAATACCCCGTCAAAAATTCATTTAAAATTTTTGATCCAAATTCTGTTTAAATTTAAAAAACAAAGCAACATATCTGGGGGACTCAGTGAAACATAAAAACACTTTTATTCTTTGGCTAGGTGGGGGTGGGGCATCTGTCTGGTGCTCAAAAAAAAAAAAAAAAATAATAACTGAAAAAGATGTACTTTAGAGTAATACAGGCTGATTTTTCGTGAACATATGAACAGTCATTTTGATTAACTGCGTGCTTAGATCATTTACAATATCCTCAAGTACAATATACAAAGAAATTTCAGCCACAGTACATGAAAGTAACATATGAGAACAACTTCACCATCCACCCGTCACTCCCTATAGAGCGCCCCATTACTAATTAAATTCCAGTCCAAAAAGTCTTTGTCACGAAAGTGCATTTTCTACGGCAGACCGTTCACGGAGGGAAAAGGTAACAAGTCATCCGATGTAAGACATTTTTTTAAATATAAACTTTACATTGCCATTTAAATTTGCATATGGACAAATCATTATAGTTTCTGCGCTAATATTTTCATTGTTGTTCGCACAGGGGTTCGTTACAAAGAAAATTTGGAGTATCCGTCCATGAATCAAGAGATAGGGGTTCTAATCTGTAACAAGGTAACACCAGCGAAGACACGAGTCCGCATCCTCGGTAGTTCCAACCCTGCTAGTTTATCCTAATTGCGTCTTTTAATTTACAACTTAAGCCAGTCGTAATCAAGAACAGTTCAATTTTCAAAACATCTTAACACACTTCGTTCAGTTTGTGACATATTGGAGAAAATGCAATAATTTTTCGCCGATTTTGACGTCTGGACAAATACTGTCTGGCAGTGCCGTTTGCATTCGAATAGTTCGGAATAGTCTTGGATTTCACCATTGACCGAAAGGTAAGATCCGAACAACCTCGAGTCTGTAGTTCAGCGCTAAATACAAGTAGACGATAGCATGGAAATAACTGGATAATTTTATTGTACCTTTCACTAAAGTTTCAATCAATGGTGAAAATCAAGACTATCCTAATGCACGGTGGTATTGACACTGTTGCAAGTTGCCTTTCTTGGGGAAGGTGATGGACAGTGATTGGGTCCACGGTGATGGCCATACTCCTGTTTGCCAGATCTTGTTGCAGATGTTTGTGAGGATGCTAATCATTGCTTCTCCCCCAGCTTGGATCAGTTCTACTGGGATGTTGCCCACTCCTGCTGATTTCCCCTTTTTAGCGATCTCAATGTGGCTTCTACTTTTTCACGCAGGATAGGGTGGCTGTCATTAGTTGCTGGAGGGACCTTCAGTACCCCTGGATCTATTGTGGTTTAGTGGTTGTAAAGTTCTGTGCAGCACTCTTGTCAGGGATGGTCCTGGCTTTTAAAAAGTAGTCGCCAAAAAATCACCAACCTCAATATTTTGTCGCCAATTTTCCAAAAATGTCACCAGAACAAGTAGTGAATATTTTTCCAAGTCTATAAATGTAATAGGCAATGAAAAGTCTATTAATCTAATAGGCAATGAAAATTGCAAAAGATGGGATAGTTATCACTTTATTAACAACAAGCAATACAGCTATAATATTACAAAATAAATAATTACATGACGCTTAAATATGCTGCAAAAAAAACTTACTGCTGGTAGGTCTCAATCTGCCTGTTTTTGGATTCAATCTCCCAACTTGGCTTTTGAAAAGATTTATTTTTTTACGTGACACGCTAGAATAACTGTACTGTATGGTACGGTATTAACTAAATTTATTCAACGACTATTTGAATTCTTTGGAAATTAATGAATTCTTTATGTACATTTGAAACTTCCAACACAGAAAAGGCATTTTTTATTCATTGGAATGTATTCAGATTTCTTGCAACTATTGGAATTGATAGGACTTTTATGAACTAGGAATTCATTCACCATGCTTAAGTTAATTTAATTCTTTCGCTCTTGTATTTTGAGAAATAAATTATTTTTAATTATGCAAACCTTCTTTGCTTTGCTATTTCTTGATGCATAGTTTAAGTCTCTGCAGTTGTAACACGGGACTGATGGCAAAAGGAAAAGATCAAAGAGCAAAATTAGCATATGTTACTTACCCTGCCTAGATTCATGTTTGGTGACACACTCCTTCTTCAAAATATGACAGCCAGTTGTAAATGAATCGATGACTTGCCTTGATACATACATCACAGAACATCTGCTTTAACTTTGTATTATATCTCAGCCACGGACACCCAGGTTTCCAGCTGTCAATAATTTTTCGGGAACTTTTGACCCATTCATCATGATGTGGTGTTGCACTTGAAGCATTACTACCATCACTACATGTAGATGATGTTGGACTGCCAGGTTTAATATCAAGTTCATTGACTGTGTTGTCTGATGAATTTGCACTAAATCCAAATGCTGTTATTTTTTTTAACTTACTGTTAGGATGAGATGATGAACATGCAACATCTAACTTACGTTTACCCATGTTGATGTTGCACTGTCGACAGTATATAATTGTGATTGAGTTTTTTCCATTTGCGTTGTATTTATACACAGCAGTTGGTACTTCAAAGGTAATCAGTTTTCATTGAAGTTTTAGCAAAACTATTTTATTGGTATATTTTTAAAAAAGAACAGAAGGATTGACGGTTCAATTAATTGTAGCTGTTTCTGTTTGTGTCTTCAGAGGTCGGTCGATTGTAGGTATAGTCCTGTAGCATGATTGAGTGTATCACAGCATACAATACTCAAGCCAGATGTCAACATAAGCGGATTATGATGTAACAATGCACTGTAAAGATAGGTTTGTCAATACAAACAAAGGATTTGTTTATGTAACAGATTCCAGTGCATTGTGTAGCCAAGTTGTGGCTTATTTTTGTTGTCCCTTTGAATTTCTCCACTCCAAATCCATGATTGAATGTACAAATTAGAAAACCAAAAAGGCTGTTGCCAAAAAAATCGCCAAATGGAATATTTTGTTGCCAATAAGGGAGAATAAAAATCGCACTTTGCGACATTGGCAAAGCCCAGGATGAACCATGTCTGTCCATCTTTCCAGAATATCTTTCTCTTTTGTGAGGCAGTTTCTGGCTTTGTCCTGTAAGGAGGTAACTCATTGTTGGTTTGTGTTTGTTAGAACTTGGATCAGTTAGTATGCTTTCCTGTTGTTGTTCTTTTTCAACTTTCCCTCAGTGTCTTTGGACTTTTCTTCTATCCAGTTCTATTTTGCTTTTTTCATGTTTTCTTAACTTTCCAGTTGACTGCCTTGTACTGCTCTGCCCCTTCTGTATTGTTCTTTTTATTCTTCAGTTCCCTCCTCTTGTCACACAGGTTCAGGACCTCAGCTGTGACCCAGAGCTTCTTGACTAGACAATGTCTACCAAGGATCTTGCTGGCTGTTTCAATCATTGCTGGGGCCCCGAGTGGCCGAGTGGTCTAAAGCGCTCACCGTTACGGATCGCTGCCATCTCACCTCTGTCTGCGTGAGTTCGAGTCTCAGCCTCGGCTAACGTTGGTATGTGAGAAAGCCTGCCAGTAGCTTCTCGTGGGTCAGTGGTTCTTTCCGGGGTTTTCCAGGGTTCTACCTTCACCAATTATACTGGCCGCCATGTATAGCCTATCTTGTGCTGAAAAATGGCGTTAAACCCTACAACAACAACAACATCAATCATTGCTGTATTGAAGGTGGTGATCAACGTGTCCATGTCGGTTAATGTCAGCACTGAGGATGATGAGCTGTGCAAATTTCCCACCAATCATTGTTCGGAAGGCTTTTGCTACTTCGTGATCCTTCAATTTCTCAAGATCAGATTTTATTCTTGTGTGCCTCTCTTTCTTGACCTTCTTTACTTGTAGCCTGAAGGTCATCATCACCAGACCATGATCACTTCCTATGTCCACTACGGGAAAGCTTCTAGTCTTGGCGATGTTTACACTTGACTGTATGTGCCACTTCACCATGATGTAGTCGATCTGACTTTGATGGTCTCCGGTTTTGGCTGTGCCATCTCCATCTTGTGGATACTTTATGTTGGCTGAAAGTGTTTGGCAGCATTTGACATAGCCCTGTGTTATCTACGCTCATTACTTCCTCTGGTACACAGGGTCCCTGTTACCCATCTGCAAAGCTTTGTGGATCTGTCTAAAGAAAGTGTAAATATTACATGGGTTACTCTTTTTCTGTGATGTTATATATGGTGTTAGATTGTGTTAAATAGTGAAAATTCAAAGAAAAGAAAAATCTAAGGTAGATACCATTAGAACACAAAATTCCAAATTCCAAAATTCCATTCTGGCATCCTTGTATACTTCTAACATGTGAGAGAGGAGCTCTAGCCCACACGTAATGAACTGAAGCCCATCCCCCACAGTGGTCATTCCCAGGGTTACTGGAAGGATATTCTTGCTCATTCATATATTTCAGTCCTTTAAATTTAAGTATAAAATTTATATTTCCCATATCCCCGTGTACTTATGATTGGTGAGAGAGGAACCTCAGTCCACGCAATGGCTGGAACCACCCCGTAAGTGGTACGATGAACTGGAGCCCATCCTGCACACTGGTCTCCCACAGGGGTGCAAGAAATTTGCTATACAAGTAAAGCTCTTATTATTTTGATCCTAACTACCTGACCACATTTCAACATTGTTTTAACAATATAATCTGTTATAATTTGTATAATGTTTGTCTGATATTCCATCTTGATAAAATAAGTTTTTATTCCATATCTCCCTTGTCTGCATATCTGCTTAATTAATTCTTTCTACTCAGGTAGCCTCCCATTAATAATAACCTGTGTAATGATATCAGCCATAGGGTACCTGTTTTCTATATACAAGTTTTCTGCCAGTGCTTGTAAAGGCGGCACTGACTTTGTTTACAAGGTGGATTGAGCTGCAAATACATGTACTTTTACAGTGCCAAGCAGAGGTGCCTCATCCAGTAAAATAATTTACCTGAATCCAATGTTTTCCCATGTGACAACTCTTTGATCGAGCCACCAGTGTTGTACAGTGGCAAGTAACATAGGGTGGTTATTTCATCTTGCCAAACAAAATGACGTGTTAAGTTGCAACCTTGAATAGATTTTACAAACTGTATGATTAAAGTTCAAGCTCAAGCTCAGTATCTGAATAAGCATCCACATATGATAGTGAGGGTAAGGAAGGGAAGTCGGATGATATTTATGATGATTAGACCACGATGGTTACTAGACAACGATGGAGGATTTCAGAACTTTATCAGATAATGAGGATGAATTCCTGGACTTCATACCAGATGATATTAGGTAGTGATATTTATAGGATGCTGTGAATTTTTTTAAACTGTTGACTTACTTAAGGTTTGTACTCATTTAATTGCTCTTTGATTGGGTACCTGGGTAATGGATTGTTAGGATCAATAAAAGTTTTCAAAAAATTTTACATCTTTATTTGGATGTCTCTTTTATCATATGGCATTAAAGAGCCACTTCAACATTAAGCTATACATAATGTGAAAATTTGAATATCATACTTTGAATTTTTAACAATTTTATACCCACCCATGTCTTTGACACATTTTTTCTCTGTTAATCCTTCAGTTTTGTTCTTAGACTTTGCATCTTACATTTTTAGTTATTTTCTCCCTGATCCACTCATATGTTCTCTCTCTCTCACTTTTTGTTTCCCATTATTCTCTTTTGTCCCTGTATTATATAATTATTTCTTTGATATGTTTATATTTCTGTGGAACATCTAGTCTTTTAGTTAAAAGGTTATTCATATATATATATATATATATATATATATATATATATATATATATATATATATATATATATATATATATCCGGTCGGTTTTTAAAAGTAAAACCAGGTCGATGGATTTTATGATATGCATAATTCATTGTACTATACATGTACGTCTTCACTATTTGGGTTTGCTTTATTATGCTTTGTGGCATAAGGGCCCAGATAGCTATATTCTCTTTTATCTTTGATACTATGTATTTGTAGTTGTCTTTTTTTGCCTTATGGGTATCCCAGGTGATTCCCCTTCCAGATTCCTATCTTTGCAATTTTAGTTTTTGTCATGGTTGATTTGGAGCCAGAAGTTTTTCCAAAATTTTCAAATTCTTTTTGCAGGTGCTTAAAGGATTTTGCTTCCTTGATGAAATGTGTGCAATCATCTGCTCATTTGCCATTCTTCTGTAATTGCTCCATTTGCCTGTACTGTTGAGGTTATTCCATGTACAGTATTTCGGTCCATTTTTGGAAATGTTTTCTGAAGCCAAATTTTTATAATACTTTTTGTATGTTATTATGTTCCAATCTGTCAGAAGCTTTCTTCTGGTCAAGAGTACCATGGACCCCTTTTGACCAGGTCGATTTATATCAGCAGCGGGGTGTATGTGTGTGAACTGACCATTTTTGCGGGTCCATTATTAAAATCAATGCACTAAAAAATGTTGAGATCTTATAAGTTTGCATCTTACATGATTTATGAATCTCCAACATGTTCTCGTGAGATGCTAGGCAGCGGTGGTGATATCGCTGCGCCACTTGGGCAAATTACCAGGAACTCCATGGGGTAAATACCAGGGTGAAAATATATTCCGGGATATAATTATTGTAGTCCTGAAACCCGACTTCATATTAGATTTGACGAGGAAAAACTGACCAAAAGCTGGCGAATTTCTAGTGAATGCGATTGATCATGTGTGCAATGCTCGTGACGTTCCTTATAAAAATAAAGATCCGCAACAATGACATATCACTGATGTCAAGCTTATCAACACGCTGAAGTCTATAAAAAATAAAAGTATAAGGGAGTGTGTAGTCAACTGGTTGATAAGATCGGCAATGAGCAATAAACTAGTTTTGGGAACAGACACTTAATTGTCCGATAATTATATCATGGAATCTATTATAGACCATGATTATAGACTATTACAGGAAATGCATTGACGATTAGCAAACTTGCTGGTACAGTGGTGTCAAGCTTGATATTGCCACCGACTGATTGTCTTGACAAGCAATATTTCATATTTATCTGCAACCACCTAAAATGATTCACTATGGACGGTTTGATGTCAGCATTCCCAACAAAGTTCATCAAGCAGATATGTTTTTGCTCCGCTACAGGGTGCGTAAGAGTAGAGTCGATAATGCACATACAAATACACGCTGACAGTCAATGACTTTTCACCTATATACTAGGAAGTGGAATCATCAACTAAAACAGAAATTGAAGTTCCAGCAGCGTTTTAACAATTTATCAACATGGACATTTATAATGACCATGATTGCTACAGGTTGATCCTGGCAAAGAATTTATTGGTGCAGTAATATTGCTGATGCAGAAATGTAATGTTGAAGTGAGATCCATCATGATCAGACAATCGTTGAGTGATTTAATTGAACACTTGCTGAGCGATTGCTTGGATATCAGTACACCCAGGAATTACTGATGGACACTCAATCTTATGAATGATTTGCGAGGCTGACAATCATAATAGCTGCAATAAACAATGCAGTCTCACATGGAATTGCTATGAAAGCCATCACTGCAATTATGAAGAAAAACAAACATGCTAAGCAACAGGATTCGCCTGTGAGCCAACTGCTGGGTAGCAACGTGACAGTCAGGTATTTATATGAACTTGGAAGGGGTAAAAGCAACTGATTTTATATGGAGTGTAGCCACACATAAAATTTCCCATGTGGTAAGATCGGCTGGTAGGGCTGCAATCTACATGCTAGATTTTATGGCTTCTCAAAGTTGATTTGTCCATGAACAGTTACAGATATTTCTGGAAAATACACAATTACCACCAGCATTGATTCACTAGCAAATCAGGGCACTAGCTCCTCAACGTCAGTTGCTTTCAAGACATGTCAGTGGTCTGGTTTATTAAAGTGGTGACCAAACCAAGCAGGAAACTGGTTGAATATTTCTGTCACTGTCAGCGACATTATTATCCCCTAATCAAGCATGAATCTCAATAATACTATTTGAGCCCAACCGCATTTATTTTCTGGAGTAGTAGTCTCAGTCTGGTTTATTAATGTGGTGACCAAACCAAGCAGGAATAACCAGATGAATTTTTTAGGCAAACTCAAATAATTTGATCTCAGCAAGTCCAGTTAAATCAATGGGATCCGCCAGCAACAGACTGTTGATTGCAACTCTTGTCATTTCATGTGTCAGTCAGATGACCAAATCACTTAAAATATGGCTCGCATTCACCCTTTCTAAGAAAACTAGCAGGATTACAAGCTACCATATGAACAGAAATTACATCATCAAAGTTTGAATTTGTGTTCCAAAGGCCACCGCGTCCTAATTCAATGCATGAACACAGTATAGACTCAGTAATGTCCCTTTGTGTTGGGCGCCACAATTTTTTTTTGCTGGCAAAAGTGAGCAATGACAGACAAGATTGTAAAACAATTATTCAGCAAGTCATCAACATTTGTGTCATCTTTGGATTATAATGCTACCTGTGTCATCTGCTCATGAAGAGATTGTGGATGATAAAGTTTGCCAGATGGTAGTAGGAATTGATCAAACCCACCATCGGATCCCAGACTGATACTTGATTGTTAATGCAATATTATAAATACATTTAAAATATTACCATTATAAAATCAGGTAGTTTTTTTAAAGGTGGAAATCTTGTTACATTTGCAGTCCACTCATGGGCATTGTGGTTGACTATCACTATTAGGGCACCTTGCATTTGATAGTTGCCTGAACTTTACAAAACCTAATCAATATGCTGCTTTTGCTACTTTAGGGAGAAAAAAATCCAACACGGCAATATCTTCTATTCCATCTAACACTTTCAGCCTTTTTTTCTTCTTTTTTTTCTAACTGCTTGTAATTCTATCAGTCCATTTCCTCATCTAGTGTGTTCATGAAATGTTATATTACCCACTGAGCTATGCAGTTTAAGATAACAATCTGGGTGCTAGCACCTCTTATTGGTTGAAGAGCATCAATATTAGGTTCATTTAATGCATAAAGCGCATAAACAAACAGCAGTCATGGGATATGCTTGTTCATAATATGGCCTGTCAATACCTGTCAACATTCCCAGCTTAAAATTTTGATTGAAAATGATGATGTGTTGGCATCGTCATGATTCCCGAACAGGGTCAAATTTATCCTGGTTATTCCACATTGGGGCATCGATCCCATCATTGGCAACAAGATTGCCAGTGACAGTATATTTGATTTTTTTTTAAAAATGCCTCTTATCGTCCCCTAGGCAATCTATAATCATCCTTGCCCTCTGGTCATTCATTGACACATCGATGAAAATGTTGTCATGGGGATCAATCCCAGGATTGTCAATCTGTAACGTTGACCAAATGTGCACAACACCATCAAGCCTAAACTCCTTAGCGCACAGATATATTCATATAATTGTAAATCATATGGTATTTTAATGCATTTTTTCTTAATGGTTACTCTATCAGAATCAAACCTTGTAGCCTCCTGTGGCTTAATCATAGCTAATCTTGCAAACTCCTTCTTGGCTTCTTAGACCCTAATCTGATTTCTCAAATTTTCTTGGGCAACCTTTGATCAAGGAAATGGAATTTTAATTCCAGTTAGCTGAAAATATTTCTCCCTTAATTCCCTTGCCACATTCCACATGCTCATTATATAACTGAGGCAAAAATGTTCTTTAAGATTATTATATAATGATGTCATGAGCAATATAAGTGATCCTTGGATCAACAACCCCATGTGGAAAACATTATTACGAGTGTAACAGCTATCATTCAGCAAGCATTGGGATGAGTTGTTTAGGACCCAAGCCTTGCTTAAAATGCGGTGTGGGTGTTAAGAGTTAAGTCTGAGCTCATGGCAGAAATTACAGTGTGCTGAAACGGTACTATTGTTATGTATATAAGATTTACCGGTAATTTATATTTGATTTAATTTAATTGTTTGTTAATTTAAATTTTTTTTAAATATTCTGTTACATACTATTGTAATGTAACTTTATTTACTGGATTTGATATTGTTCAGTTCAGTTTTTTATTTTTGTCATAAACAACTTTATAGAGACATTGTATCTAATACTGACCTAATGTAGTTCCTGACCTTGATTCAGAATCAATAAGAGTTGTAGTAAACAACTTTTTAAAAAAATATTTAAATTCTTTCTCAGAGTAAGATTAATAAATAGAATCGAGGTCATAGTTGGAGTACATGACAAATAACATGTATCAATTAGGTTTTTCCAGAGGATTGACTGACATCCAGGCATCTGTTCTGCGTTGTAGCTAGATTTATTATTGATGTTTTGAGAAAGAATAGTCATTAATGTGTTATCACTTGAGAAGTTAAAGTGTTTTATGTTGTGACTAGTTTTGGGGCTAATTATTATTTTCTTCAATTTATTTGGATTTCAGGTTTGTTTTCCCTGGAAATACTTGTGCTCTAAATTAATTCTTAGACAAGGACAGTTATTGAAATTTACACAGAATTCAAACACTGGAATATTATTTTCCTTGATTCAACAATGAACTGTTGACACATCACTATGACACTGGCCACAGCATACATCATAGCCTTCCATTTTGGTTTTCATTGCGATTTGAATTCAGTTTCCATAGGACTTTTTATTACTAGGACTTCTTTCTATTTAAATTGATTGTTTGTTTTAAATTTTAAAAAATTTGATTATATGTGATTGTAATGTAACTTTGTATGCTGGACTTGACTTTGTCCAAAATTGAGTTTATTTCTGTTTGACCTGATTGACTTTTTTATATATTTCATTTATGTCAACAACTAATAATAGCTTCATTATTCTCTGGGTATATGAGTTTGTTATCAGGATTATTATTTAGGTAAACAAGGAGTAAATATGTTGATTTGGGTCAGGGTTTCGGAGATTCTTAAGTGAATTTTGCAGGTTATTATATTGTAAATAAACAAGGTTTGTTAGATCATTCTTGAAGGTTATTTTCCATTGGGTAATGGTTTTTAGAAAATGCTAATTGTGACCTGAGGGTAGAGAACTATATAATCTTGTGACTGTGAGGATCTGACCAGTATCGCTTTAACATCTAGCACTTTTAGTTATTAGTTTTTGAATTCAAGTGATTATTTTGTCTGTAAAGGCAAAAGTACTCTGATAAAATTCTTGGATAAAGACATTCACTGGAATTTATACTGAATTTAAAGTTGGAAAAATATTTCTGTGATTCAACAGGAGGCTGTTCACACATCTGTACTCCATAGGCTATAACATACACATCATTGCCTTCAATTTTGGATCTCTTCTGGACTTAAACTGAGTTTTATTCAGCACTTTTTATTATTAGGAATTGTGTCTATAATTCTTGGATTATTTTGGGATTTAATTCGCAATACCATGACCTCTTTTTTCGCATTTTCACTTTGTATTCTAAAATTATTTGTTAAATTTAACAAAGCTTGTTGACTTCACTCTTTTCTGTTAATTATTTTAAGAGCATAGACTAGTAACAAGTGCAATCATTCCCATCACTCCACCAATAATAGTACACAGTTGTTTATGGCTTGTAGTCTTTGCTTTTAATTAAAAGTAGTAGCACTTTATTGGACTGTATAGTCTATGCAGTAGGATGGATTCAAGAGAATACTGTATAGTGCCTGCCGTTCACTTTATATACAGGAAGAAATCTGTACATTACATTAATTCTACCCTGTGACTTGAGAATAAAATTCAGCTATTGCATTATGTATTTTGAGGTCACTAGGAATAATGTGTTTCAAAATGTTTGTGTGTATTCTGTGCTGCCACTGGTAAAAATCTATTGACCTGTCAGTGAAGTTATTTTTAAGGAGGTGGGAGGTAAGGATTCCTCTTCTTGGACGATGACCTAGGAATCATTCAATTCAGCCAGACTGGAAGTAAACAACTAAGACATGATTCAGAGAACTCATCTTTAATACAGCATTTATCCTCATTGGTATAAAAGGAGCAGACAAATTATTATTGAACATATTTATTAATAGTTTTGTTTTTAAGTGTTATTTATTTCAGAGTATCTTCAGAGTGGTAAACATAACAGAACAAATAGTATATTTGAATGCTTTGGGGAAATATATATATATATATATATATATATATATATATATATATATATATATATATATATATATATATATATATATATATATCGATACTCTACAATTATGTAGGTAAGCATTACTTACTTAACTCAGAAAGAAAACAGAAACACTGGTTTATTTTCTCTTTTTTTTTTCCACAGGACACTATATATACTATACAGTGGAAATGGTCAGATGAAATGATTGCAAGATTTTGTCACAGATGTTAAATATTTAAATAAAAGTCTAGATTTGACAGCAACAGCTTTTACAGAAGAATTATCATCGTGTATGGCACAGTATGTGGTGGTAAGTGTATCCTCTACGTAGTTAGTGTTGCAATACAATCCATTTCTTTGAAGAAGTTGAATGTAACAAAATGTTCAGATACACTAAAGTCATATTTTAAGTACAGTGAAGTACTTATTAAATCAACCTCGTTGGACCAACAGAATTATTTCATAGTACCGTATATACTCACTTGTAACCTGAGGCAGAGACTCAGATGATGTGCAGCTCTAGGTATATACAGTTTGTTATTGTGTTCTCACACCATCCCGTTTGTACCACCCTACCAATTTTAAAAACAGAAGGCATTAAAAACATAAAAAATGCATAAAACTTAGTCATTTCATTCATTGATTTATAAATTCTAATCTGGTTGTCATCAGAGGGTCCCAAACACTGTCAACTTGTTTGCATTTAAAATCAAACAGGAGTTTCTTTAGTAATATTGTCGCCATATTTGCTATGGCCTGTCTGTGTTATCAAGCATCAGATGTCATGTAGTTATTGTCTTTGATGATCTCAATAATTTCATTGATTGAAGAGTTTCAGCTCTTTGAACACATGTCTGCAAGGGTTTCCCCTATATATTTGTTCAGTTTGTTTTTGAAATATTAAACTAGAGTAGAGATGTCACAATTTTGTGTAATATCTACAGGGTACTCATCAATTGTAACAGTAGGTTACCCGGGTACCTGATGAAAGGGAAATTGTATTAAATGTGAACCTGAACTGCTTTGTTTAAGGTTCACACATGCCATTCCTCAAGAGAGGTACGAGTGTAATTTTTTACTAATATAAGTGGCAAAAAAGCATAATCTGAGCATAAAAAGAGCAACCCATATATTACATGCCATAATTACAGAAAACTGTATGAAAAACATATTTTTTTTAAACATACATTTATTTTTGCAACTTACCTGGATCTGCAGTTAAAATTATGTCACAAATCGGCTAAGTCGATGTGGATTAGTAGAAATGATATCTGACGCCATTTATTTTCAATTTAGACTGGTCCGCTATGTATGTAGTATCAAAATAGAATCGGTGACAAAGTGGTTTCACATTCAAGAATCCATCTGTTTAATTGGAACTTTTTCATATAAAATTAATGCAGAAATTACAATATTTACATGCATGGTAAATTTTTATTAGATTTTCTTTTCTTCAGTGTTATTAAATAACAAAGATTTCCCTTATATTTAAAAATTTCAGTGAAAAATCGCATTCTATACAGTTGTCCATTTCATTCATATTTTCCTAACTTAGTATAAGGAGTGTATGTTACAGTAAGCAATTTTTTGTGCTGCCTTTGCCATGACAAAAATATGTCTTGGACTTCCCGCTAATAAAAAAGTTCCAGTAAATGAACATGTGAACAGCGGCCCTAACTTGAACAGCTAATACTCACTCCAGGGTCACAGCTGTTAGGCAAAAATGATATTAGTTAAACCAGACATTTATATTGTTCATTTTATTACCCAGTTGTTCATTTTATTACCCGTGTTATTATCAGCGGGCAAGTACCCGGGTCTGCAACTAGACACTGCAAAGATTGGATGCAGACTTCACAGTTTTTACTGAAATAAACTATTCTAGAAACAAGAAATAAACAGCGAGTAGTCTGCTTGTTTACATCGATAGCTACAGTTTGCTTTGAAATACCATTAGGTCAACGGTCGGACTCCTTGGGGACAGTCAGATTAGAAATTAGAAATCAATTCAATGAAATGACTACGTTTTATGCATTTTGTATATCACTGATTCTTTTGGTTTTTAAATCTGTAGTGGGGTACATAGAAATAAGAGGGTGTAAATTCTGTAGGAGAAATCAGGAGGACAATGAACATAGACCCAGATTGCCCAGTACATTATATGAATTGTTGTTCAGGGTGTTTGTTGCTTGCAGCTGGACTCTACTTGTGTATGGTTTCTATTGTTATCTTTAAGGTAAGAAATATGGCTTATGTGGTGGAAAATACTGATTTTAAAAAAATTATTTCCTAAATTGATTCTTTCAAATACAGGAGATGCTCAGTTTATGCCATAGATGTTTCTCCTAGGTTATGGCATAAACTGAAATTGGCAAGTAGCAAAGAATTTGTAGCCGTGATTGATCATTCATTAGTCCGGTCACAAATACACCAAATGAACCAAACTGGCACCAAGTCTTCGGATGGAAAACAACTATGTACTGCGCATATAAAAAATTGCAGTTGTATCTGCAATTGGGAATGAGTATAACCAAAATCGATTAAGTGCTAGAATTTGGTCAGAAAGCCTGGATGAATACAGTCATGTGCATAAAGGCCACCAATGATTCTGAATTGGACTTTTTCAAGCTCATGAACAGTGCAATGTTTGGGGGAATCTGTGCAAATGAATCCGAGTCGATTTTGATGACGATAGTGTGCAAGACAAACTAAAATGGCTCATCACTGAACTGGCCTTTGAATTCAGAAAATATTTTGATTGTGGACTTGCTGCCATTCACAGTACAAAGTCAAAACTCAAACTGAAGAAAAAAAACAATCTTTGTGAGTTCATCTGTGCTGGACTTGTCGAAGCTACTCATGTATGAGTTTTACTATGACAAGATTCGAACAATTTTATCAGGATCAGGTCAAGATGATTTGCACCGCTACTGACTCACTGCTGATGCATATCTCCACTGATGATGTGTACATGGCACACCCAAGCTTGGCCAGCGAATTTAATACCTTTGAGTATCTGAAAGAACAACCGTTGTTTTATAACACCAATAGAAAGGTGGTTGGTAAGTACAAAGACGATTACTTGGATTTACTAGTAGAAGAGTATGTGGGGCTGCCATCCAAAATTTATTTGACTGGTTCGATCCAAAAACATTAAAAAGGCCTAAGGTGTTCCATGGGTGATTGTGCAAAAGGATTTCAAATACAAACTGTACCTGGAGTGTCTTTGAGACTGTCTTGAATTTACACACCACAAATTTGATCTGATCCAAAAAGCATCCTTGGTGTTTACCAGTGCACCAAAGTGAGTGTCCCAGCTTGATACCAAGCAGTATCTATACCCTTCCACGGAATCATCATCAGTGTTTGCTCATCATGAAATTGCAAGCCAACTTACGATTGATACTTGTGAATGACATATTAACACAAATAATGGTGTTTCATATCTGCCTTAACCGCTCTAAATCACCGTTCTTGAAGAGTATGATTAAATCGTTCCGCAAAAACCTGGTCATGATGTACACTGACATGCCTGGAACATACTCACGCATAGTGTTTGGCCAGCATCACAGCCTCAGAAATTCTTTGCCAGGATCTACTTGTAACAATCATGGCCATGTGAATGAGCCACTTGTATTAATATGCTCAAGTGCATGAATGACATTGGCCACACTGGCTAACTGTTCCAAGATTGCTTAACCTTTCCAACAACCATGATGATTCCATAATGTCTGACTTTTTGGATAATGTTCGGCTTTTTGTGTCCATTTTTTGTTTATATTGGTTTAATTTTTACTTTTAAGAAGCGACACCAAGTGCAGTCTTGGCTTTCATACCAGCTTTGATGGCTAATTGTGTGATTCTTTCTCCCATTGTTGCATTAATCACATTTAAGTCATGGATGAGGTCAAGGTTGGCATGTTGATGTCAAGGTTGGCATGTTAATGTCATGGTTGGCATGTTGATGTCATGATTGGCATGTTGATGTCGATGGTTGTCATTGGATGCTTTACATACAAGGTCATGTCGGTAACATGCATGATTGATAGGTGCTTTGCCAGGCCACAGTACTTGTATCCAGGTGCAAGTTCTGGTAATCACGGTTTGCCCATTATGTGTTTGAACTCGTGTTGGATTTCTGGTACATGTTTTGGCTGGTACTGTACACAATATGAAGACATATGGCTGGCATTGTACACAATATGAAGACATCGCTGGCACTGTACACAATATGAAGACATATGGCTGGCATTGTACACAATATGAAGACATATGGCTGGCATTGTACACAATAGGAAGACATATGGCTGGCATTGTACACAATATGAAAACATGGCTGGCACTGTACACAGTATGAAGACATATGGCTGGCATTGTACACAATATGAAGACATATGGCTGGCATTGTACACAATATGAAGACATATGGCTGGCATTGTACACAATATGAAGACATATGGATGGCATTGTACACAATATGAAAACATGGCTGGCATTGTACACAATATGAAGACATATGGCTGGCATTGTACACAATATGAAGACATATGGCTGGCATTGTACACAATATGAAGACATATGATCATATTATAGAACAGTCAGTTATTCAATGGCATCATGAAAAAGAAAATTCAAAGATGCTCTTGGTAAGAGCAAAGATAAGAAAAGCTCCGCTTTCAACGTCATTGATTTCTCTGCACAAGCATCACCTAAACCAGCCAAGCATGATCATGGAACCATGTTTCCAAACTCAGTTTGTGTACTAGTCACTGGCCTTGCAGGATCTGATAAAAAACACAACTGTTGCTGAATATTTTACAATGGTTAACCTGGAATTGTTTGTATGTGATTGTGCCATCAGCTGATGATTAACCATGTTATATTGGTTTAAAAAATGTTGAAAAATGGTTGGTAAGTGGTAATAACACCAAGATGACTTTGTCATCCATGGGAAGCGAAGCCTCCATCGATTTTTTCCCCACCATTGACGATGAACCTACCATTGGCAATTTGGATGCAAACAAAATCAATCATGTGGTGTACGATGATAATGATGCTTGAAAATCAAGTCAGTCCTGCAAAAATATTTTCGGAGGTCAGCACAAAAACACTGATGTGATCTATTAGATTCAACGATACACCCATGTGCCAGACGTGATCCATGACAACTGTAACATGATATTCTGTAGCAGTGACACACATGGTCTTGGAAATACTCATTGGACTTGGTGTGCCGCCGACCACACATGGGATGAATTTTGTGACATGTTTATGTGGATTACTTCAGATTTGTGTAGTTTTCTTACCATTGGTTTGACTGGTGGACCAGCCAGGTATCGTGCTGGTCTTTACTTGAATATGTCTCATGCGGGTGCATCATTTTAACAATCAAAGCACAGTCATAAGAAATATGTCCAGCAGTGATACCTTGGAAAGGAAAATAAAATCCATTTTGGACAATGTTGACATGGCCATGGTATTAATAGGACTTGCCAAATAAATACAATGATGATTATACAAGAACAGCTGCTCCAACAATGATGTTTATCAGGGATACATCAATAATGCAGAATCTCAACAATACTCAATTATCAGGTCTAAAACACACACCACCCTTGCGAATAATGCAGATGTACAAGCTGTAGTTGTGACCCAAACAGCACTTCTTTCATTGGTGGAATTGCTCAGTGCCAAGGGCAACGTTGTGGAGCCTCATTACAATTTTCATGCACAATTCCTCTCAGTCATGTATTTGGGTTTTTTACAGGGATGCAGGTTTTTTTTGTTGAGCCAAACAGTTGCAACACAGTCACATCCCAGCTGTACATATTCTGAGGTTTCCCAGGAAACCTTGGACAAATGTTCATAGGAAAAACCTTGGAGTGTTGGTTGTTGACTTTCCAAGGTAATAGTCCAATGACAAATTTATTTTAAACCTATGTCCAAGGTTTTTATTGTCTAATGTCCGAGGTTGACCTTGGACTTCCAAGGTCTTTTGTAACCAATGCTCAGAGGTTTCTTAGGAATCTTAAGACATGTTCATGGTTTTCAAACATTCTGAGAATTCCTTCCTTGGACATATCATCCAAGGATTCCTTGTACATATTTTCTGAGGATTTCTATTACACCTTCCTGGCATAAAACATCAGATCAACAATAATGTTCAACACATACAAATACAATTTTTAAAAGGTCCAAATATCAAGAATGCCCATAAGGTTCCTTTGGTGCCTAATTGTCCATTTAATTTTGAAAATCCATCGACCTATATACTGGTTTCATGATAGTTTTAGCACTTCACAGATTTTCTTGTTTATCATCGCCTCTTTGATATTCTGCCATTTCGATTGGATCAGTTCTATAAAAAACAGTATTTTTAAAAAAATATAAAATGTCATGAATTAATACATGTATAACAAACAGTTTGTGTGTAACATAACTGTTATTGGCAGCCTTAAATTTACAAATCAATTTTGGAATCCTTAGTTCTGAAAACAAAGGTATTAAACCTGAAAATGCTATATCTCTTCAACTGACTGTTCTTTGAATTTGGGACCATCATTCTAAACTTTTTATAACAACTATAGTCAAGACTATATTCTGTTCCTGACTCGATGCCTCAAAAGTTCAAACTAATGTATCATTATTTCACTGTATACTCCAATGCTTTATTATCATGGCAAATGGGATTTTCTGATTAATTTTGGATACGTGCCGTCTATCGATTGTTTACAAAGTAAAAGTTGTAGCTAGTAAGGATGCAAATATTTTTTGTGCAATTTCCTCAAAATGTCAACATTTTTTAAATAAGTTTACAATGAAAAAGAAGAAACATCACTTTTTTGTAAAGTGCATGCAATTACTTGTATGTTAATAATACAAACCTCCAATCAAATTTGCTATACCTGCATTGGCTTTGATTATGAAAAATATTCAGTGTATCGTCTGATGTTTGATGATTGAAGGTCATATACTGATAGTGACACACATGTCCTTATGCGATTACGCTTGGAATTTCATTCCATGGTAGCCGATACGGACCAACATAAGCACAACATTGCTTATGATCCTATTTATCTTACACAAATAGGAAAGCAATAATAGTTAAACTATTTTTAAAATCATTAATATATCAGTATTAATGATAATATTAATAATAGATTCATTTGTATATATATATTTCTCTGCCCACATTGCACTTAAAATGCAGACAAAGTGATATATTTTTTTTTTTTCATTTTTAATTTCTGTTTTTATCATGGATTTTAACTTAATGGACATAAGTGTATTCAATTGAGTCAATGCATCCTTTTTTGGTGTAAATATTCAGCCAGTGCAAGTTTGACCATCTTATCACTAAGTTGAAATTTATGTTTATTATAATATGTGCGTGCTACCATGCGTAAGTTAGGTAATACCGCAATAATGTAGCGTTATTCCCCCATGGTACAGTTTAATTTACACGATTGGATTGACCAAGATTTTTAATAGACATAGGTAGAGGGAACGTCAGAGAAACTTTACAATTTGTAACAATACATCAATAACAGATAGGTTTTAATATACACTGATAACGACATTAAGTATCGTGATAATACAGCATTCCAGGCTACTGTAATCAACCCTTAAAAATACGACACAATACTTGTTGCTTGGAAAGTTTTTAAAAAGTTTTAAATGGCTGCGGCTTTATCATACCTTGGACGTTTTGGGTGTTACTGTCTTAATATGTTTTGGTGTTGCCATCTTGGTGGTCTATTTTGTTGCTATTGTCTTGGCAGGTTTTGGTGATTGTGGATTTGCACCTTATCTTGTTTGAACCCTAAATTAAAAAAAAAAAGTGCAAACTTTTAAAAAAATATGAAATGCATTCCATGCCATTTACTAGTAATGGGAATTGATTACTTAGGGAAAAATAATACATATATCCATATTTATTGCTGAAAAAAATGTGGTTTGGCATGTTGGCCTTTAAAAATAAAAATGATAGTCATTTTAATTATGTAACCTGACATCCTTTATAAAGTTAAGAGATAGTGTTGTTTGCGTTTTTGTGAATTCATATGCAACAGGTAAAATAGAGCTGCATGAGATTGGTATCATGAACTTCATATTTTCTTTTCAATTGGACAAACAAAGGAAATCCAGTTTAAGTACTGTTTAATATCATCAACATACGACATGCATGAGCATTAATCATTTTAATATGGTGCACAAATTTACACCCAAAATGAAGGGCATATACTATGTGGGATTGCAATGTCTATAAAGTTGTCAAACAGTGGCCATCATGTGATGTCGCGAGTCACTACTCCTATCTCAAAGTAGAAAGCAGAAGCAATTTCGGACAAACACTTGATAATATGGCAGACAAGTACAATTATTTAAATTATAAAATGCTGTACTTAAAGAAAATGGATTAAGTAATATAGCTTTTCATCAGTATACTGAAGCAATAATGAATCTGATTGATTGCTTTGTAGATTTTCTTGCTGCCTAACAACCTATATGCATGGATGTTCTGTTCTGTTTAACACTATTCATAAACCTATTTTTCTGATTCACTATAATAATTATGTACTCAGTTATTCTTCGATCCATTTTTGAGTCATTAAATGTTTTCAGATTTTATTGTTCTTTCAACGATTTTAAACATGACCTCATTTTCATGATTAATAATAATAATAAAGAATTAAAACCATTGATTCTTTTCTTCTAAATTCAACAAATGTTAATGGATTTGTTTGCTCTGCTCTATTAAAAATGGGCATAGTTAAATAATTTTTATCATAAAATGTACTGTAGTCTTCCAAAGAACTTAAACTGAATCGTATAGATAAAATTAGAAAAACAATAACAATAGTTATTATTAATATCATGATTATTATTATGATTATCATATATCTATAAGGATTAAACGATGCATAGAAGCAGGAACACTCGGTCCAATTTCCATACCATTGTTTCATGACAATTATTTGTTTTGAAACATCCATCTTCTACAACACACACAAACTATCAATGAGATAAAGATGAAAATAACAATAAAATTTACTGAACTCTGTATACCTACATGTTTGTTCGAAAACAGTATGGCTGACAGTGCAATGCCTAGTGGATAAATGACATTATACACTATTTATAGTTCACCAAACAACCCCATTCCCACCAAAAAACAGACACAATCGACTGAAAAACTGATGCAGTGTACAGCCGACCTATGAAACGAAAGCCATTAAATGTTTTTTTTATCTATTTCAAATTTAATGTAACATAATTAAAAAAAAAAGCAGACATACCTCCAATCCTTCCAATAATTCCTTCTGTAATCCCAAAACTCTGCAACCTTGCAGACACCAAATCTCCGACTTTGTAATCTTTGAGTGCCTTTCTTGGCTGAACAATATTTAGGAGGTTACGATCATTTCCGGTATTAGGATTATCACATACATAATGCAAACAAGTTATGGCAATTGATGAATACACTCCTTTGTAACGCAAGTTTTCACAGACCAGTTTGCTTTAAACTGACCAATTTCGAATTTATTATTATGGTGCATACAAGATTGATTGAAGAATCGGCTGCTGTGATTGGATAATTCCATGCTCTGCAACCAATGGAAGAATACAAAAGATATTTCCCAGAACTTTCCACAACTGAAGTATTTTTTTTAATTTAAAAGCAGTAAGTAGATAAGCACCTGCTATGAGCATTACTAAGGGTCCTTCATTTATCTAAATTCTGTTCTATAAGATAAAATTATCCCCAAGATTCCAATCGTCCACAGACCAGGAGTGCCGTATAAGGCCAAACAAATAAAAGTTCCCAGTCTGCCAACCATCGCTATTTAAGCTGCTGACACTAGCACTATTTCCAAGAGTTAAAAATAAAAAACTAAAAAAATATTAAAAATAATTTGTAAAACTCCCGACAAAACTTGAAGTGCTTAGTGCAATAGGAAATACACATGGGGTGGGGTGGGTTGGTCTCATAAACATATATACCAAGGAGGCTTTAACAAAGCACTGACATTATCAGTGTTTTTAAGACAAACAAGGTCAAGAAGCAGAACTCTTTTACAAATGCATTTGAAAAAAAGAAATAAATTGGAGAAGAAGCTATTGAAGTTCAGAGATACCTTCTCTATGTATAAACTTGCCATGTATTTGCAGTTGAGAAACTATTTGTGTCCAAAGGAAATATAGAGGGAAGAGTTCATCTTCAGGTATTAGAATTAAGGTGTATAAATTAAAATCTTTATCAACTACATGTACACTAATATAAGCTTGTGTTTTTTATGTGATCATTTACCACTCACAATTTAGGAAGCGCTCTAGTGGTTAGAGCATCTGCCTTGGATACGGAAGGTCATGGGTTCGATCCCCGGCTGAGTCATACCAAAGATGTACAAAAATGGTACTAACAGCTGCCTCGCTTGGCACTCATCATTAAGAGGTTAGTGTTAGGACTCGTCGGCCTGGTGTAAGGATAATGTGACTGGGTGGGACATCATGCTACATGTCTGCTGCATGATATCCCAGTGCTAGATATCACTATAAATTGCCAAACCACAGACATCGTAGTGATATGACTAAAGCTGCGTTAAAAATCCAAATCACACACAATTTAGCTACAATTTAACTATTGACATACATTTTTACTTGATCACTGAAAGGTCAGATGTAGCTTGGCAAAGCTTAAATGAAGATTACAAATGTTGCCTTTTTACTTGTTTTACTACGTTTCATGAATACTTGAACTATATATGAACTAATTGCAAATAAAAAAGATTTTACACCAATTTAAACTCAGAGTGAAAACATTGTTCAAATTTATGTCATCAATAACATTGGAGATCATTTTTAATGTTATTTAAACATCAAAAGACAACTTTCTTTGTGAAGTTTAATATTTTTAAAATCCCCAAATGATTATATGTGCTTCAGAGATGGAATCAGTATTGTACAAGCAGAGTACAACCGCTTTTTGTTGTCAGAAAACATTATCAAGTGTTTGGTATATTCGTCCCAAATCATTTTTAAAGGGACTAAACTTCATGTAACTGTGCTATTATCAGCTGTCATATTAAAAATGATAATTAAAAAGAGTACCATGTCAATCATCCATGCAATTTTTTCAGACTCAGTTGTATATTTCTAATTATTATTCTCAGAACTAATGTGACAAATAAACAGTCATACAATTTTTCAGAAAACATTTTTACACTAATAATGTAATAGTTTATTATCCTTCTGAACGGGTACTTTAAATTATTATTCCTATAACTAACACACAAACACAAATTTTAAGAAAGATGTCATGTGATCCTTTAAGCATTGAAGACTTTACTTTAGAATCAGTTGTTAGAAAATACATTTTTACAGTTATCCTGTGTGGTTACAGGGCATTAGAATTGGGACCACTGTGTTACAGTAACATGATTGTATGAAGTGATTAAAAGTGTAGGAATGCTAAGAATTTTTCTAATGGGGGGGGGATTCCCGCATGTATATAGGTTTTGGTTCTTTATCTCATAATTTTATCTCCACGTAAATAAGATGTGGAACCAGAATCTGTGAACCTGTTTGGCACCATGAAGCCTGAACTGAAATGGTACACTGTAAATCCCATGTCAAGCAAGCAATCAACATTAAGTCAATATTTTAATTAAAGTCCTAGAATTGTTTGCTGTTTTGGTAATGACAAACATTATTCATTTTAAAAAACTGTAAAAATACATTCTGAATAAATATAGAGATATCTCTTAAGTGCACAGTTAAAACAGACCAAGTCCATTTCCTAGCTAAAAAATTTCTAAGTCTACATTTCTGAGCTAAGTTAGAGCTAAAAACAAAAATGACTAAGTTCTTATTTTTGAGGTTTTTCCAAGCCCCCCCAAAAAATGAAAGTTCTCATGTCCAAGGCTTTGTCCAAGGTATTTCCTAAATTTTTTTTATGTATGAGATAATGTCTGGTGTTTGCTTATAAAACTTTGGACATAATATCAGCATCGTCCAAGGTTTCCCAGGTTTTCCTAGGAAAACCATGGAAATACCTTGGACGTCCAAGATTTTAGGTCAAAATTCCAACCTCGGAAAATGTACAGCCAGGATTAACCCACAAGAATAAATCCAAAGATGTAGTTTGGTATGGTACAGCTGCCGATGGTAGAGTTGCATTAGAATTATTAAAATTGTGGATGCCTGTGTTATCCACATCACTGTGTACAGAATCACAGATGTTGCCATTTATGAAGTTAGTAGCTGTCCTGGTGGCAAACAACTATTGTTTCATTTGCCTATGTCAGCGCATACAATGCTGGATGGTCCCATATGCAGTCATCTTGTCATTGAATCATTGGTTGCACTTGAGTGCTAACCAACACCACAAATACTTATTGATTTCACATTAAAGTACATGCAATATTATGCAACAATGCCTATTAACATTTATGGATATTGATCAGCTCAACCACACAGAGCTGATGTGGATCTCAGCAGGTTTGCCACCAAAGCAAATTTGTCTGATTTTACTAGTCGTGTTATCTGTATTGATCCAGGTGAACTTGTGATTTTTGAAGTTTTCACTGGCAAAATGAAAACGTCAAACATAGACGGTCAAGATATTATCATCAAGTTGAAAGGCAACTTTGTGTTAAAGAATCTGATTGAGCTTACTAATAACAGTGGAATCAGAGACACCACTGTGTCATTCATGTTTATCAAAGACTGTTAGTAAAGCTACTATTGCAATGAGAAAATACGTCCAAGTTGAAATCACTCATGTGACCACACAGCCACACATAGTAACTTTAAGGAGTGTAATTATGGGAATGTTAATCAAAGAAAAAGAACATGCTAATGTCTTTACATGAGCAGTTGACTTTTTTTCTGGAACTTTGACATAATTAGTCCTCTTACAAAAACATTCACACCCCGCTGTAGGCTGTAAATTACTAGCTGAACTATGTTAGTCGATACATGTTCCTAATGCTAACACTGTCAAGTCTCGGTTGAAAAGAATTCACTTAATTACGCAAACAAATTAATGGACTTCCACTCCTTGTCTTACCAGACCGCTCAGGTGGCCCAGTGGCTAGAGCATCCACCTCAGACGCGGAAGGTCATGGGTTTGAACCCCTGCCGAGTCATACCAAAGACTTATAAAATTGGTACTGACAGCTGCCTCTTTAGGTGCTCAGCATTAAGAGGTTTGTGTTAGGATTGGTAAGCCTGGTGTCAGGATGATGTGACATCATGCAATATGTCTATGGCATGATGCCCCAGTGATATACATCACTGTAAACTGCCGCACTGCAGACATTATAGCGATATGACTGAAAAATTGCTAAAGCCATGTTAAAAATTTAAAAACACACACACTCCTTGTCATACCACCAATACTTGGCTAATTAGTGATTCGTTGACATACATTTCAAAACATAGGAAAATCAATTCTCAGCATACATGATACAAATCATTTAACTTCTCACAATTTGTATCGGAAGAAATACGTGAAATTGCTATGATACATGATTTCTATTACATACAAAACGACTAAATCCAAACTCATTCATACCAACAAAATATTGTATGATATTCTTACAATACATAAATCATATAATATTCAAGACCACTAATGCAGGATTATTTTCTGAACTCAAAAGAAAAATTTAAATATGAATTTAAAATGAATAAATTCAATAAATAAGTGCAGTCTTATATCAACAAACATATTGTATTCAGTTGAGACAATACCTTATTGCTTCCTGATCACTAACTTGCTTATCATCAGAGAATTCCCTCTGTCTCCTCTGTGGTTTCAGGACTCTCAAATTTCCAGAAACCAACCCTTGGACAATTTATTTAATGAGAGGAGTACTTTTTACTGATCTTGGAGCCAGCTTCTCCTTTTGACGGAAAAATTCGGACCAACTAATGTCGCAAGGGAGATTGTTTTAAAACCCTGAATTTCATCTGGGAGACACACACCCTTGTTTAGCCAATCAGAATTACTTTCTCCAAATGCCAAAACTGTAACACTCCCATCAAAGCCAGAATAGTCCTTCCTTGTCTGCCTTTATCAATAAGTATTCTAGAAAAAATCAATTTATGATGTACACCTGTTTCAAATGGCCCAAGATTTCTTCAAAGATTTTGCTCTGGTTTGTCTCAACCCATTCATTACTTATACTTAACCCTACATTGGACCATTGTCGAATGGACTCTTTAAAATTCAGTTCATGCTCCAAAACAGAGCAGATCCCACCCCTCGCAGTCAGCAATTTATTGCAAGTCTAGCCCATATGTCAAACTTAATGTTTTATGTGTCACGCTGGCCATGACAGAATGTACTGTGAAATTATCTCTTCATAATTTAGCACCATCATAGTAATCAGTGAGAAATAATTATATTAACGCAAGTACTTTCAGTAATATTGACAGTCAGGCCTCTCATATCTACAGCTCCACATAAAAGAATACCAAACAACTAATGTCACTTGTGTACATGTGTACTGGACACAAAATCTCCCACTGTTGCAAATTAACATCTCATTTTCATACCGTTGTTTATTTCAGCCTCACTTGGCAGTAAAGATCAAAGAACACACTTGGCTTTGTTACACACTGGCAGTTCTCCAGTACATCATTCTGTTGTGTCTAATGGCTGTTATAACACTGCTGTATCTTGAATTCCTGGAAATTCTTTCCACCCAGTCAGGTTAATACCTTTGAAAGACTCTTGTTATGTGTATGCAGCAGATAGCATTAATAAGCATTTTTTTAATTTTATTTTTCTTTCAGTTACGCAAGAATTCTTGCCCACTACCCTTATGTGGTGATGGTGGCTGTTTTGATTGTGTCCATTACCAGTCTCATAGTTACGCTTACTGTTGGAGACACACCCAGCTTTGAGGATCCTATGGCAGTAAGTACCACACATTTTTATGGTTTAAAAATATCTCACCAATATTGTAATGCACATGTTATAATTATGGTCTCAGATACCAAAATCAGTGGAGACCTGTTGTAATGATATCTGTCTACCCAGCTGTCTGACCAAGTATTCCTTTGTCTGTCAAGATTTGGGTTTCCACAAGATAATATTTCAGATAATTGTTAAATTTTTTTACAAGTTCTCAATAGAATTAGATTGCAGGTCTTCATCATTTAGAGGAATTAGCGACCCTTTTTGCTTATTCCCCTAACTTTTGTTGCCGTAGCTTAATTTTCCCAAGTATTATTTGACATCAACCAAACTTTGCATATTGTTCTATATTGATGTTACCTTTTATAAGATCGAATTGCAGTATTCCGCGACATAATTCACAGGAATTATGCCATCTTTCTGCAGCCTGACTTTACCAGAGCTGTTGGATTTAAACCAAATCTGGTATGCAGCTTTAGATTGATGAAACCTTGAAGGAGTTCAGTTTCCAGCATTCCATGATATCATTTGCAGAAGTTATGCCCCCTGATTGTTCATCCATCTGTCTATAGTTTCTGCAGCATTACTCTACCAAGGGTTGTTGGATGTGTTGGCAGGCACCTTTGTACTGATGAGATGTTGAAAGAATTTAATTTCTAGCATTACACATTATCATTTGCAAGAGTTATGGCCCCTGATTGCTCATTCAGTTTTTATATTTGGACCCTGCCAAACAAATGGTTGTGACCCCGCTAAACCATTAATAGCTTTAGTTCTGTTAAGGATGAATTCTTCATGTTTTTAGTCTTTCTTTGCAGCACTGTCATTTGTATGGATTTCTCAGATAATATATAGGCATTTCACTAGTCATCAGAGATCACTAAAGTTCAGAGCATTATGGTGTTGTCCCTCACTAAAGACAATTTGCCTCATAAAAATTCAGGCATTACAGCCCAACTGTAAGATTTCTCTCTAAGCAATGGTTTAAAACTTGAATATTGCATAAAACAGATGCCCGGATAAGGGTCACATGATCATGTTTACATCATGTACTCTCAGCATGGCCCTGACAAGAACAAATCATTTTACTCAAAAAATAAAATTAAAAAAAGCTGTTTACTTCACTAAAATCTATTTACAAGTTGAGGATCATGTATCCAACAAAGCCTCGATCTCAACCTTATTATTCCCACAATAAAAATTTTAAAAAACTTGTTGACATGACTGTTACTAATTTTGAATTAAGGTTGGGAACCAGGTCAGCCTTATGTATTTACAAAAATGAACAGTCAAGGTCAAACTATTTTCTGGAAAAAGTATCGAGTTCCTAGTAAATAGAACTACATTATTTTGACATATAATGAAATTGAAAAATTATTTTTTAGAAAAAACTTTCAAACAATAAAATCAGATTTAAATTAAATCAAATATACATAACACTGGCCATGATCTCTTCCATTTTTGGCATGCACACATTCATTTTGTGCCTGCAACCAACATTGCATGGCTAATTCTTTATCCAGGGTAGCCACATTGGTACTTTGGGTGGAAATCACATGACTTGTGCAAGTAAAGCCAGACAATGATGTCACATGTTCTTGTTGTAATGGCTGACTTAATGTAGCTTTTCCAAGCTGGCCAACATGTGCCTCACTAGATGACCTCTCATATAAGGAGGCAGTTGCTGATGGCAAACACAGTCATTTCCCCATCACTTGGCTGAAAATGTATTTACATCATCTGTGATGCTTTTCATGTGTTTCTGACAATTTCTGAGTATTTCACTCATTGAGCCTGTCCCATTTGGGATCTGCCTTGGATGGTTTGCACTCTCCACTATCTTAAAGTTGAAGTCCAGTGAAAACTCAGAAAAATTGGGAAACTACCTGCAACACATTGCCTCTGCAAAGATGCAACCCAATTTGTGAACATTACTGCACCTGAATGCCCCCAAACGATGACTGCAATACTTTTCTGCAGAAATCGTAAATTATGCTGTTATATTTTACGTTTTCGTCTTTATGATCTTGCTCTGAAAATGATAACTTACATGCAAGCGTTGTTCTGATCAGCCACATGACCAATGTCATCTCGTGAGATCATGAGGCACTTATTGTGGTTGTTGTTGTTGTGGGGTTTAACGCCATTTTTCAGCACACAATAGGCTATACATGGTGGCCAGTATTAATGGTGGAGGAAGAACCCGGGAAAACACCGGAAAAAAACACCAACCTACGAGAAGCTACTGGCAAGCTTTCTCACATACCCACATTGGCTGAATCCTAGACTTGAACTGCCGCAGACAGAGGTGAGATGGCAGTGATCTGTAACGAAGAGCGCTTTAGACCACTCGGCCACTCCGGGCCCCCACTTATTGTGGAAGTGAAATGGCAATTTACTGAAAAGAAACAAGCTACCCATATTCTCTGGACTCATTTTGAACAAATACTGAACGCATTTGTGGTGAAGAGATTGAAGAAGGTGTAGCATTATGGAGAGCTTTTGAAAAGGTGTGGCCCACCACTAATGCAAGCACAACCACAGCAAGAATTATCAAGGCAACATACAGCAAAACAATGTCCTTGATCAGGAATACCTCAGCCAATCACTGAAACACAGGAAGTGTGATGTAAATTTCAGGAATTTAAAAGGTGGTCTGCACAACAACCTAAACCCAAATTTCGATTAAGGGAAAAAGAGACACATTGACAAGAACAAGAAATAGATGGCAAGAACAAAGACAACCTGCTGTACCTGCATCTCCACCAAAATAGGGAAATGGTCTAACCAAACAAAGACCTGCATTTCCACCAAAATAGGGAAATGGTCTAACCAAACAAAGACCTGCATTTCCACCAAAATAGGGAAATGGTCTAACCAAACAAAGACCTGCATTTCCACCAAAATAGGAAAATGGTCTAATCAAACAAAGAACTGCATCTCCACCAAAATAGGAAAATGGTCTAACCAAACAAAGACCTGCATCTCCACCAAAATAGGGAAATGGTCTAACCAAACAAAGACCTGCATTTCCACCAAAATAGGGAAATGGTCAAACCAAACAAAGACCTGCATTTCCACCAAAATAGGGAAATGGTCTAACCAAACAAAGACCTGCTTGCACACAGGAGGAAGAAGAATTTCAGAGGTGGGTGGATAAATGTCATTTATTCACAGCAGAAGATCTAGTTGTCTCCAGCCGAGTTTGCTGAATTACAAGCAAAAATGGAAAAACAAAGTGGTTAGATCAACAACCTAAGCATGATAATTGTTCTGTGAAAAAGGAAGAAATACAACTAATGGTCAGTCAAACAAGTAAAACGGTATAAAGAATATCCATCAAATGAAGTAGAGGATCTTGGTGAACTGTGTGACCCTAACCATCTTGAAGAATGATTGGAAATACTTGTGGGATCAGTTCATGCAGGCAACAATGCACCCAAAGTCATCAGTGAGGCAACTTCATTTGTCAGTGGTTACTCACTAATGATCTTATGTACAGAGACGCATATCGCCCATTGATGCATGAACTTTTTGAAGATATTCATGATATATACAACACTGATGATTAGTTCAGAAACTATTTAAATATTTGCATGAAATCTATACTTCAGTACATCAAGTGATTGTAAATACAGCTGTGAGCATTACCTCAATGATCACCATGTCATAAACAAAACCAGAATTAAGTGTCACTTGTTCTGTACCTGTGGCCACTTGTTACTCAAACACACATGAGATCACACTTGCATTGCAATGACTATTACAGTTGGTTAATATCAGATAACAACCACGTGGTGGTCTGCTTTCAAATAACTCATCTGTGTTTCAGTAGACACTGGTGCAGACTTGCATACTATTGAACTGACCTCTGGTACATACAACATTAGAATTAGTCAGCGAAGAAATTCGATGAAGAATTATATTGGTAACTAGAAAAGACTCTAAAATTTCTATACAGTGAGCCTACACTAAGTTCTGTCAGGGCAATAGAATTGCAATCATATGCGGTTGACATTGCACAGTCAACTTTAAAATCACTTTTAGGTTGGCCTGGCAACATTCAAGGCAATAAATGATTTTTTTAGCATGTGGGATATCATGTCACATCTGACATTGAGAGAATTACTTCAACAACCCTAGTCATTTTAACTTGTGAAACCATCATTTGTAGTTATGCAAGCAGGTCTGAAACAACTGAGTAGTTATATTCTGTTTGGGTTTTTGCCAACTGTAAAACCAGGTGATTTGATATCAATTATACCCACAACACCTGTCTAATTGCCATACCATAATAATCGGCTGACACATTCATTTTTCCCTTGTTAATCAAGATGGACACATTGTTGATCTGCACTATGAAACATTTATGATGCAACTGTACTTTAGGATCAACCTGACATTTATATAATAATAACAATAATGACTTGTGCATGGACATGTGAAACCCATTCATTTTGTTAATGCAAAAACCTGTGCACATGACATATTATGGAACTGCACGCTGTGATGTTTTTCATGGATTATTTGCAGGTGCACCAAAAGTACTTGTGGGATTATTGTCATGTGCTGTACCCATGACTAAACAAGTTGCAATGTGAGTTGTGGATAGTATTAAAAGTGCTACATTGGATCAGTTAAAACAACTGGGCTTGCAGGCAGCTCGGTCACTTCGAGATTGAATACACCAAGTTTCAGTTATGTACCATCAGTAGAATCAATGCCGTCCACAGTTTGTAAAATCATTAATGAGGCTGCTCCAATGCCATTTTCAGATTCAGCAATTGCAAATCTGGTACTGAGGTTGATTTGGATGGTAAGTGGTATTAAAGAATATCAATAATGTATAATTTTGCACTGGCTCAGTTCAAAGATGTATTTGATATGGGAGTTTCTGTGTTAGTGGATTGAACCAAGATTGATTTTCAGTACTCATATCCACTCAGAGACCCCCATTCAATGAAATATAGAATTGCAAGTACAAGACACATTTAGGTTTTTCCTTCCATGTGAGGCATTTTTTGGAAGTTGAGGTAAAAGTGGTACTGATTACCCTGCTGATGCTCAAGTGGGATTTGTTAACAATGGAATCATGGCACTGTTTAACAGTGCACATTATTCCATCAGTGAAAAGGAAATCAAATAAATTCTAAACAACTTTTAGGTAGCCACAACAATTACTGGACTTGCCAGATACAGTGATGATTACACAAGAACAGCTGGCCCAACAGTGATGTTTGTGAAAAATGTAATTAATTATATAGATCATGAACCACTTAAATTTCAGCTAATTGTGTGGTACTCTTTTGTGGACCCACAACTCACTGGTATGGATCCCAGACCTGGTGCCACGACCTCTCGTGAGAGGTCCTAACCCAAACTTTAACCTTGGATTTGTATAGTGTTTATCACAACTCATTGGTGAATCATGGAGATTTTTAAGCAGTTCCCCCTCAGTCACATCTATGGATTTGGTAGAGATCTTGTAAGGTTATATTTGGAGCCAAACACAGCAATTATGTGTCATAAACATGTAGAAGGTGCTGCTGGTAAAGTTACATTAGAAATGTCAACATTATTGATGCCTATGTTATCCACTTCACTTTCTACAGAATCTGAATCATTTTTATTATCATTTATGCAGTCAGGCATCACTTGAGTGTTATCCTTTCTTGCACATACCACAGATGCACACTCAAAAACTGGTATTGTGGGCCATTTTACTTTGCACATAAGTACCCAATATGTTCTTACTGTGTGTACACCAAGATAATAGTCAATCCAGAGCAAAATTATATTTGACACCTTAGGAGTGACTGAAGTTTCATTGTTATTAAACAGTCATTAGAAACCCTCTGAAGAAAGTCAGCTTGACTATGTGGTATTCACTTCTCAAGTGGCACATACAAATCACAATCTTTGGTGGTACATGGACTGTAGGGGTAAAATGATTCATCGATATAGTGATGCATCAATACGTTTGCTGAAATAATACATATATCAATACAAGAGACTGAGAATCAATACAAAACGATATTTAGCACATGCATGTTATTTTAGTTTTCAGCAGTCATGAATATATATTAGTTGCCTTCTTATTCTGTAAAAATGTTGATCCATCTGAAACGGAATTTGCAGTCACAGTCACTCATGTTTATTAGTACAAACGAAAAAGACTATTTGAGAATACCCATTTGCCATCTACAAGTTAACAGAAAATGACATAGTTGATAATCTGGCCCACCCCACCCCATTTTATGCTAATTATCTTATATTCATCGTACATTCCAAACATGTTCCACATGTATAATGAAGTACTTTACTCATCAATTTAATAACACACTTTCATGCACAGTTTCTACCTTGAATTGTATCTTGACTCCTTTGATCTATTTGAAAGCTATGCTACAGTTTGTTGCACAGTGAAGTATGTTACATTGGATTCTCATTTGTGGTTATTTCTTGTTCCGGTGCAGGTTAAAACAAACAGATATCAATGTAGCTTATAGTCTGCATGACAAACAGGAAGTATTGGCAGAGCAACAGAGTCTTTGGGGGAAAGTCACTAGATATGTCAAGTAATTACGAGGAGATGCTGTTAGATTGTGCCATTGCATGAATCGTGCAAAATTTGTATGAATTCACATGCTCAGAGAACAGTGAAGCATGAGAACTCCTGCAAATTCGTTTAAAATCTCACATATTATAATGTGTTTGGCAAAGTATGCAATTTTTATTTAACTGTTGTGACATCTGTTTCTAGGATAGCAACTGTTCCACATCTAGGTTCTTCAAGTATGACTTGAATGGTTGTGAAACTAAATTTTATTAGCACAACGTGCCCAAGAATAAGCATTATGGCATAGTTTGAAACCATCCATGAAGTAAGTTTTACAAATGCATGTTTAAAACATGGGCTACATAGAAAACCCCAAAAGTCTTGTTCCTGGCATGGTTCATTATTATTTTGTTTGGCAGATACTTGCTGATGATAGTGATGATGACAATAATTTGTAAAGTTATGAAGTATAGCAGATTATTGGAGCTTGGAAAGTGTTAATGGAGATACCAGTGAGTGATTTTGAGCCTGAAATGGTGTTAAATATGAGTCAGATGTACATGTTAGATGGACAAAAAATAGACTGCATGACACTTACAGTGGTATTTCAAAATGAAATGTACAAAGGGCAGAATACTGAGCCTAATTAAAATACAGACATTTTAAACATATAATGCAATTTTCAATTTTTTAATTATTCAGTTTCGCCCTGCGGATCATATGCTACAGAACCATGTTTATGTGTCCATAATACGGTCAAGATAAATTGAATAAAATAGGGTAAAAATATGAAATTGAGAAGTAAAGATATTTATTTTAATTCCTCTGTCGGGGGCCCCGAGTGGCTGAGTGGTCTGAATCGGTCTCCGTTACGGACCACTGCCATCTCACCTGTCTGCGTGGGTTCGAGTCTCGGATTCAGCCAATGTAGGTATGTGAGAAAGCATGCCAGTAGCTTCTCGTGGGTCAGTGGTTCTTTCCAGGGTTTTCCCGGGTTCTTCCTCCACCATTAAAACTGGCCGCCATGTATAGCCTATCGTGTGCTGAAAAATGGCATTAAACCCCACAACAACAACAACAACAACAACAGTTCCTCTGTCTGCACTTTCATTGATGGATTAAATACCCTTATTCAGCATTATGGAACAGTTAAGAAATTTGGCATGGTAGTCAGTAAACTATTGATTTAACAAAGGAAGTTTTTGTCAGTGAAAAATTCTGTTTTGGAGCAGATGTCTCCAAAAGATAATATCTTTGAGCTCTGGAAAATTGCACATATTAGTCACAAAGATCTGTTCCTCAACATATTCAAGTTGACAAAGCTAGCTATGTATTAGGTCGATAAATCATCCCTCCCCTGTGAGGATATTGATTTTCAGGTTTGGGGCTGATATCACCTAATTATTAAAAGCTGCAATTATCAGCAAAGAATTTTGGCTGCACAAATTAATTTTGGCTGCACAAATTGGTGTACACTTTATACACTTAACGGTATTTCTTGTGGTTGTTCAGCTACCGTCGGCTGAAGGGTTTATTCAGTGACATGTACATTATATTTCAGGAGCAAATCCTGTGTTTGTTGACTAGTAAATCCACTTGGAATAGCACAACTGTCATTTGGCCATTTAGAATTTCACGCTTGATATGACTGTTACCAATTACTTGTATGTGTCTAAAATGTACACATTTTTGTTCCAGAAAGATTCTCGTACAGAACAATTGCACATTTTAATGAATAAGTGACATCAGACCCACATATTGTCCATCATTATCAACACAGATTTGGGGGGTTGATTTATTAGACTAGCTATGTATATTCCCCTTTAGAAGAAACACAGAACAATATTGATAAAAAGAAGAGGAGCAGAGCATGCTCAGAAATAATTAACAGGTTAATGATTGTACAACTAGAGGTGACATCTGTCAAAGACGTTGATTTCGGTAGAGCTCTAAGAAATTGGAACAGGATGAAAGAAAGACATATATTGAAGTTTAGATAAATATTGACATATGAACGTTTCTTCCTCCCCCTCCTTTTTCTTTGATAAAGAGGGACATCTCCCTTAAGATAAAATCCTGTCATCATTTCTCCTTAAATTGTACATGGGAAACCAATATGGAATTTCTCTTTTTTATTCAGAGATATTTAATCATTGAAGGAAGGTGCTATAAATGAAATTAGCATAGAATGAGCTTTGAGGCACATTTCAAAAGTTTATCACCTTTTGTAAGTTAAAAAATTCAGAATAGGACTGGGTGTAGTCAGTAGTTTTCCTTTTTCACTAACAAATACAAGCACCTCTGGCTGCAACAGTTTTTTTGCATCTGCTGGAAGTAGAATGTGATATATTTGTTTTTTGGTATTTAACTTTATTCCCATGCCAGGATTTGTTCTAGATGAGATTTTCTTTGCACAAGGAAATTGCATTATTTCTTCAGCTCTGAAGAAAACATCGTAATTTTATTCTACTTGTAACAGAGACACAAAATTGGTAATAATATCTTTTCAAATCATTCATGTTGTACAAAACAAAGGGAGTTAAAAAGGAGCCACCATTAAATGGCCTGAAACATTGAATAAACCTCACTGCCACCAACAGGTAGTCTGTTTGAAAGTTTTGTTGTTATCTTCTCATCAATGAGAATTGCAAATAAATATATTATACCTATATGTCTATCTGTAGTCCACATAGTGAAAATAGGACCAGACTGTCAATCAACATGAAAGGGCACCATCTAACTTCCAAAGATGGAAAGAACATCAAGTTCATATTTGTATCGGTATGTATCTTATCACAGGCTGCGTATTGTAAATCATACCGATACACGCCACAAGTGTATCATTTCACCCCTAATGGACTGATGTCAAATCATCAACACTGGTCTACACATTTTCTAACATGACTTGTCTATGTTGTTCGTGATTTATTACTTGTCACTGGAACATCTGGTGTTGTTCAGTCAATCTATTATTGACATGTATTTTTATGCATGTGTAACCCCCAGTGTAATTAATTACAGATGCTGTCCTCTGACAAGGCACTGTTGTTGAAGGGTGCTGGTGGTCGAATGAGGGTAATCATTGCACCTGTAGAAAATTCATAATAAAACCATATTTAGATTATGATGTCCTATCATAAAGTGAAGGTCGACCTTACTGAAAATGACCTTGCAAAAATAAAAACCGCAATCAAAAACAATTGTGGGATCACGTTGTTGTTGTAGAGTTTAATGCCATTTTTCAGCACAAGATAGGCTATACATGGCGGCCAGTATAATTGATGGAGGAAGAACAACCGACCCACGAGAAGCTGCTGGCAGGCTTTCTCATGTACCAACGTTAGCCGAGCCTGAGACTAACTCACGCAGACAGAGGTGAGATGGCCGTGATGTGTAACGATGAGTGCTTTAGGCCACTTGGGGCCCCATGAGATCACAATGAAACTTTCTCCAGCAAAATTAACTGGAAATGTCCCTGTGTGGTTGATTCAAACACAGCTTGCTCAGCTTAATGCAGCCAAACACAATAACACCTCAGTGATATTAAAATTATCAAAGTCAGAGGTGACCCAAATGTGGAAGACTGGTGGAATATTTCCATTCCTTGCAGTGATTCCATCATTTGTTTTTAGGAGCAGTTCCAGCAGTTGCAGAATCTGCACCATTAGGGGCTGTCCAATCTGTTTCAAGAATGGCTTTTAAAAAGGCAGTTGGTGGTCATATGTAAAAGAGGAGGCCTTCAATTGCTAGGTACAAGTCATTGAATACCGTGTCTTCAATTACGAGGACACAGAAGAGCATGCCATTGACCCTTTCATTGGCCAGTTTTTATTTACTTGTGATGGCAAAATCAGTCAAACAGTTTTTTTGTCTTTTTATATGAGATGAACTTGTATCAGTGGTTCTAATGACATATGAAACTGGCATCTTCAGTCTGGTTTCATCAAAAGGCCCTGGCACTCACTGGGTCGCATACATGGTAACTCCTGAACAGAGTTTATATTTTAACTAGTATGGACTTAAACATCCAGTTGAAGTTGTGAATTATTCATCTCGGGGGCACTAGTGCCCTACATGTTGGACATGAACAAAACAGTTTTATTCAAACTTAACCCATTCAGACTTGTTTGGATAGTCCTATATGCAGTAGTAATGAAGCATTGCATGCACCAGAACATTCACCAACACCTCACACACTTACTGATTTCACATTTAAATACATGTGATATTACACAACATTGTCAATTAACATTTAAGGACGTACTCGATGACATGGTACTGAAGTGGATTTTAGCTTATTTGTCACTAAAGTGGATTTGTCTGAGTTGACTAGTCACATTGTTGGTGTCAGTCCATGTGAGCTTGCGATTTTTGAAGATCAGACTGACAAACTGAAAATGTCAAACATAGACCTTCAGGATATTATTGTCAATTTGAAAGACATTGTGGTAAAGAACCTGGGTGAGTTCACTAATAGTGTTGGAATCAGAGACAGCATGTCGGTTGTGTTTATCAAAGACTATGTTGGTACTAGCATTAGGGGGGATGAAAAATATGTGGACCAGCAGATCGCTAAAGTACCTGCACCACACGCTTAATAACTTCATGGAATTATTTTTCAGAAATCATAATTAAAGGAGAGAAAGAACTAATGTAAGGACCTTAACAAATGACCAGCTTATTTTCACATCTTTTGCTGAACATGCCTTTAACAGACCTAAAATTCATATCTTAAAGGTATTCGAGTCTGGATCATACTTGTTTATCATTATATATATAGTAATGGATTCTGACTGTGGTGAAGTTGGAGAATTTACTACAGGTCTTCAGACAATGGATGTTAACATTGATAAAAAAATTCTCCACTCGTCAAGGACTATCTGTTTCAGATTTGTGTTACCAAACCTACGTACGAATTGTTATATAATTTTCTTAAGGCCCAAGTAGAAATTGGCATTTGGAATAACCCTGATATATCACTACCAACTTAGGTCAGTTTGGAATCATCGCATGTGCGCATGAAAATACTCCAGTGTTGACTGCAGCACCAGGTGTAAGAACATTCTGGGACTGTTACTGCAATGGTGAGGTGGCAAATCACCAATATATCGACCAAATTTACATTTACCAATGAATATTTTATGCCAACATTGACTCAGTTGAGACAAAAATGATCTTAATTGACTGTCATTTGACAGGAAGTGCACTTGATCTGGTACCAGTTATTGGGCAAGATGGTTGTTAGGTGTCAGAGATGCTAGCATAATATGTGTGTTTTTAAGCAATCATGCCAAACCACCAGAATGTACAATCACTGGACATTTAAGTATTCCTGAGGCAGATGATTTTTTAACTGTATTCCCATTGTTCTAATAAGAAAGGGTAATTGGCTAGAAGGCATGTGTAGATTAGGTCTTCCTGTCATGGAGTTAAAATATGCAATTGTATTATTAATAGAAGAACTATGACTGACTCTCAATCTTACTTGCCTGAAAAAATAAAGTGGAACAGCAGCTGCAAACTGAAATTACCAAGTTAACCATGCATTGCTGATCTTGAGATACAAATGCACATGTTTAGTCATAGATGCTATTTGCAGTCTTGCTGCCATGGCATCTGCTGGTCATGGTGTGACTGGAATCATGACCACATCAACCATTGTAGGTGCACCAGTCAGTATTATTGTCGGAGCTATATCGATAGTAATCTGTGTCTCGTGCGGTGCTAGGTAAATAATTTTGATGCTACTGCATTCACAAATCCACACCTATTCCAAACAGTCTCAATATGACTTTATTGTGTGGAATTACACATAGACTGTACTGGTGGAAATGGAAATTTACAGATAGATACGCGAATGAAAAACCCAAAAAAAACAGTGCAGATTCAGAGACAGGAAAAGTCAAACTTAGAGAAAACAATCTTCATGCAGAGAACTGGTGTATCAGTCATCAGTATATTAGCTCACTCTTTGTATTGATCTCTACCATATTCTTGCCTGAATAATTACACTCTGCATGATTGCATTTCTACAATTGCAGCCAAGTAGTATCAAATGGTGGTTTTGTCCTTTTTTTTGGAATCCTTAGGGGCACTTCCATTTGGACAAAATTATACCCTACCCCCCACCCCTATGACTGGCTTACTCATGTGTAGGGTGTGGGGTGCTTACACCCCCCACAGACAAAATTAAAAGTGATCAACATGCAGTGGTCACTTGTGGACTAAATTGTCATTGGGGGTACATGTATAAGTTTCCTTGAATGGTTGTCAAGCCAAGTCCACAAATTTTGAATATGCAGTTAGTCACTGTTGAATTCCTCTTTCAAAATTTGTAAGTTGCTATTGATTTATTCTTTTCCTGATGCTGCATGTTCTTCAGTTTAACAAATTTGCTCTTGATCCTCTAACATTTTTCAGTCATATAACATTTACAATTCACATCAATAAATTCGATTTTGCTTAGTATTTGGCACCATGTTTTTTACGATATAGACTTGTCTGCTACCTAAGTTTAAATATCAAGCTATAGTGAATCTGTGACACAACAGTTTCAAATTGAAGAGTAAAGATGTTAAACTTTTAGAAAAAGTCATCCAGGAATCCGTTGATCCTAATGATCGTTACCCAGGTACTCGATCAAAGGGAAATTATATTAAATGTGAACCTGAACTGGCTTGTTGAATTCATACATGTCAACAGCCAGAGAGGTATACCCAGTAAGCATAATTATTACTAATACGAGTGACAAAAAAGTGCACTCAGCATGAAAAGAGTAATCTATATAACTTTTTGAAACAAATCAAAAATGTTCATGCACAGCAGAAAGAAACATACATACTCGGTAATGTAAATAAGGACCTGCTCAGTATTCAGATATGGAAGAACTGGATGGAATTTATTGAATCATTAGGCCTAGTCCAGCTGGTAAATGAACCCACAAGGGTAACAGAAAAATCAAGCACTCTTATTGATCACATTTATACCAACCTACCAGACAATGTGGCTTATGTTAATGTACTGAATATTGGTCTTAGTGACCACTATCCTACTTTTTTTGTGAAAGATGCAAGAGGAATAGGAAATATACACAGAGAACTATCACTTATAGATCAGTCAGAACTTTTAATAAAGAACAATTTCTTGATGACCTATATCAAGTTCCATGGATTATAATCCAAAATTTTGATGACATAGATGAAGCTGTGAGAGTATGGACTGACTTATTTATGGATGTAGTTTCTAAGTATGCACCAATGAAAGTACAGCGAGTAAAGTACGAAATCCAACCTAATTGGCTTACTACTGAAATCCTAGATTAGAGGTGGGCAAACTTTCCAGTGCAAGTGCCGCATACACAAATTTACACCTTGTTGCGGGCCACATAGTTCATTAAGTAAAATACTTGATATTTGAAATAGCAAAAACAAAAGGTTTTTCTAAATAACATCATAATTAATTTTCAGTTGTTAATGCGTTGTTAATATTTGAAAACTTAAACTTAAAAAGAAGCACATTTATTTGATAAACAGAGTAACATAAACAGAGTCAGTGCGAATGATGACTTGTTCCTAGGCCACATGAAAACCCTTGGGGGGCCACATGTGGCCCACGGGCTGTAGTTTGCCAACCCCTGTCCTAGATGCTATGAAAGCATGAGACCAATTCAGGGCTGTGAGAATGATGCACAAAATAAAATATGGAGAAATAAAATAACAGGTATGATTAAAAAAGTTTAAAAAGTGTTATCAAAAAAGATCAATGCAAGCTCTATTTGGAAAGCCTGCAGTGAACTCATTAGGGGAAAACAAAAAGATCAGACTAATAAAATTCTATCACTTGTGGTAAAGGACACCATAGTCACTGATGACACTAACATTGCAGATGTTTTCAATGATTTTTCAAGAACATTACCACATAGTTAAAAGAACCAGTGATTGAAAACAACTTTAATTAACTAAAACAGTTATGCAGCAGCAAAATCCTTAAGGAGGTATGTTTCTCTATCCCACCAGTTTAAAAAAACTGTTTAAAAAAAGGTCTCGGTGAACTTGATACCAAGAAAGCTACAAGAATTCATCAGATTGGTCCACGACCTATAAAAACTTCTACCTCAGCTATTTCAGATAGTATAATATTCATAATCAATTTAAGTATTGCAACCTCATCTGTCCCCAAAATATGGAAAGGAAAACTGCAAAAGTAACTCCTATTCACAAATCTGGTTCTTAGGATGATGCTGATAACTACCAGCAAATATCAGTACTACCAAACTTGGCAAAATTGATTGAAAAACATGTCCATGACTCGTTCGTGTCATATTTAACCAAACACTTGCAGTTACACCCTAATCAATCAGGCTTTAAACAGAAATATTCATGTGAGACTACCTTGATCTCTCTAACTGGTAAATGGCTTCAAGCACTTGACCAAGGTAGAATACTAGCATCTATATTTGTCGATTTCATGAAAACTTTTGACATGGTGGATCATGAAATCCTTTTGAAGAAACTGAAAATTTACCAATCACCATGAAATCCTTTCGAAGAAACTGAAAATTTACCAATGTGATGAAAGCACAATTAGAATGTTTTCTTCATACTTAAGTGAAAGAACACATGTTTATATAAATAATGTTCTGTCTAAATCTTTGAACAATTAGATATGGAGTACCACAAGGCTCAATTATAGGTCCACTACTATTCATTTTTTTTTATTAATGACCTACCAATTTTACTAAGGGACTCAATTTCATCTACAAATCTCTATGCAGATGACACAACATTGTCAGATATCCAAAGCATAAAGCATGAACTGGAAATCTTTTTACAGGAACAAACTGGACAACTGGTCCATATGCATTGGCATGGTGGTAAACACATGTACTGGTAAAACTAAAATATTACCTATCTCAACATTACAAAACAAAACAAATCTCACTAGTGATGAACTATGATATAGAAGGATAAAATTTGCAAATGGTCTGGCATGAGTGTTTTGGTAGATAATAACTTATCGTGGACTGAACATATCAAATATATCACTAAAAAAGTTAATTCAAGTTTATAGCTCTCAACAGGATAAGACATTTTCTCCTGATAGGCATAGAAAACTATTTTATAACACTTACATACAACCCTATTTAGACTACTCTAATACAGTATGAGGTAATTCAAATGATATAGATTTGGGTTAACTTTGCATTCAGTTCACATTTGGATTCATCCACGATTGCACACTGACACAGGGACAACTAGCCATGAGGTACCACCAGTGCTTCTGGGTGTAGTAGATAGTTCTTGTGAAGTAGTGAACCTTGTCTGGATACTTCAGATCAAATTCGAAGAAGTGTCCATGGTAATTGACTTTCAGCAAACTTGTTCCAATCGCTCTTGTACTTGTATGGATAGATTCCCTTGCAGGTAAGCAAGCTGAATGTTCCATTGCTGGCACACCAAATCAACTACTGATTTTTAATTGATCATTTCCATGGGAAGCTCCACTTCCTACTGACAGATTGTTCACAAGTTTGTACAACCTGGAAATGAATAACTGCAGTTCCCGGAGTCAGAATGTCATGTATTTTCAGTCATGTTGGGGATGACACTTGTTGATTCATTTGACACTATTGCAACTGCTTGCATTGTGTGAAGTACTTAAGGAAGTTGTGTTTTGTTTGGATAAATCTGTAATTATTGATTGTGTGTGATGTGTGCAGCTCCTTGGTATGCACCAGTGATGTGACAGTGATCATGAACTATGGAACTTTCAGTTTCATCACTATCAGTCACAAAGGGACAATCATTGGATGAAGAAAATTATTGCCATATCCATTATGATGTGAAACTGAGCGATTTTATAAATACTTTTACCATCACTTGTTTTACATTTTGCAGCCAAGTGAGCTAAAATAACTTTATAACTGAGGATGTTTGGCATTAGAAATTACCTTAAGATTTAGTGATTTTCTGAACACCATATATTACTGTCAATTGTGGGACAAGATATAACACTGTAACTGCTAAGTCTCCAGTATTTTAATAATTACTGGTGGCATCTTCAGTATACTTAAGCTACTGTCATGTTATATTATCAGTATAATACTTGTGTTACCATCATGTTATATCATCAATATAACAACTTATGTTACCATCATAATGTGTTATCAATATAGTTATTCTTAGGCCAAACAAAAAGTATGTGTTTCTGGTCAACCGACTGACCCTGTTTTTCATTGCCAACCCATTTTTTTCCCCACATTTACAACAGCCACACACTCTCAAAAAAAATTTTAAAAAAAAATAAAAATATAAATGTACATTACAATATTCAAAGTGCAAACATCTAGATTTTCAATGTCTTTATGAAGCTTAAAATTATAAATCTTTTACTCCACATTCCAAGAGGCTTAATATAAAAACGAGTCCCTTGAAAGGACTAATTGGCTGGCTGATAACCTTCAGCAATAAAATGATTTTCAAATTAGCTGCAGTGGTGGCCATATTGTTTGTCAGGTTAGCATTATTTTCAGTGTGTATGTTTGTGTGTGTGTGTGTTTGTGTGTGCAGGCTGCACATTACCATGCATATTTTGGTATCCCAAAAAGCCATAGAAAACAAAGATGAGGGCAAGAAGAGTACAAACCTTTAAAAAGACAGCTTTATTTTGGGGGGTTTTTTTTGTTTGTTTTGGGGTTATTTTTTTAAAAATACATAATCCTTACTAGAAAATAATTGTATGGACAGATCCCTTAGTGCAAGGTTGTTTATGCTGTATTCCTCTTTGCATGAGGATGCATTGGGTCTATTCTAAATCTCCAAGCTTATTGAGAGAGGAGCTTGTGGTATGGCCCTGTGTCCATCATGCGTCATCCATCCATCAATTGCAGGTTTCATCTTCTCAAAAACCACTTATTATTTTGAATCAGACTTGGCAGATAACATCGTAACATGCGGACTTTTAAAATTCATTCAAAAGGTAGCAATCTGCCTTTAAATAGAAAAAACTTTAAATGATTTCTTGTCAAAAAGCATCCATCCTGGCATATTGGGATTTCAAGTTTGTACAAATTACAATGAACCACTAGAAAATATTGCCACTGTTAACAAAAATAAAAAAACTTTTTAACAACTTCTCAAAAATTAGCTGCCCATATTGTGACCAAATTTGAATGAAATCATCATGGCACAGAGGACTTTTAAATGATGATGATCTGTCTCCAAAAATGGCTGCTGTTACTGAAAAGCATCTTAACTTAAGTCTTTTCAAATATGCCACTGTTGCTAAAAATAGAAAATCATATAAACAACTTTATCTAAAGCAAAATTCTTAACAGTTTGACCAACTTTGACAGAAAGAATCCTAGCACTGAATCTTTTCATTATTGGCCTAATGCTGCTGATGTACAGTTATTTTATGGATAAAGGTACCAAAAGTAGAGATGCCTTTAAACAGTTGTTTTTATGACGCAGAATGTGCATTTGAATAAATTTCTAAAGTCCCAGATTTCCAGGCCAACTTCTTTGCATATCATCAAAGTAAGAAATCTCAGTGCATCTTTTTGCCAGGTAATATTTTAACTTTGTTAGATTTTCAGTAGACAACTGATTCATTTCTTAAATAAAGAATATTTTTCCGCAATATTATAGGCTATTTTCAACTATAAAGGGATTTTTCAGAAAGTGATTTTCATTGAGTTTACTGTTCTCCGTCAAGTTTTCAAACCATAATTAATTTCTTAACATCACAAAACTTCACTTCTCACCACTTTTGTAATAGTCAGTAAACTTGTTATCCATCTGAAACATTTTCATACTAATGGAACATACAGTGTCCCAGTATGACTATAAATTTTTAACTCATAAAGTTGCTGAAATTTCTTAAAATAATCTACCTCATTTTTGCATTTGTTGATTGTCTTCAAACTTTGCAGAGCATTTTGCAAAGGGACATAGAGATGAGGTGGGGGGGTAACAAACCCACTTTTTCAATTTAAAAAAGTTGATTTCTTTTAAAAATAACTGTTTGCCATATAAATTTGTTTAAAAGAAAATCATTCTAAGTTGTGCTGAATGTTTCTTTTTGTCTGTTCTCAGGGTTTTGAACCTCGGGGTACCGAGATCAGCAATAGACTGGTTGCCTACACCAATTTGATCAACAATGTGAACAATGTACTTTCCTTGACACCATCCCCTTCTCAGCTCCAGTCTGCTGTCATTCAGCACTCGCATAACAAGCTGTCTGTAACTCAGATGGGTCACCATGGGAACCATACAGCAGAGGAGAACCACAAACAATACCGCAGAAAGAAAAGGAGCAAGTCTTCACAGTTTTTCTGTGATGTACCTGGTATAATTCTCTTTGTTTTGAATACTTTTTTAATATCAGTAATATCTAACTTATTGTTGTCACATAGCTGATCTTTTGCAGGTGGAAGATACTCTTGACTGTATGATGAGAATTCATCCTCCCATAATGTGGTTGGAAAGTTCTTGATTCCAAAATGCCTAACCTGTAGCTACCTTGTTGATATATACTATCCCTTTTTTTGTTGTTGTTGTTGCTGCATTACTGCAGCTTGAATTACATTGAAAAACAATAGCCTTTGATTCAAGTTTTACGTCGTGATTTGAGCATTTGTCCTTGTGCATCATTTTTATTGTGTGGAATTACACATAGATTAAGTTGTTTGGGGGGTTCTGTTCAGTATTATCTTTCTCAGTAGTTATTCACATTCTTCATGTTGGGGCCCCGAGTGGTCTAAAGCGCTTACCGTTCCGGATCACTGCCATCTCACCTCTGTCTGCATGAGTTCGAGTCCAAGGCTCGGCTAGCGTGGGTACGTGGGAAAGCCTGCCGGTAGCTTCTCGTGGGTCGGTGGTTCTTCACTGCGTTTTCCAGGGTTCTTCCTCCACCATTAATACTGGCCGCCATATATAGCCTATCGTGTGCTGAAAAATGACGTTAAGCCCCAAAACAACAACAACAACAACATTCTTCATGTTACATTTTGTAGTTAAGTTACAGCACCACAGGAGTGTTGGCATAATTATTTATGTGTTTTGGAATTATTTGATTTCTTTTTCTAGCTCAGGTGGTTATATAATTATCTCTTTCCTTGCCAAAACTGGTCTGCAGACTCGTCTTGATTTTGTTTTATTATAGTAACAAATGATCAGATATGTGACTGGTGTGATTTTTGTCTTGAAAAAGCAGGTTAAACACCAGTTGTTCCTTTTATGTCATGTGTTCATTAATTGAACACCAGTCTGTTCTTAGAAGTTAGTGCTGAATAGTATTCTTTACTATTATTCTTATTATTAGCAATCTTGCAGAGCAGGGTTTTAACTAATTATTCGTCTCCAGTTCTCGAATGGCCTGGTTGATGTCATATTTGATCAGTATAATATTGGTTGTTTTAATTCTTTACAGTAATCTTCAGCACTCAGCTCAGCATTGCTAACCTTTTTGCATTTAAACATCAGTGACCATTTTAGTTCTTTGGTCAACATGGAGAAAATATGAGTTCTACAACTTTTCTCTATATATTAGCATAGATTTCATTTATGCAAATACATCACATTTTTACATAATACTTACATATAAAACTTTTTTAAATCTTCTTGCCAACATTCTTTTACAGCAGGGTGTAGGTAGGTGTAGTCACAGGAGAACACCCTGAGAAACCCATCCCCTTGCCTATCTTGTGCAGGCAGCAAGAGGACAGATGGTTATTCCTTTTGCAGTATATGGTTGGACAACTTTTGGGACCATTCTGAACACAGATATATAGGCATAAAAAAAAGAAAAAATGTTCCTTTTTTATCTTCCTCAGAATTTTGGGTTTTTCCTTCCCTTAGCCCTTTGGGTCTCAGAGAAGGATTACTAAAGTCTCTTAATAGATGCTTAGGGTTAGTGGGGCCCCTTTCTATAGGAGGTAATAAATGAGTGGAAGGTGAATCATGCCCTCCAATTAGAGAGGAGTAGTGCCCTCCCTATTCCCTTTGGGCAGAGAGTGAGTTATGTCTTACATTGAGGGAGGTGCAGCAACCCATCTTTTCCACTATGACAGAGAAAGTTGTATCCTCCTGCAGTGGGGGAACATCAGCCTCTTCCATTGCAAAGAGCAGAAAGTGAGTCATGTGCTCTCCCCACCCCCACCCCCATAAACAGCACCCTCTACTAGCCCACAGCTTGGTATGGGCTGAGAGAGAGTCATGTCTTTTCTTTCCCTGGGGGCCCATTCTCAATGATGAGATTGAGCCACCCAGTGCAAGGAGAGCTTTGATCTAAGGCTATCAGTTCTGAGAAATTGTCTTCCTACAGATCTCATTGTCCTCAGCAGTCATTGACAGTTTGTGCCTACTGGGCACAGGTCATTGGAGCATCCCCCCTTTTCTGTAATCCCTCTAAATCCCTCTGTTATGTCAGGGCTTCCACCACAGGAAGGTGGTTGGCCCTTTCCCTGCATACAGCCATAGACTTGACCACATGGTAGAGAGCTCATTACTGCAGTCTTTGGACCAACATCAAGAGTTGGACATCAGAATGAAGATGTCCCTTCTTTCCTCATCAATTCACATGAGTTTGATACATGGCAGGCCAAAGTGATTACTCCCTCTCATTGTTTACTGATCTGCCTCCCATCCTTCAGTCAAGGCAGCAAACAAACAAGAGATCTGGTCTTTTGACAAAGCAGTTAACATGGTTTACCATCTTTTGCCCAGTGATCTGTGTACACACCTTCAGGCTCCAATGACACAAAAATCCTTTACAGCTTTAAGAAACTTTCTGTGGCTAAATCCTGATCAGATGCTTACTTTTTTGGCTTTGATTAAGGAGTTTTCTCAGTGATTTAGTAAGAGCCAGGACTTTGATAGAGAATGTGAGGGGTGGTCTGTAGGCCCTGCTACATTAAAACCCTTGGAGTCTGCAGCTGGCTATTGGGTTCACACCCCATCTTGGCACCCTGAAACCTCCATTCCGAGGCTTTGTCAGGCATCATGGTTGATGGCTGGGTCCTCTCTATCAAAGAAGGTGGCTACTGCCTTGAGTGTCAGGATCATCCTTCTCTAGCAAGGTACCCCATCTTCTTCCACCAGTTGAATTGAGTGTGATTAAAGAAAGAGATATACTCCCTTCTCCAGAAGGCTGTAGTTGTGAGTGTGTTCAGTGACCAATTTTCAGCATTTTACTCCTGGAATTTCCTGGTACCAATGACAGGTGGAAGCTTTCGTCTGGTTTTTGACCTTTTCTCACTAAACTGGTTTCTGGAGGAGGAACCTATCAGGGGGTAGCTTTCATCTGGTTATTGACCTTTTCTCACTAAACTGGTTTCTGCAGGAAGAACCTATCTAGATGGAGACCACATTCTCAATCAGAAATGCCATAAGATCTGGTCACTGGGTGGTCTCCATCAGTTTTCTGGATGCTTACCTTCACATCCCTGTCATTCCTCAGAGAAAGTATCTTGGGTTTTGCTTGGATGAGGATGTCTCCCATCTGCATGCTTTGCCATTCAGCCAAGCCTCCACACCCAGAACATTCACAAAGGTTATGGAAGTAGCCAGTTTTCAGTAAAGGTCACTGTATCCCAGTTCTCCAGTAGTTTGATGATTGGTTGATAAACAAGGGTTGACTAGGGTCCCTCAGACTAGGTTTGTCTTGATGTTGGTCCATAGTGACCATGTTGGGATTTTTTACCATCCTTGAGAAATTAGCTTGCTTCATCTCAAGATTTGTCTTCATGGAGATGAGCTTTTTCCTCACAGAAGAGGATTCATTCATACATAGCAGACAAGATCTTAACCCTTTTGAAGCCACTGAGAGCTAAGTCCAAGTCATCAGTGTTTTTCTTTCTCTACCAAGGACTTAAATTCCTCAGTGGACCTAGTTACTCAAGCAGACTGCACTTGCTTCCTCTCCAGTTTCTCCATCTGGCAAACTGGAAACTTTATAGGGACCATCTTAATGCTCAGATTTCCCAAGGTGTGGATGTCCACCAGCATGTAATTTGGAGGACAAATAGGGCAAGTTTCTAACCCAAGTCCACCCTGCACACACACCAATTCTTTCCTATCTGTTTGCAGATGCATCAGATTCAGGATGGAGCACTCATCCGGAGCCAGAAGGATTGATACTTCAGGGTTTGTGGTTCAAGGAAGATTCTGTCCTCCATACCTACAGTTTGGAAATGAGGACAGTCTTCTTAGCCCTTCAGGGGTAGCGGCTGGAAGGGTGAACAGACCAGTTTCTGGAGCAGTTATTTCATGAAAATAAAGATTCCTACGAAAATGAACAGACAAACATTACCAAGACCTCTAACCGGGCTAGCGTACTTTTCGACATTTTTGTGTCAAATTTGTATATGTCCTCATTTACTGACCCAGGACACTCACTGTTGGTCATCACCTTGTGTGTGTAAAAAAAGGTAGCGATGCAGTCAGTAATTAAATCAATAATAATATCAAATAACAATGAGTGATCCTATGCTATCCATGGAATCTCACACAACTTAACTAGCTCGACAGTGACTAGATACAGTTAAGAAATATCTTCCAGTTCGTGATTCTGTCAAGCAGCAACTGCAAGTGCGTCAGGAGTCTCAGGTGATGATGACAAAGCATGTTCTAGATAGGAGCTTTAGCAATGACACCTACCCCCTCCCCCCCCATCCCTTCATCTTGGATGAGGAAGAGGAGATGTGGTGCTTTGGTAAGGCAGTAAATAGTGATTTGCCATTTGTTGAACCAAGACTTATGCCCCAAACCACTGGGAACACAGTTGAAAACATCTTTTCCATTTTGATTAAGATCTTACGGGTACCAATTCAACCAGACCTCTTACATCTCACACATTCATCCATGACTGAGGAAACTGCATAGAGGTTTTTGCCAGGTCAAAATATAGCTTGACAACGTAGAGGATGGTCTGTTCCTCTCTCAGTTTTGAGACCTATTATTTCTTCCAGCTACTGGGTACATTCTCCAAATTGGCCCATCAACCTCCTTAAGACACCAATGCGGCAAAAGGGGATATTTCTACGGCAGCCTGGGCACGCCTTCCCAAGTGATGCAATGGAGCAGGAAACCTGGTTGCTTATAACCACAGCTTTTGATGCCGGCCCATTATCATCTACATCCTTTAGTATGATGAGAGAGGTTTCTTTGAATCCAGCTACATTACAATGTGCACTGGATGATGTGGCCAGGCATGCACTCTCTATTGTCATGGCATTATCAGTAAACTTTCTGCAAATCTGATGCTGCATTGGACTCATCAAAGGTTTTGCTTAACCACAGTAAAGACCTAAGGGCTGCTCCACTAGAACCCGAGACCCTCTTTCGGAGCTTCATTCCTACCATGGCTTCTGAAGACCTGTCGGATCAACAAAACTGATCTTTCATCTCCACTCCTGGTCCATTGCAGTTGACCAGGAAGCAAAAATTGCTCTGATGGGCCATCTGCAAACCTTTTCAAGCAGGTGCAACCCCAGTCCAATCCCCAAACTCCTGCTAGATGACCTCCTCACTCAGGTCCTTGGTGCCCCAGTTGCCGCAGGTCCAAGAGAAAGTTCTCTAATCCTCCTTCCTTTCCTACAATAAGAAAGAGGGTAAAGCCCCAGCAATTAACCCCTCTTCTACCGTGCATCCCATTCCCACATGTCCCAGTAGGTGCTCACCTAGGCATCTTCTCAGGGGCTTGATGAAGCATCATGGAATTTGGGTGTGTCCTCTCCATCATAACGAGAAGTTACTGACTCCAGTTTTGGGTGCAGCCCCAACTATCAAGGACCTCCATTTTCTTTCCCCAGTCAAATTTGTTGAAATTGAGGGAAGATATGCACACCCTTTTGCAGAAAGGGGCAAGTCAGAGGGTCTTGAATGATCAGTCTATTTCCTACTCCCCAATCTTCCAAGAAATGCAGGAAACTGAATCATGAGATCCCTCCCCACTCAACCAGTTTCTCCTGGAGGAATGCTTCAGGATAGAAACAACCTCCCCAATCCAGAACACTCTTCATCCGTTTGATTGGCTCGTATCCCTCACCCCTCAGGATGCTGACTTGCACATGCCGAATTTTGTCTCCACACCACAAATATCTGTTTTTGCCTTGACCAGAAAGCCTTTTCATTTCTAGGTTCTGCCATTTGTAATCTTCTGCATCCAGAGTCTTCACCCAGATCAATGGGATGGTAGCTGCCTAACTCCAAATGCTATGAAGATTGATTCTCTAATATTTCGATAACTAGCTGATTCACAGTGTACAAGTTTGGTTCCTTTATCAGATTCTGTTCCACTCTTGGTCATCTGTAACTCAATTGAGTCTATTACCCAACCTTGAGAAGTCAAAACTTGTTCCATCTTAAGACTTTGTTAAGTGGGGATGAACTTCTTCATGTACCAACTTGGTCTGGGTTCCTCTTGATTGAGTAAATCAAATCCCCGCTCTCCAAGAGATGCTACTAGCATAACCCTGTTATATGCTTGCCTTTTGCACTTCCAACTTGGAACCTGTATGCCACTGCCGATTGGTTCCTTATGATATCTCCATATACGTCCACTACAGTTCCTCCTCCTCGCAGGTGGAAACCACACAGATTCTCTATCAACCCTGATCCCTCTAGGACTGTTTTTATTTTACTACCATTTGCTTTGGTGGATGAATCAAGACAGATTCCTGGTAGGGCTTTATATGCATGCACCTGATACCCACTCCAGTCTGTTTGCTGATATGTCATGTTGTGGTTGGGGTTAGAGGGCATAATTCTGCATGGTTCTTGGACTTGAGCTGAATTGTTTCTCCACTTCAACACCCTAGAAATGAAAGCAGTGTTTCTTGCATTGCAAGAATGTATCAACAGAATAAGGGGCTGATGTGTCTTGGCCTCCTCAGACAACATATCCATCATAGCATATCTGTGTCATGGAGCCACACATGCACCTTCTTGCATGGAGGTTTGGAACCTCTTCATCTGAGCAGCCTCAGAGAATTCCTCAATCCAAATATTGGCCACGTTTCAGGCAAGATGAATTGTTTGTGGACAGCCTGTCCAGAACAGACTGAGCTGTCCTCACAGAATGGTCTCATCACCACTCAGTAACAGAGTCTGTGTTCTCCCTCTGGGGAATTCCCCTTGTGGACCTGTTTGTGACCAGGCTGAACAACAAACTTCCATTTTATGTGTCTCTTGTCCCAGATCAGAGACCATGGGCATTCGATGCATTCAGCTTCCAGTGGTATCACTTATTCGCTTTTACCTTCCCACCTTTCCAACTGCTACCACACATTTTAAAAAACGTCAAAACATCTGCTGCTGAGATGATCCTCATTGCCCCACTGGCCTCAGCAATTATGGGTCAGTGATCTCCATGACCTGTTGATTGATTGACCCAGGTCTCTACCGCACAAGAGGGATCACTGTTGCAACACTAGGGAACCTTCCTCCACAACAGCCCACACATTCTCCACCTTCATGCCTGGCTCATCTCAAGTGATCTCTCTGCCAGAACAAGTTTTTGGGCTGCGCTGCCAGTTGCATCATTCAGGCCAGGAGAGCTTCTGTATCCAAGGTCTATGGTACCAGGTGGAGAATCTTCTGTGATTGGTGCAGCAAGAACACATTGATTCTATCTGTCCATCTGTAACTTCCATTGCTGAATTCCATTGTTCCTTTTTAAAACCAAATGATGTTCTGTATCCACTATTCAATATCTATCAAGCTGTCATCACCTTGCTGATCTTATTTAGTATTTTGAGCTCCAGAGCCCTGTCTTGCACTCACTTATGCCCAGATGGAATCTTGTGTTGTATGGTCATTAACCAAACTCCATGTGAACCACTGAATGAAGCTTCCTTTCAAAACCTACTGTATTCCTACTCACTCTATTTTCTGGAAGACAAAGAAGCGAGATTCATGCCCAGTCTACACTGGCTGTCTCTGGTTTCAGCAGGTTGCACCCTCCCATTAGGGAGGTTGAGCACAACAATAGTGGGTTGCAGCCTTCTTTTAGGGAAGTATAGCATTCGAACAGCAAGTTTGCACCCTTCCATTAGGGAGGTGGATCACTACAACCAAAGGTTGCTCGATCCCTTTGGGGAGGATAGAGCACTGCAACACACATCATGTTTTTTTCTTCTCTCTGGGGCCTATTGTCATGGCACAATATGTGGCTCAGATAGACATCAACATTCTATAAATGGACCTCTCGCTCTACAACTGTTTTTGATCAGTTGGATGAAAGCACCAGCCTACCCACCAGACTGATGAATTCAACTATGCAATAGTGGCAGGATAAGTATTTGCTGCTATTTAAATTTAGTTCTAGGGAGCTGAAACGAATTTTATTTATCCAATACTTACCTGCCACTGTTGTCAAATGCCCTCCTCCCATCCCCGCTCTGATATCTTGCATAATCATCATCTGTGAAAAGATGACAGATGATATCTATCTTTTGTGCATGTCCATACAAATTAACATAATCTGACCTTCAGTAAAGGCAACTATGGCAGCCATCTTTAAAATCAGTTTATCACTACACTTGCTTGCTGGAAAGTCATATCATGTGGGGTTTTTGAAAGAAGACTTCTTACAGTGTCTTGTTGGTTCTAAATCACAGTGATACTGATACTACGTCCAATATGGCCAAAAGATATATAGTTTGTCTTAAACAAAACTGGTGCCCATGTTACACATAAAATCTTGTTATTGCTTAAAGAATATCAATGTTGGCTTGAACACTCATCTGTTAAAAAAGAAGCTTTTATAATAGATTCATGGAAATTCTTTTCAGCTAGCATAGCAACAATCCGCTTGAGGGGCTCTTTGTTTCTAAGGTAGTTCAAGTTTTAAATATCTGCATTTCTCTTTTACTTAATTGAAAAGTTAACTAGTTTGATTAGAAAAAGGTGAGGTTAAACTGAATTTATTGAACTACTGATTCAGATCCAAATAAAAATGGATTTATCACATCAACTGTTACAGCTTTTAGCTCACCTGGACCTAAGGTATGGTTCATCATCCATCATGTGTGACTTTCATCCATTCACAATAATAATTCTTGAAAGGGTTGGACCAGTTTGCACATAATTTTTACTGTAAGTATTCTGGCAGTAGTGCTTTCAGATTTATGCAGCGGATGGCAATCCATCATCCAGGGCTATCATTACTCAAAATAAAAAATTATTAACCATCTTCAAAACTGTTCCAGTGATGCTGATTTACCATAAAATATGTCCATTACTAAAAATTGAAAAATCTGTAAAAGACTTCTTTTTTGGAACAACTGAACAATATTTAAGTGGGTTTATAATATGTTCCTTCATCTGTCGCACAAGATGCATCACCCATTGACAGCTGCTATTTACAACTTCTTAAACACTACTGAATTGAATTTGACCAGATTCAATGAAAAGCATCTCGGCATGAAGTTCTTTCAGATTTTTTCAAAAGATACCAACCAAGGTGTCATCAAATATAGTCACTACTCCTGAAAACAGTGTTTTCATTGGTTTTATGGCTGAACACCATTTTTCAGTATCTGATAGTCTTTACTTGGCAGTCATTATATTTGGTAGAGGAAGAATGCTGAAAGTACCACTAACCCACTGTTTGCTACTGACAAGCTATCTCACATGCCCACATTTTTCGAGGCAAGAGTCAAACTCACATGGACAAAGGTGAGATATGTGAGTGAATCTATAAAGGTGACTCAGCCACCTCCTCCTGATTATAGAACCACCATAGACCACTCAGCCTCATGCCCCCCCCCCCACCGCCTCCTGATTATTGTACATCCATTAAATTACTCCTTTTCAAAAAGCAATAACAGAATTTGACACAATTTGAAATATACTGGCATGAAGGTGTCTTTCAATCTTGTTGAAAGGATGCCAATCTGCAGTCAGTTATGTTCATCATTATTAAAGAAAAAAAAAAGTCAAATCTTTACATGACTTGTTCTCAAAAAGATTTTAACAGAATTTTGCCAGATTTAAAAGAAAGCAACCTGGCATGAAGGTTGTTAACATTTGTTCAAATGATATTGATATGGCCACCATTCCTTAAACTAGAATAAAAAATTTAGGCTCAAAAACTGCACAACATAATTTAACCAGATTTGACAAAGTATTCTGGCATGGTGGTCTTTCAGGTTTGTTCACCTGATGCCAGTCCACCATCAAATATACCCACCATTACTAAAAATAGAAAAGCATTTAAATGATTGCTCAGAAACCACAAAACAGAATTAGAGCAAATTTGAAACAAAGCATCCTGGCTTACAGTGTAATATAAAACATGTACAAATGTACCAACCTGTAGTAAAATATGACCATCATTTCTACAAATAGAAAAATCTTTAAACAACTTCTTAAAAACCAATCAACAGGGTTTAACCAAATTTGACAACAAGTATTGTACAATAAAGGCATGTTGCTGAAAGCTTCCTGCTACTCTAGATTTTTGGCTAACTTCTCTTTCATTTGACTATTGGGCGCATGCTCTCCTGGTTATCAATCTTGGTCCCGTTTGGACTTAGTGTTAAATATTCATTTAGGGCCTAGTTATCAGTCTCGGTCCCATTTAGACTTAGTCTTAAATATTCATTTAGGGCGTGGTTATCAGTCCGAGTCCCATGTGGACTTAGTCTTAAATATTCATTTAGGGCCTGGCATCACTAAATCTCAATCATGCTTTCTTCCCAAGTCCAAGGAAAAATCATACACGTAAGTATGGCGTCACTAAATCTCAACCATTCTTTCTTCCTAAGTCCAAGGACAATTTTTGGAGTGGGTTTCATATCACCTACCACCTGGGGTTGGAGCTGAGGAGTCTTAGTTTGTGCATGTACACTTTGTTCTGCAATCTTGTTGCAAGCTATTTGCATGTTATCTCAGGGATTTTGCACATTGTATAAATGTTGTTATACCTGAAAGCATGTTGATGATTAGTACACTCTCATTCCAAAAAATGGATATAAATGTTCCATTGGCTTAGTGATTTGAGCATCCGCCTCGGATGTGGGAGGTTGTGTGTTCAAACCCCAGCTGAGTCATACTAAAATCTTATAAAAATCGTACTAATAGCTGCCTCTCTAGGTGCTAAGCATTAAGAGGTTAGTGTTTGGACTGGTCAGCCTGGTGTCAGGTAAATGTGACTGGGTGGGACATCATGCTACATATCTGTGGCATGATGCCGAAGTGCTATGATTCACTATAAATTGCCATACCACATACATCTTAGTGATATGACTGAAATGTTTTTAAAGCTACATTAAAACTCAAAATCACACACTCATAAAAATGGATCACTGTAACCCATGTTTCATGTTTCCCTTACTTTGGTTACTTTTCATATTTTTAAATGTATTTCTCACACTGTTCATGCTAGAATAATCAAACTTGATGATTTTGTGCATCTCTATTAGTATACACAGATGCAAGAAAACGGCACTGTGACCTACATTTCTTCATTGGATTAATGCATTTTTGCATTTAGCTCATGGTTACGTACTGCAGGTTTTCTTGCACCATCTAATGTACTGTTTTACCTAGAATCATGAAACTGTAAAAAAATATGGCTTCTAGAGGCAACCAATGATAATAGCTTGTGGAACATAATTTATTGTCATGTAGTTCTTTTAAATCAATAATGTTTTTTAATCCATTCATTATAGTTTTTCATTGTAAAGAATGACCACTTCGGTGGTATAGTGGTTTGAGCATCTGCCTCTTATGCTAGAGGTCATGGGTTCGATCCCCAGCTAAGTCATACCAGAGACTTACAAAAATGGTACTAACAGCTGCCTCGCTTGGTGCTCAGAATTAAGAGGTTAGTGTTAGGACTGGTCAGCCTGGTGTCATGATAATGTGACTGGGTGGGACATCATGCTACATGTCTGCAGCATGATGCCCCAGTGCTAGACATCACTATAAACTGCCTTATTGCAGACATTGTAGCAGTATGACTGAAAAATTGTTAAAGCTATGTTAAAAATCAAAATCACATCACATCACATTGTAAAGAATGTTATTCTTTATTATTTTGTCTTCTATACGAATGTATGTATGTTGTTTCATGGCATGTCAGCACAATACTGACTATATAGTGCCAGTAAAAGTTCAGTTTTAAAAAAATGTAAAGATAACAAAAATGGAAGAAAAGGCTATCATTTCATTTGATCACTTTTGTCAGAGGTGCTTTTTTCTGCTTGATAATTGATGTTTTCAGTGGCTGTTAGAGACTAAAGTCTTCATGAAAGTAATCAGTGCACAACTGTTGGATCCATTTCCATTCAGAGAAATAGACTGTCATAATGGGTGCCCCAAGTGGTCTAAAGCGCTCACTGTTATGGATTACTGCCATCTCACCTCTGTCTGCATAAGTTCAAAGCTCATACTTGGCCAATGTGAGTACGTGAGAAAGCTTGCCAGTAGCTTTTTATGGGTTGGTAGTTCTTTCTGGGGTTTTCCCTGGTTCTTCTGCCACCATTTATGCTGGCTGCCATGTATAGCCTATCTTGTGCTGAAAAATGCCATTAAACCCCAAAACAACAACTTTCATGATGCTAGTTCAGTGCCATTTATTGATATACCTCCTGGTGACCATGACTAGAATCAGATCATCCAAATGCATGCAGGATAAGTCTTGTTTGATGAAGCATGAACACTGCAGGAAGGATCGCCTAGAGACATGTCCCAAACTGACCAGACAGAATGAAACAGCACATTATGCATGCTCAAACCGATTGCATTGTTTTTTTCTTCTCCTTTCAGATGGCCAGTATTCCAAAATAGTGTTTCGCAGCCTATCGGATACACTCCTGACAGCGGCTTCGATACATCAGATGTGTGCTATAGAAGATGATCAACTTCATTCTCACTCACTTTTCCAAAAGTATTGCTTGCGAACAGATGACAAAAAGCAATGCTGCAGAAGTTTGTCAATTGGGAACTACATTGCTCTTCTGACCAATAAATCCAGATGCCAAGATATTACGGACCAAGATGTCAAAAGTGTTGCTGATATTTTGAAAAACTGCAGTGTGTTTTATCAGAATTATTCCTTAGCAGATGACTGCGATAAAATACATTCACCATTTGGAGAGTCATATTCAGATTGTTCCTCCATTCCGCCCATATGTACTCAGTACAATGCAGTGTATAACATCTTCCACTTCATCGCTGATTCAGATTTCATCACATCAAAATCATCCCTTGAATTTGCCATGACATTTTTACCGGTGTTATTCCATGTAGGATCCCAAGAAAAAACCCTTGATGCCATAGATCTTTACCTCAGTTTTGAGAAGAGCCAAAAACAATTCAGTAATGTAGAAGTTATTGCAGCTGACTTTGGTATAAAGTATAGTCTGTTTCAGCATTATTTACAGAAAGATAGCACATGGTTAGCTGTAGGTGGTTGTGTTATATTTTTAGCTGTTTGGATGTTTACTGGTTCTATTTTTCTAACTTTTACGACATTTTTAGGCATGTTTTGGTCATTGGAGATTGCTTATTTTCTATATGTTTTTGTATTTGAAATCAAATTTTTTCCATATTTGAACTTGGTTACAATACTCATGATGATTGCCATTGGAGCAGATGATGTTTTTGTGTACTCCAAATATTGGCATCTTGCCAAGAAAGAGCGAAATAATGGGACACTAGAAAAGCTAGTATCTGACACATTAAAGCATGCCACACTATCGATGCTGGTGACAAGTCTTACAACAGCTGGTGCAATATTTTCAAATCTCGTGAGTCCAATTACATCAATAAAATGTTTTAGTATATATGCAGGAACAACTATCATCTGTAATTTTATCCTTATGATCACTTGGATTCCTGCTTCAGTTGTTGTGCAAGAAAAGTGGTGCAATTTCTGCTTTGTAAATCCTCCAAAAATGTACAGCAAATACAAAGAATATTACCGCTTTTTCTTTGAAAAGATTCTTCCAGCATTTGTTATTCGCCTTCGCTATGTATGGATTATCCTGCTAGGTGGGCTGGGTGTATTTGGAGGTGTAGTTGTATTTCATTATCCAAAACTTCGTCTCCCAACAACGTTCAAATTTCAGGTCTTTCGTAAAGACCATCTTTTAGAGATGTATGACCAAGAAGTTGGCTACTATTTCGGGTTTGAACGAGCTCTAGAGGAAAATACCCCCCTTTTGCCAATTCGAATCATCTGGGGAATCCAGGAGACAGATAATGGCAATGGTCTTGACCCGCATGAAAAAGGAAAGCTTGAATTTGATCCAAGTTTTCAGTATGCTACATCAAATGCGCAAATATGGTTTTTAAAATTTTGTCAAAACTTACGGAGTTCAAAGTTTTACCAAAGAATTAGCTCAGTAGAATATACCAATTGTTTTACAGAACATTTTAAATCCTACTTGGAGAAACCATGCATTCCAGGAATAAAGGGTTATGCCTCTTGTTGTAATGAGACTTTTTTCCCTTTCAGTAAAGATGTTAATGTGCAGTGTATGGGAGAATACATTCCAAGGTTGATGAAAACACCATATTTAAATTATGATTACCATTCTCCAGGACCGAGGTTTACAAATGACCATATTAGTGCCTTTATAGTCGAGTTTACCAGCTCAACTCCCTTTTCATACAGTTACTATGAAATAAAGGATTTTTATGATACCATAAATCAGTGGGTTACAAAGCAGCTGGTTCATGCTCCACCAGAAGTTAGAAATGGATGGTTCATCAGTGACTTAAAATATTTCATGATCCAGAAAAGTCTAGTTGAGGCAGTGCCACTAGCATTTGGAATTTCTCTGGTTGTTTCAGCTGTTGTGACATTTTTCACTTCACTAAATATTTTAATCACTTTATATGCAATAATTACAATCGCTGCAATAATGCTTGTTACTACAGCAGCTCTAGTGCTGCTTGGATGGGAGTTGAATATTTTAGAGTCAGTCATTATTACAGTAGCTATTGGCATGTCAGTGGATCATACTCTTCACTATGGAGTTGCATACCAACTCTCCCCAGACTTGGATCGAGAAAAGCGTGTTCAGTGTTCCATTATTCATGTGGGTAATGTTATATTCATGGCAGCACTTACAACATTCCTTCCAGGAGCACTTATGATGCCTTCAGTGACTCTTGTGTACCAGAAGTTTGGTATTTTCCTCATGCTCATTATTTCAATTAGCTGGACATTTTCGACACTGTTTTTTCAATCGTTGCTCAATGTGATTGGTCCCCAGGGAGGCTTTGGTCAATTTCATTGGCCAAGTTCAGACTGCTGTTCCATGTCACCACCAGAGCGAGTGGATCGGACAGTCTATACCATGTCAGAATCTACGCTTTCTAGTTCAAGCTCAAGCTACCCCTGTACACATACAAGTTCTGAAGCTCAGGAACAGGACCCTTTGACAGAAAGGTCAGAACTCCACTCTGGTCCTTCTCGGCACAAAAGTGGAAGACATCATGGACAAACAGTGAGTCTTAGAAGTAGTCCAGAGGTGTACCCAAGACCTAAATTGCTCAGTGAATCAGACACTCAGCAAATGGCTGGTTGTGAAAAACTGTTTGTTCAAAAACAAACTGTAGTGTAGACAAAAAAATAAGGTTAGTGACATCAGTATGACATATTTAACCTGTCATCACTGTATTATAAGCTTATGGAAAGGAACATTGTATGGAAAGTCATTCAAAATATTGCCTTTTTATACAACTACAGTTAAATCTGTGCTGAGAGCTACACATCCATATAAAGGAAACCTGATAATTATGGACAGTATTCAATGGCCTTTCAATTTTATCAGTATATTTAATATCAGTTGTGGGGCCCCGAGTGGCCGAGTGGTCTAGAGCGCTCTTCGTTACGGATCACTGCCATCTCACCTCTGTCTGCGGCGGTTCGAGTCTAAGATTCAGCCAATGTGGGCATGTGAGAAAGCTTGCCAGTAGCTTCTCGTGGGTCGGTGGTTCTTTCCGGGGTTTTCCGGATTCTTCCTCCACCATTAATACTGGCCGCCATGTATAGCCTATCGTGCTGAAAAATGGCGTTAAACCCTACGACAACAACAACAACAACAATATCAGTTGTACGGTCACCTGTCCACAGTGGACAAGATCTTTGGCCCCTTGACTGCCCCTTATAGATAGGTATCAGTTTGTGTGGTTCCTGTTTTTATTCATCAGCAGAACATATGCTGTAACCTTGTCTCTCTGGTAACTTTTCCTTTTCTGCAAAGTAACTTCAATTCTACAGCACATATCATCACCAGACTTTTGGGATAGTTTGAGCTTATGGTAACAATGAGGCCTAAAGATTTTGGGGTCATAGGTCAGTGACTGAAAGAAGAAAGGTTTCTGCATAATAACATTGGTTCTACAGTAACATACCTTGACCAAACTTTGTGGATTGCTTGCGCATTTGGTAGGAAATAAGTCTTTCCATTTTAGAGTCACGAGATGAAGGTCAAGGTCACTACCTGAAAGAAAAAAAATTGTGAAGTGAGTTTACATCAAGACCTGGACTAAGTTTTGGATAGCTTGCACTTTGAGTTGGAAGAAGCCTATTGGTTTGGAGGTCAAAGGTCAAGATCACTGTGACCAAAGAAGAAAAATAATCATAATAATGTTTGTTCTAGACCAGGTACCTTTTCATAAGTTTGTGTAGGGCTTGCACTTAGGTATGGAAGAGGTCTGTTGCATTGTGGGTAAAAACTTCAAAAGTCATTTCATTTGTGCTTAATTAAAAATAGATTTTGCAGAATAACTGTTATCATTGATTAAATTCCTTGACCAATATTCGTGGATGCCTTGCACTTTGGTAATAAAGCAACCTTCAGTTTTCTGGGATCATGAGGTCAGAGATCATGGTCATGGTAAGTCATTTAAGGAAAATAATTTGTTCTGCACTGTAGCTATTGTTCCAGGCCAGATCATTCAGACCCATTGATCTCCAAAATCAGCTTGTTCCTACATAGAGGATTATTGAACACAGGAACGGTATATAATGTGCTGTTCACAGTACTCTTGTTTACGGGTTATTTGGGATTAATGAGATTAGACTGCATATTAAAGCAACAGCATTAATCAAAATTTCAATTGTATACCAATTTAAATTTTACTATGAATTCCCAATAACTTTATATACATTCATACATTTTTTTCTTTATAAGCATAGATTTTATAATATTCGTAGCTCAGTATCGTTATCATTCTACCAGTAAAATAAATCAGCAATGAAAATTTATTGATGTGTTTTTGTTTTTTACCTTCCATAGTATACCTTTGATAATGTCGTGTATGATCATATATTTCACAGGTCTGTTCTTATACAAAGGATGTCTGCATTTATATAGCACAACATTCAAATTTTAGTAGTGACCATCTAATAATATTGTTTGCAATCATGCACCTTTGTTGCAGTAAAGTGTTCAACAGTCACTAGAATACCCATTGCCCATCAAATGTCATACACTCCAACCATATATAGAGCTATGCTTGTCCTGCTGAAAAAATAAGTTTTCAATAATTGAGGATTTGCAACCATTCTAATTTTGATATGAATAATCTTGAAATCTTTATTATTATTCTGAATATTCTTAATATGATGCACTATGAATTCTGAGAATATTTAACTCTGGTTATTATCAGAATTCTTACCAGTCACCACCAAACAAAGAGTGTACACTAGAGTCATTACAGACACTGTACTAAAGAGCAATTAAGTTCATACCTGAATAAATAAGGTTAGGTTGGGAATTAACTGTCAAGAAAGAGATTCAAACTTAACACTCAGAGATCTGCAGTGGCACAGTTGTTTGAATGCAATAATCACAACCAGAAATGTGTGGGTTCAAATCCTGCCAAGGTCAGATTTTGTCAGCTGCCTTGGTTTGTCTCAAAGCAAGGTACTTTACTCCAGTTGCCACAGTATGATATTATTTTTTCTGTCTTGATGTGCTGTTGAATATCAGGAAGTCAGCCTGTCATTCACTCAACACTTAAATACCAATCTGTCAGCCTATCATTCACTCAACACTTAAATACCAATCCGTCAGCCTATCATTTCACTCAATACTTAAATATCAGTAAGTCAGCCTATCGTCCACTCAACACTTAAATACCAATCAGTCAGCCTATCATTCACTCAATACTTAAATATCAGTCAGCCTATCATTCACTCAATACTTAAATATCGGTAAGTCAGCCTATCATCCACTCGACACTTAAATACCAATCAGTCAGCCTATAATTCACTCAACACTTAAATACCAATCAGTCAGCCTATCATTCACTCAATACTTAAATATCAGTCAGCCTATCATTCACTCAATACTTAAATATCGGTAAGTCAGCCTATCATCCACTCGACACTTAAATACCAATCTGTCAGCCTATCATTCACTCAACACTTAAATACCAATCCGTCAGCCTATCATTTCACTCAATACTTAAATATCAGTAAGTCAGCCTATCGTCCACTCAACACTTAAATACCAATCTGTCAGCCTATCATTCACTCAACACTTAAATACCAATCCGTCAGCCTATCATTTCACTCAATACTTAAATATCAGTAAGTCAGCCTATTGTCCACTCAACACTTAAATACCAATCAGTCAGCCTATCATTCACTCAATACTTAAATATCAGTCAGCCTATCATTCACTCAATACTTAAATATCGGTAAGTCAGCCTATCATCCACTCGACACTTAAATACCAATCAGTCAGCCTATAATTCACTCAACACTTAAATACCAATCAGTCAGCCTATCATTAACTAAAAACTCGTGCTATACCTGTCAGTCAGCCTTTCATTCACTCATCACTTAAATACCAATCAGTCAGCTTTTCATTCACTCAACACTGTTAAATACCAGTGTTATGTATATTTGATTTAATTTATATTTGCTTTAATATAATTGTTTGTAAGTTTTAAAATCTTTTTATTTGTAGTTTTATTACATGTCAGAGTAATGTAATTTTGTTTACTAGGAATTTGATATTTTCCAGAAATTAGTTTGACCTGACTGTTCAGTTGAAAACACCTGAGACTAGAACTTTGTATCTTTTTGCTGACCTAGTTCCTGACCTTGATTGAGAATCAAGTAAACAACTTCTTTTTTAATATTTTTTTTATTGTGGGATACATAGACTGAGATCGAGGTTGTACCGGAATACGTGACCTTAGACACGTAAATAGCTTCTATCCTGTTCTGGAATGTGATCACGTGACCCTCATATGGGTATCTATTTTGCATCTTTTTTTTTTACTATAACCTTTGTCTGTAGAGAAATTAGTTAGCTGGGCCTTTGCACTGGAAAGTGTTTGTGAACAGTTGCAGCTGCATCTTAATTTTCATTCACGTTATTTGGATTCTAAAAGATTAATTCTTTTTCCTGGAAATATTTGTGTGCTCATACAGTATTCCTGGATAAAGACATTTCTTGAAATTTTATTCAAAAATTCAAACACAGGAATATTGTTTGTGAAACAACAAAGAAATACTGACATAACAACACAATACTAGCTACAGTATACATCATCACCTTCCATTTTGAAATTTTCGTCGGGACTCAAATTCATTAGAACATTTCTTTACTAGGACTTCTAAAGTTTAATTCATGGATTATTTCTGGAAATGATTTCTTAAAACCATAAATTCTGTTTTTTTCTCTTCATTTTTACATTGTTTTTCCAGAGAAATAAATTATTTGTTAAATTTTTCAAAGCTTGTTGTTTTCACTCTTTCTTTGTTACTGTTTATTAGAGTCTAAACAAGTAACATAAGAAATGGTGGGCTCATCTAGGATATTTGAATTCTGGCTAAAATGATTCAGAAAACTTGATTTTTTTAATTCCCCTAGATTTTGAAATCTTTAGTGAAATCAGCAAGCTTTTTCTAAAATGTCATCAAAAGTGGAACTCTTTCTTTCAAGTCCTACCCAAGACCAATTAGACCTTTTCAAAAAAGATGAATTAATTCAACTTGCCAGAAAATATGATCTTTCTGATTTAAACGTTTCCTTAATGAAGCAAGAAATAAAAAATATTGTGGTCTCGTACTTGGTAGAAAAGAATGTTTAGGATAAAGGTGCTTTGGTTTTGATCAGTAAATTTGTATCAGACTCTGACATAAAAGTAAAGGAATTAAAATTAAAATACAAGATGAAATTAGGAATTAGAGTTAAGGAAGCAGAAACTTCAGAAAGATAAAGAAGAAAAACAAATGCAGTTACAGTTGCATTTGGAAAAAGAGAAAGAACAAATGTTATTACAAAAAGAAGAAAAAAAAATGCAGTTACAATTTGAGAAAGAGAAAAGAGAGAGACAGGAAAGATAGAAAAACATGCAAATGCAATTAGATAAGGAAGAGAAAGAAACATGCAGTTTCAAGAAAAACAAATGCAGTTACAATTTGAGAAAGAAAAATGCAATTAGATAAGGAAGAAAGAGAGGGAATATCAATTTATAATTAAAAAATATGGAGCTGGCAAGTGAAAAACACATTCCCACTTCAAATAAATTTAAGTTTTCGTGTTGCAAAGAATATTAGGTTAGTGCCTCCTCTCGGAGAAAGAGAAGTGGACAAATCGTTTACTCGTTTTGAAAAAAATTCTGAAAATTTTAGATGGCCAAGGTAGCATTGGTCTCAATTATTACAGTGTGTATTCACTGGTAAGGCTAGTGACGTTTACATTTACTGTCAGTTCACCAAAGTGGTGACTATGATGTGGTTAAGGAATGCATCTTAAGGGGTTATGAGTTTGTCCCTGATGCTTATCGGCAAAAATTCAAAAACTATATATAAAGAAAAGAAACTGGACAAACTCCTGTCAGATTTGCTAGACAAAAAGAGCAGTTATTTGAAAGATGGTGCTTAGCCAAGAAAATTGAACAAGAATATGAAAGTCTCAAACAACTTGTATTACTTGAAGAGTTCAAGAACTGTGTCCATAGTGACATTAGGATTTATCTTGACGAGCCTAAGATCTAAGCCTTGGAAAATGCTGCTCGTGCTGCTGATAAGTATTCTTTATCTCATAATGTTCCTTTTGTAAATAAGACTTCCACTCAACAGTCTTCTAACAGAAAAGTATTTCAGCATAATACAAGCCTTTTAAATCCCAAACTGTCCTAGAAAGTTACACTAGCACGGCAGAACTCACTTTTGGATAAATTAATTGTCAAACTTGTATTGGTGAGTCTGTCAAATAATTTCCGAATTGTCGCTAAATGTTCTTTCCAGGTGTTGTTGTAGATGACATCATCGATGTAAGCATCACAATTATCTAGACCAGAGGTAATCATATTCATTAGACAATGAAAAGTACTTGTTGAACGAAGGCTTCATCCCAAATGGCATCACTTAATATTGGTAAAGTCCGTCTGGAGTCACAAATGCCGAAATTTATTTTGTTCTGAAGAAAAGGAATATACGGTTTTAAAATTGAAGTCCAAAAATAATCAAAGAAATTCCATGAGTTACAAATTAGAAGTCCTAGTAATAAAATGTGCTTATGAATTTGAGTTCGAGTCCCGACGAAAATCCGAAATGGAAGGCGATGACGTATACTGTATTCTGTATAGTACTGATGTGTATACAGTTCTTTGTTGAACCACAAAAAATAATATTCCAGTTTTGAATACCGAAAAAAAAATTCAATAAATGTCTTTGTCCAAGAATTCTTTGTGAACACTTAAATATTCCCAAGGAAAAGAATTAATCTCTTAGAATCCAAATAACTTGAGGAAAACTTATCGCTATTAAATCTGACTACTGCTCAATTCCGGTAAATCCAGAATTTCGAAATATAGGCTATTCACATGTCTGAAGTAACGTACTCACAGTACAGCCTCGATATCACCCAATAATCCCCCCCCCCCAAAAAAAAAGGTGTTTACTTCAACTCTTACTAATTCTATATCAAAGTCAGGAACTAGGTCAGCATTAAGATACAAAGTTCTAATTACTATTACATCTGATGGAATAAAAAATTAAAACTAACAAACAAACGATTAAATCAAACAAAATATAAATTTAATCAAATATACATAACACATGTAATGGAATAAAAAGCATTTTAAACAAACATTTAAATTAAATCAAATATAGATAACATCTGTCGGGGCTTTTGTCGTGGCTAATGCAGTCTACAGCATGGAGGGTGCGCTGACAATATATTTCTGAAGATGTCACCAAGTTTGTCACGGTAATGCACATCATAGTGAACATAATATGTGAACGAATCAAACGTATTGGGTCATTCGTGGCTGTTATAATCTCAGCGACACTTAAAATATGTTAACCAAGCTCGGTACGGTGGCGGATTTAGAAGCCAGATGGTCATTGTCTAGTATCGAAAGTGTAACAGGTGGCCATCCTGGTCAGTGAGCGTGAAACTCAGGCTGTTGATCGGCCGGGCACAGTCGATGCGATGGTCACGAGCTCACACAGTTAAGCATCATTTCGATCACAACCCGGTTGCTGGAGCTGGAGTTAAGGCATTACAAGTGAGGTACACTAAGAAAGTTGATATCTGCAAGATGCCTAGCGAGAACTTTGTAAAACAAGAAAAGGACAGCATCCGCCTTGTCAATCTTTCCCCACATTAACAACATACGCAAACTCAAACGTGCGATGTCCACATTGTAAGCTACTGAGGTGACCTCTATGGCCGCATAAAGTCGGGTAGTTGATGCTAATCCTCGCCTTGATGTCAACACCCCCTGGACCGTGATATGCCGATGGACTAACGTCTTAATGGCGTAGATCTCGTAGACGCCCCATGGTAATGGGACGGCCTGGATGGTTCGGCATATATCGTCGGAGAATACGTGCAGGTTATTGGTCAGAAGACCGCTGAACGCATTTGGCACGTACGTAGTGCCAAATATTTTAGACCGCAACAATGCCAGCTCGATTTCTATGTTGCGACCACGAGGGTCCTCAAGCGATGTTGATAAGACCATGTCAAACGCCGGCTACATCGACCTCGCCAAAACTAACTGTGTAATGTGCGGCGCGCTCTGCTTCTGAATTAGTTGCAGCTCAGCTGAGACGTTTTTACCAAGACTGGATGGGACGCGCGAGTGCCTCAATGTGCCTCCACATCGCTGCCTTTGGGCGAGGCAGTCTAGGGACAAGGGAAATTTAACATGGGAGAAAAGTGGGATGATTCAGGGACAATGGGAATTAGCATTACAGACACCCCTGGGACAATATAGGGACTATGTAAATTTAACATGGAGCAAACCCCTGGGACTGTATAGGGACAAGGGGAATTAACATTAGGGAATAGTTCGTGGGACTGTTTAGGGACAAGGGGAATTGAACATGGGGAATAGAGTTTGGGTCTGTCTAGGGACAAAGGGAATTGAACATGGGGAATAGAGTTTGGGTCTGTCTAGGGACAAGGGGAATTTAACATGGGAATAAATCGTGGGACTGTCTAGCGTCAAGGGGAATTTAACATATGGAAATTGAACATGGTGGGTCTGTATAGTGTCAAGGGGAATTGAACATGCTGGGATTGTCTAGGGACAATGATGGTAGAGGGTCAAACACAACAGAGACAGAGACATACATACACTAGTACAAGCGTGAGATTTATATATAAAGCATTACCAAGACCTGAAATCTTGCTGGGGTGTTCAAAAATTTGCATAATTGTAATGATGCTATAAATAGCTATAATCAAGGAAATGCTCAACGACAAAATGGATGTGACTAAAAGTAACGCTAAAATGACGAAATTGTCCCAGAATTTAAAGGAAAATAAACATATCCCCGAAAATTAAGTTACAATGGTTTAGACTCAAATGGATAAAATTAGTAACTACTTACAATATCAACTTGTGTGACGATCGTGGATAAAAACCCATGTATCTATTTATAGCTATAATCAGCTAAAATTCCTATGAAATCCCACTATCTATTTATACTACAACTTGTGGGTTATTCCTTTGGAAAACCCCACTATCTTTTTATAGCCTCAGCTTGAGTAACGTTCCTGTTTATGAACTCTAGTAAATATGTATAGCTACAACCTGTGGAAATCCCCAAGTCCATATTTATAGTCTCGAAATTTCCAGCGTCAGTGACGTCACTGTACTGAACACTAGAGGATAAATGTCAACAGTGTTGCAAGTGGCTGACCTGAATACACGCTACTGCAAGTAGGTAGGTAGAGTGTATCTGATAGGGATAAAGTGAGTTTTATAGGGACAAACAGAGACCAATACACACACACACAACGTACGCGCGCAGACATACGCACACACACACATACACACACACACACACACACACACAGAGGGAAGAGGAAAAAACAAACCCCAAATATACTATCAACACAGAAGGGAGATAATACAAACCCCAAATAAACTATCCACACAAACGTAGGCGAACGCATACAAACCCCAAATATACTATCCACACAAACGTACGCAAACGCATACAAACCCCAAAATATACTATCCATACAAACGTAGGCGAACGCATACAAACCCCAAATATACTATCCATACAAACGTACGCAAACGCATACAAACCCCAAAATATACTATCCATACAAACGTACGCGAACGCATACAAACCCCAAATATACTATCCACACAACGTCGCTAACGCGTACAAACCCCAAATATACTATCCACACAAATGGACGCGAACGCATACAAACCCTAAATATACTATCCATACAAACGTAGGCGAACGCATACAAATCCCAAATATACTATCCACACAAACGTACGCAAACGCATACAAACCCAAAAATATACTATCCATACAAACGTACGCGAACGCATACAAACCCCAAATATACTATCCACACAACGTCGCTAACGCATACAAACCCCAAATATACCATCCATACAAACGTACGCGAACGCATACAAACCCCAAATATACTATCCATACAAACGTACGCGAACGCGTACAAACCCCAAATATACTATCCACACAACGTCGCTAACGCATAAACACCCCAAATATACTATCCACACAACGTCGCTAACGCATACAAACCCCAAATATACTATCCACACGACGTCGCTAACGCATACAAACCCCAAATATACTATCCACACTCGGGAGGAAGAAGAAGAAAAAAACAACCAAATATACGATCAACTCAACGTACGCGAACACACACACACACACACACACACACACACACACACACACACACACACACACACATACACACACACACACAGGGAAGAGGAAAAAACAAACCCCAAATATACTATCAACACAGAAGGGAGATAATACAAACCCCAAATATCCTATCTACACATGGAAGAGGAAGAATACAAATCCCATACCTACTATCCACACGGAGGTGATATGTAAAAAAATAAAACCCATATCTACAATCCACGCAGAGGGAAGAAGAAATAAATAACCCAATATACACTATCCTCAAAGAGGGAAGAGGAAAAAGCCATAATATACTAACCACACAGAGGGAAGAAGAAAACCATTATACACTATCCACACGGAGTGAAGAAATAACCCTTTATATATACTATCAACAGAGAGTGAAGAAAATAACCCATTATATTCCATCAACACAGAGTGAAGAAGAAAAAGTTTTTTGAAAGCACCTAAGCCCTCACCTGCAATGACCAACTCTGCCAAACACCTACACCCCACCCCCACCCCAACACTACAAAACCCATTTAACCCGTTATTTTATGGCATCAGTGTCTGATTTAGGAAACATCAAGACACAAAATGATGGATGAATAGACTGACTATTGTTTACCGACTTGCATGCCTAAAGAGCGTGCGTGAAGGAAAACATCCTTCCATTTCAATTCTAACTAAAACATGATCCAGAGGGATAGAGAGAGGTGAAAGAGCACAATTTCATAAAGTGTGAGTAAAAACAAAACACGCCATCCTTATTATACAATGTTAAGACCAAGAGACACTTACGTTTTCTTTCTGGTCTATTCTCTTTTAGAAGGTAGTATGAAATTTCACATCAGGGCCAACGCATCGGCTCACATTGTCAATTTTTCCATTTCCATGTCTTCAAGTTCTTCCTCATCTTCAATTTCTTCTTCTTCTGAATCCCTCTTCTCTTTTTCGTCTTGTTTCTGTTTCTTCTCTTTTCTCTTAGGGCACTCTGAATCCCAGTGTCCTTTCTCCTGACAACGATATTAGGTATCTTGACTTTTGTCTCTCTTTCTTAGACGAAGCAGGTATTCTGGAGACAAATACCCATTTACCTTTGCAGATATAGCAAACTTCATCAGCACTTACACACTTTCGTATGACTCTCATCAAATTAACGACCAAAAGAGTAAGTTTTGTTGCCACTTTCGCCTGTGAATTATGCTTTCGTACGGCTTTTAGCATATATTTGACCAGCAGGTCGATCTGTGCTGACTCTTCCATCTTCTTGATCGTTTGAGACTGGAATGAATACTCTGACGCTAAGACACTCTCCCTGTATACAGGGACCTGCTGCGTATGAAACCTAGTCAAATTTAATTTTGCAATAAGATGAAACGATTTTATTGAGAAAGTAAAAGGCAATGACGTGCCGCGTCGCCTCACACAAGACCTGAAGTGTTAGCTCAAATCCGTATCAGCGATTTCGAAGACGACATAACTGAGCTTTAATCAATGTTCTCCAATTATGCCACAAAACCATGAGTCCTGATTCACGCCAAAAGAAATTTCGTTCGGTCCATAAAAAATAGTATCACATCTGAGAAACGCACAAACGAACTTCCAGAAAACTGAGAACGACGGCTTACACCTACAACGTGAAATGTATGAGTTCAAGTAGTGCGTGAAACTTAGTCAAATTAAATTTTTTATAGTCAAGACGAAACGATCTCTTTTCGAAGAAGAAAGCAGACACCAAGCGACAATGGCGATCCGTGTCACACAACACTTTTCAAAATGTGTATTATTAGAGGTTTGTTCTAGCGATCTGCATGGTTAAATTAAATGTTGATGTATTTTTCAATAAGACGGACACAATTTCCATGGGATCGCCCATGGTACCATTGTTCCTGCATTAGTTTAATTTTTTTTTAATATTATTTTATATAAATCGCCTATAGGATAGACCCAGTAAAGCATGGCCATTCTCGTCACTGTGTGAATAGCTACTCAAGTCAATTCGAAGTGAACGCGGTAAGAAAATAAGTATAGCCAATGAAATGGCTTACAACGGGTGATGCATTGTTTTGTTCTAGGACTGTGTGGCATAATAATCCCTACGCTCTTGCGTTGTTACCATTACAGTGCAGACAGACTGGAATGTGAACTTACAAGCCATCTTTGTGTATTGTACTATTTCTTCTTACCACATCAAAATACTGAGCGTCACAGTATTGGTTCGCGTTTTCAAGCTGACCATTTTTTTTATATCTTACTTAAACTTTTTAAGATAAACACTCACACTCACATCGGTAGAGTCAGAACAGACGTGTTACAGTATTGAGGGGCATGTTATCTTGTTTTTTTCTTCAAACTAATAAATTTGGGGTTTGTATGAAGTAAAGAACCGAAAGTACAGTGAACCGCAAGGATGATGACCCAATCTGTCTGTCTATTGATGCGTGTATTTACTTAAGAAGAAATATGACCTCTAAAACACAAAGAGATACGGCAAGCATGATTAGAATGAACACAACGATGTTTTCCTTCACGCCCGTATAATTTAGAGTTTCAATCCTCTTTCAAGACAAACTTGGTCTCCTTTTGTAGGGCTTGAAATAAAAAATAAAAAAACTGAAAAATCTTAAGCACTTTGCTATAGATAATTTCATCAACAGACTAAACAACATAAATACCGTTATAACACCAGAAAGCCTTAAATCTTCTATCAAAAAGAAATGCATCAAAAAATTAAAGATTAACGATAACTAACCAATGAAACCGAATTTAACAAAGGCAATGACATGTGAAGAAATGTCTCTCACTTTGGAAAGGTAGGCGAATGTAATCTGTCATGCACCATCAACTTGAAAAAATTATAAACAGAGAGAAATCTGAATTCAAAATTCATTTTTTTTTAAAATTGTTTGGTTTCTTTTTTCTTTTTTTTGGAACAAATCTAAGCACTAATATAGAGTGGAAAAGGGAAAATGCGCATAAAAGCTTTGATATTTCTGAAAAAATGAGGGGATATTCCTAACGTTCATAATCACCTATATATGCTTGGACTTGTCTGTGACTTATCCACAAAACAAGATGTACATATTTCTGGTCGAGCTGCAAGTGTGTGCGTGTTTTGGAAAAGGGTAAAAATTGCATATACAATTTTCTCGTGACACTTATAAAGTGAAGAGTCTGTGCAAGTGTCAAAAGCCAAAGTCATATAAGTTTTGTATTTTGTACGGCTTGTAAAGATTTCCACTTTAGAAAATGTGAAGTATCACAAGTTATTATCACAAACAGAAGTGGAACATAGGGGCTTGCAAGAAAGAAAATAACCCAGACAGTTGGTGTCATCAAGAGTGCTAGAGACGGTAGCCGAACTTGCTTGCTTGTTTACTTGAATTAAAGTGATTTTCGCTCCAATGGAGCATGTATCACTGGTTTAATCACGCACCGCGTGATTTTTAATTACTCCTGGGGGAAGGAAAGAGAGCCTCATCCCCCAGGCTTTTATGTACTCACAGACTACTTTTAAATTTAGCCACTCAGGTGTAGGACTAACTAGTCCTTAACAACCTGACGGAAAGGCTTTAAACATGAGTGGGAATAGTCTCACCACACACTCATTTGTCTGTCCGAGCGTGGTAAAGGATGAAAAAAGGTGCTCAGCAAGACAGCCATGGATGTTAAGTACTCCCCAAAACGCCAGCCCGTACTTATTTCAAATCAAGTCCAGTTTTTGCTAATGGACAATCAAAAGTACCAATAATGTGTTAGCCACCTGTGCAATTAGTTAAAATCTAACGAGTCTGTTAAATTTCCTACTTCCTAACATATCTATCTAATATTGGTACTTAGTGTACATAAAAATAGCCATACTGATCTTATTTAAATTAATATGTCTAAGCGACATATACCAATTTGGTCACTGTTAGGTTAAACAAGTTAAGTTTGTCGCGGTGTTCCAATGGGTCAAGTTTGTTTCGAGAATAGTTTAGTCAAGGAGGGATACCAAGCCAAAATATGGTTCCCTATTTAATAAAAGGCAATCTTTTGGAGCCCTAAAAAGGCTGTTTTTTTTCTGCTAGAAGGTACCAGGTCTCTCTTTCGCCCTCACGATCTTTCCCGCACTCCTAGTCTCATGATTCTTGATATCAGGAAATGTGTAGCCATGATGGGCGGCAATGTAAGCAGCGGCTTCTACCAGTTGAATGAGGGGGTATCCAGTGTAGGCTTGTCTGTAGAATTGAGGGGAGAACTCTCACTCCAAATTTCCATTGAGAAGGTCTTGGTTTAAAGGTGTCTAGAGATTTGTAGGCAACGTACTGTACGGCTCTTATAAACTGCTCTGCTTTGTTGACGTCATACAATGCTTGATCTAGCCCCATTTCGGTGTACTTCTCAACGAGGGTCAGCGTCCCCCTCCTCCTCCTCAACCGCCTCTATTTCCTCTTCTGGTTCTGATACTAATTCTTCAGTTGAGGTAGATAGTTTCAAATCCGCTTCTATGGTGTCTGTTGCTATTATTGTTGTTGTGGTTGTTCTTTCAGCTGGGATTGCCTGTAGTATCGGAGTGAGAGAAGAACGTAGTGCCTCGGATAATTGAGTTTGAGTTTGCCATACCGTTTGTCAAACATAATTGGCCCTTTGTTCTGCCACCACTCTTTCCGGGGCAGGTTGTTTGTTAGGTATAGTCGACTGTTGACTAGATGTTATTTGTGGTCTCTAGGTGGGTGGAGTGCTAACTGGCTAGGTCTGCATTTCTTGCTCCCGCTGCTGTTGCGTATATTTCTTTCCTCCACACCGAGTTCTGGGCCTGATTCTTTTAATTTCGTTGTACCCGAACTTACATTATCCATATTATCACCACAAAAAAAAAAACGCACAGGCCTAAAAGAAACATTCACTCGCTTTTTACTGACCATCACTATTTTAAAAATTTTGATAAGCGACGGAAACGAAGGGCTTAGAGTCACACTTTCTAACTAAGATAAAGAAATCATGTGCTTATAGACTCACTTCTGTTTTTTTTTCTAACTGACTAACATATCATAGGCAATGGAATGTTATTTCTTTTCGAGAATATGGGGCAGCCCTGAAATGTTTATTATTATTATTATTATTATTATTTTGTGAACTTGAAGCTACGTCGATCTTTTAGGTTATAAGATGGCGGCCTCCTCTGACGACAGGCTTTCTCGCAGGATAAGGTCTGCTTCTTCGGAAAGAGAAGAAGAACTCTTTGGTATCGATACGACAGTCGACAAAGCCTCTGTCAGGTTCATGCTGCTGCTGCTGTTGCTGCTGTCTCTGCTGTTTCCGAAGTCTGTACTTCTCTGTCCATTCTTCTTTCTCCTTCTTGATTTCCTTCTTGAAGAGCTCTTCTTTCAGGTCTTCAGTGACTTTTAACATTCTCACATTCTCTATCTCCTCTGGCTTCGGTATCAGACTGTGTCTGACCCTATGCAAATTCACATAGGCTTTGTTCAACTTGGCTAATCTTGAGCACATCTTCGTAGGAAGATGAGTCGACAATGGATGGGCAGACTGGAGACTACACCCGGTTTTATGGTCAAAGAGTTCTTCTCTTTCCGAAGAAGCAGACCTTATCCTGCGAGAAAGCCTGTCGCCAGAGGAGGCCGCCATCTTATAACCTAAAGGATCGACATAGCTTCAAGTTCACAAAAAAATAATAATAATAATAAAAAGATTTCAGGGCTGCCCCATACTCTCGAAAAGAAATAACATTCCATTGCCTATGATATGTTAGTCAGTTAGAAAAAAAAAACAGAAGTGAGTCTATAAGCACATGATTTCTTTATCTTGGTTAGAAAGTGTGACTCTAAGCCCTTCGTTTCCGTCGCTTATCAAAATTTTTAAAATAGTGATGGTCAGTAAAAAGTGAGTGAGTGTTTCTTTTAGGTCTGTGCGTTTTTTTTTGTTTTTTTTTTGTGATGATAATATGGATAATGTAAGTTCGGGCACAACGAAATTAAAAGAATTAGGCCCATAACTCGGTGTGGAGGGAAGAAATATACGCAACAGCAGCGGGAGCAAGAAATGCAGACCTAGCCAGTTAGCACTCCACCCACCTCGAGAACACAAATAACATCTAGTCAACAGTCGACTATACCTAACAAACAACCTGCCCCGGAAAGAGTGGTGGCAGAACAAAGGGCCAATTATGTTTGACAAACGGTATGGCAAACTCAAACTCAATTATCCGAGGCACTACGTTCTTCTCTCACTCCGATACTACAGGCAATCCCAGCTGAAAGAACAACCACAACAACAATAATAGCAACAGACACCATAGAAGCGGATTTGAAACTATCTACCTCAACTGAAGAATTAGTATCAGAACCAGAAGAGGAAATAGAGGCGGTTGAGGAGGAGGAGGGGGACGCTGACCCTCGTTGAGAAGTACACCGAAATGGGGCTAGATCAAGCATTGTATGACGTCAACAAAGCAGAGCAGTTTATAAGAGCCATACAATACGTTGCCTACAAATCTCTAGACACCTTTAAACCAAGACCTTCTCAATGGAAATTTGGAGTGAGAGTTCTCCCCTCAATTCTACAGTCAAGCCTACACTGGATACCCCCTCATTCAACTGGTAGAAGCCGCTGCTTACATTGCCGCCCATCATGGCTACACATTTCCTGATATCAAGAATCATGAGACTAGGAGTGCGGGAAAGATCGTGAGGGCGAAAGAGAGACCTGGTACCTTCTAGCAGAAAAAAAAACAGCCTTTTTAGGGCTCCAAAAGATTGCCTTTTATTAAATAGGGAACCATATTTTGGCTTGGTATCCCTCCTTGACTAAACTATTCTCGAAACAAACTTGACCCATTGGAACACCGCGACAAACTTAACTTGTTTAACCTAACAGTGACCAAATTGGTATATGTCGCTTAGACATATTAATTTAAATAAGATCAGTATGGCTATTTTTATGTACACTAAGTACCAATATTAGATAGATATGTTAGGAAGTAGGAAATTTAACAGACTCGTTAGATTTTAACTAATTGCACAGGTGGCTAACACATTATTGGTACTTTTGATTGTCCATTAGCAAAAACTGGACTTGATTTGAAATAAGTACGGGCTGGCGTTTTGGGGAGTACTTAACATCCATGGCTGTCTTGCTGAGCACCTTTTTTCATCCTTTACCACGCTCGGACAGACAAATGAGTGTGTGGTGAGACTATTCCCACTCATGTTTAAAGCCTTTCCGTCAGGTTGTTAAGGACTAGTTAGTCCTACACCTGAGTGGCTAAATTTAAAAGTAGTCTGTGAGTACATAAAAGCCTGGGGGATGAGGCTCTCTTTCCTTCCCCCAGGAGTAATTAAAAATCACGCGGTGCGTGATTAAACCAGTGATACATGCTCCATTGGAGCGAAAATCACTTTAATTCAAGTAAACAAGCAAGCAAGTTCGGCTACCGTCTCTAGCACTCTTGATGACACCAACTGTCTGGGTTATTTTCTTTCTTGCAAGCCCCTATGTTCCACTTCTGTTTGTGATAATAACTTGTGATACTTCACATTTTCTAAAGTGGAAATCTTTACAAGCCGTACAAAATACAAAACTTATATGACTTTGGCTTTTGACACTTGCACAGACTCTTCACTTTATAAGTGTCACGAGAAAATTGTATATGCAATTTTTACCCTTTTCCAAAACACGCACACACTTGCAGCTCGACCAGAAATATGTACATCTTGTTTTGTGGATAAGTCACAGACAAGTCCAAGCATATATAGGTGATTATGAACGTTAGGAATATCCCCTCATTTTTTCAGAAATATCAAAGCTTTTATGCGCATTTTCCCTTTTCCACTCTATATTAGTGCTTAGATTTGTTCCAAAAAAAAGAAAAAAGAAACCAAACAATTTTAAAAAAAAATGAATTTTGAATTCAGATTTCTCTCTGTTTATAATTTTTTCAAGTTGATGGTGCATGACAGATTACATTCGCCTACCTTTCCAAAGTGAGAGACATTTCTTCACATGTCATTGCCTTTGTTAAATTCGGTTTCATTGGTTAGTTATCGTTAATCTTTAATTTTTTGATGCATTTCTTTTTGATAGAAGATTTAAGGCTTTCTGGTGTTATAACGGTATTTATGTTGTTTAGTCTGTTGATGAAATTATCTATAGCAAAGTGCTTAAGATTTTTCAGTTTTTTTATTTTTTATTTCAAGCCCTACAAAAGGAGACCAAGTTTGTCTTGAAAGAGGATTGAAACTCTAAATTATACGGGCGTGAAGGAAAACATCGTTGTGTTCATTCTAATCATGCTTGCCGTATCTCTTTGTGTTTTAGAGGTCATATTTCTTCTTAAGTAAATACACGCATCAATAGACAGACAGATTGGGTCATCATCCTTGCGGTTCACTGTACTTTCGGTTCTTTACTTCATACAAACCCCAAATTTATTAGTTTGAAGAAAAAAACAAGATAACATGCCCCTCAATACTGTAACACGTCTGTTCTGACTCTACCGATGTGAGTGTGAGTGTTTATCTTAAAAAGTTTAAGTAAGATATAAAAAAAATGGTCAGCTTGAAAACGCGAACCAATACTGTGACGCTCAGTATTTTGATGTGGTAAGAAGAAATAGTACAATACACAAAGATGGCTTGTAAGTTCACATTCCAGTCTGTCTGCACTGTAATGGTAACAACGCAAGAGCGTAGGGATTATTATGCCACACAGTCCTAGAACAAAACAATGCATCACCCGTTGTAAGCCATTTCATTGGCTATACTTATTTTCTTACCGCGTTCACTTCGAATTGACTTGAGTAGCTATTCACACAGTGACGAGAATGGCCATGCTTTACTGGGTCTATCCTATAGGCGATTTATATAAAATAATATTAAAAAAAAATTAAACTAATGCAGGAACAATGGTACCATGGGCGATCCCATGGAAATTGTGTCCGTCTTATTGAAAAATACATCAACATTTAATTTAACCATGCAGATCGCTAGAACAAACCTCTAATAATACACATTTTGAAAAGTGTTGTGTGACACGGATCGCCATTGTCGCTTGGTGTCTGCTTTCTTCTTCGAAAAGAGATCGTTTCGTCTTGACTATAAAAAATTTAATTTGACTAAGTTTCACGCACTACTTGAACTCATACATTTCACGTTGTAGGTGTAAGCCGTCGTTCTCAGTTTTCTGGAAGTTCGTTTGTGCGTTTCTCAGATGTGATACTATTTTTTATGGACCGAACGAAATTTCTTTTGGCGTGAATCAGGACTCATGGTTTTGTGGCATAATTGGAGAACATTGATTAAAGCTCAGTTATGTCGTCTTCGAAATCGCTGATACGGATTTGAGCTAACACTTCAGGTCTTGTGTGAGGCGACGCGGCACGTCATTGCCTTTTACTTTCTCAATAAAATCGTTTCATCTTATTGCAAAATTAAATTTGACTAGGTTTCATACGCAGCAGGTCCCTGTATACAGGGAGAGTGTCTTAGCGTCAGAGTATTCATTCCAGTCTCAAACGATCAAGAAGATGGAAGAGTCAGCACAGATCGACCTGCTGGTCAAATATATGCTAAAAGCCGTACGAAAGCATAATTCACAGGCGAAAGTGGCAACAAAACTTACTCTTTTGGTCGTTAATTTGATGAGAGTCATACGAAAGTGTGTAAGTGCTGATGAAGTTTGCTATATCTGCAAAGGTAAATGGGTATTTGTCTCCAGAATACCTGCTTCGTCTAAGAAAGAGAGACAAAAGTCAAGATACCTAATATCGTTGTCAGGAGAAAGGACACTGGGATTCAGAGTGCCCTAAGAGAAAAGAGAAGAAACAGAAACAAGACGAAAAAGAGAAGAGGGATTCAGAAGAAGAAGAAATTGAAGATGAGGAAGAACTTGAAGACATGGAAATGGAAAAATTGACAATGTGAGCCGATGCGTTGGCCCTGATGTGAAATTTCATACTACCTTCTAAAAGAGAATAGACCAGAAAGAAAACGTAAGTGTCTCTTGGTCTTAACATTGTATAATAAGGATGGCGTGTTTTGTTTTTACTCACACTTTATGAAATTGTGCTCTTTCACCTCTCTCTATCCCTCTGGATCATGTTTTAGTTAGAATTGAAATGGAAGGATGTTTTCCTTCACGCACGCTCTTTAGGCATGCAAGTCGGTAAACAATAGTCAGTCTATTCATCCATCATTTTGTGTCTTGATGTTTCCTAAATCAGACACTGATGCCATAAAATAACGGGTTAAATGGGTTTTGTAGTGTTGGGGTGGGGGTGGGGTGTAGGTGTTTGGCAGAGTTGGTCATTGCAGGTGAGGGCTTAGGTGCTTTCAAACAACTTTTTCTTCTTCACTCTGTGTTGATGGAATATAATGGGTTATTTTCTTCACTCTCTGTTGATAGTATATATAAAGGGTTATTTCTTCACTCCGTGTGGATAGTGTATAATGGTTTTCTTCTTCCCTCTGTGTGGTTAGTATATTATGGCTTTTTCCTCTTCCCTCTTTGAGGATAGTGTATATTGGGTTATTTATTTCTTCTTCCCTCTGCGTGGATTGTAGATATGGGTTTTATTTTTTTACATATCACCTCCGTGTGGATAGTAGGTATGGGATTTGTATTCTTCCTCTTCCATGTGTAGATAGGATATTTGGGGTTTGTATTATCTCCCTTCTGTGTTGATAGTATATTTGGGGTTTGTTTTTTCCTCTTCCCTGTGTGTGTGTGTGTATGTGTGTGTGTGTGTGTGTGTGTGTGTGTGTGTGTGTGTGTGTTCGCGTACGTTGAGTTGATCGTATATTTGGTTGTTTTTTTCTTCTTCTTCCTCCCGAGTGTGGATAGTATATTTGGGGTTTGTATGCGTTAGCGACGTCGTGTGGATAGTATATTTGGGGTTTGTATGCGTTAGCGACGTTGTGTGGATAGTATATTTGGGGTGTTTATGCGTTAGCGACGTTGTGTGGATAGTATATTTGGGGTTTGTACGCGTTCGCGTACGTTTGTATGGATAGTATATTTGGGGTTTGTATGCGTTCGCGTACGTTTGTATGGATGGTATATTTGGGGTTTGTATGCGTTAGCGACGTTGTGTGGATAGTATATTTGGGGTTTGTATGCGTTCGCCTACGTTTGTATGGATAGTATATTTTTGGGTTTGTATGCGTTTGCGTACGTTTGTGTGGATAGTATATTTGGGGTTTGTATGCGTTCGCGTACGTTTGTATGGATAGTATATTTTGGGGGTTGTATGCGTTTGCGTACGTTTGTATGGATAGTATATTTGGGGTTTGTATGCGTTCGCCTACGTTTGTATGGATAGTATATCTGGGGTTTGTATGCGTTTGTGTACGTTTGTATGGATAGTATATTTGGGGTTTGGATGCGTTCGCCTACGTTTGTATGGATAGTATATTTGGGGTTTGTATGCGTTCGCGTCCGTTTGTGTGGATAGTATATTTGGGGTTTGTATGCGTTAGCGATGTTGTGTGGATAGTATATTTGGGGTTTGTATGCGTTCGCGTACGTTTGTATGGATAGTATATGTTAGGGTTTGTTTGCGTTTGCGTACGTTTGTGTGGATAGTATATTTGGGGTTTGTATGCGTTCGCGTACGTTTGTATGGATAGTATATTTTGGGGTTTGTATGCGTTTGCGTACGTTTGTGTGGATAGTATATTTGGGGTTTGTATGCGTTCGCCTACGTTTGTGTGGATAGTTTATTTGGGGTTTGTATTATCTCCCTTCTGTGTTGATAGTATATTTGGGGTTTGTTTTTTCCTCTTCCCTCTGTGTGTGTGTGTGTGTGTGTGTGTGTGTGTGCGTATGTCTGCGCGCGTACGTTGTGTGTGTGTGTGTGTGTGTGTGTGTATTGGTCTCTGTTTGTCCCTATAAAACTCACTTTATCCCTATCAGATACACTCTACCTACCTACTTGCAGTAGCGTGTATTCAGGTCAGCCACTTGCAACACTGTTGACATTTATCCTCTAGTGTTCAGTACAGTGACGTCACTGACGCTGGAAATTTCGAGACTATAAATATGGACTTGGGGATTTCCACAGGTTGTAGCTATACATATTTACTAGAGTTCATAAACAGGAACGTTACTCAAGCTGAGGCTATAAAAAGATAGTGGGGTTTTCCAAAGGAATAACCCCCAAGTTGTAGTATAAATAGATAGTGGGATTTCATAGGAATTTTAGCTGATTATAGCTATAAATAGATACATGGGTTTTTATCCACGATCGTCACACAAGTTGATATTGTAAGTAGTTACTAATTTTATCCATTTGAGTCTCAACCATTGTAACTTAATTTTCGGGGATATGTTTATTTTCCTTTAAATTCTGGGACAATTTCGTCATTTTAGAGTTACTTTTAGTCACATCCATTTTGTCGTTGAGCATTTCCTTGATTATAGCTATTTATAGCATCATTACAATTATGCAAATTTTTGAACACCCCAGCAAGATTTCAGGTCTTGGTAATGCTTTATATATAAATCTCACGCTTGTACTAGTGTATGTATGTCTCTATCTCTGTTGTGTTTGACCCTCTACCATCATTGTCCCTAGACAATCCCACCATGTTCAATTCCCCTTGACGCTATACAGACCCACCATGTTCAATTTCCATATGTTAAATTCCCCTTGACGCTAGACAGTCCCACGATTTATTCCCATGTTAAATTCCCCTTGTCCCTAGACAGACCCAAACTCTATTCCCCATGTTCAATTCCCTTTGTCCCTAGACAGACCCAAACTCTATTCCCCATGTTCAATTCCCCTTGTCCCTAAACAGTCCCACGAACTATTCCCTAATGTTAATTCCCCTTGTCCCTATACAGTCCCAGGGGTTTGCTCCATGTTAAATTTACATAGTCCCTATATCGTCCCAGGGGTGTCTGTAATGCTAATTCCCATTGTCCCTGAATCGTCCCACTTTTCTCCCATGTCAAATTTCCCTTGTCCCTAGACTGGCCCAAAATAGATTCCCATGTTAATTCCCCTTGTCCCTAGAGTATCCCAGCAATTTCTCCCATGTTAAATTTCCATTGTCCCCAGAGTGTCCCAAGGTGTTTTTTAATGGTAAGTCCCATTGTCCCTAGTTTGTCCCCATATACTACTCATTGCATTTATCTGCTGAAACATCCTCCAGCAAATCTCGCCAGCCTCGTTGATCACCTCAAGCAACAGTTTGCTTGCCAGGTTGGCCCAAAAGTTTTTTTCCACATTGTAGGGATAAAGGTCTGCACCGCACACCGCAGTCCCAGGTATGTCTTTGCCCATGCGTTGCTCCTGCTGCTGAGGTAGTTTATTCTCCGTCGTTTTCTTTGCCTCTTCTGCATCTGTCATTTTTATCTTCATCTTTGACACCAATAAGTTCAATTTTTCAGTGGCACTGCTGGTCTCTTTGAATACAAGCTGCGCCAATCACTTCCCCTCTGTAAAATTCATTATCATTTCAAAGGCATATAGCGAGTTTTTCGTTTGACCTTTTATCGCCATAGCAATCATTTCAAACTGGCTCCGTTTGGCTATCCCATAGACCCATAGCATCTAAGCATTCAGCAAATAGTACTGATTGGCTCCACAATGGCTTGTTGCACGTATGAGTTAAGGACATCAAAGACTTATTATCTGGAATCATGAAAGCTTTTAAAAGCTTCTTGGAATTACATTCAGTTTCATGTTAGGAAATTGGTCATTTAGGAATCTTTCTCCATTTGGTAAAACTACAGTGATAAAAAAATCTTTAGCTTTTTCATTACTTGTTCATTTCGTTACATTATTATCTGACACTGTTAAAAATCGGGATCAAAAGTTTCAAAATATCGTTTTTAAAATTTCCCTTGTGGTAAAAAAGGGTATTAAAGTAAGGCGGTGCATTATTGTAAATGGTTATCAAAATACTGACTTAAAATGCTTCATATTCAGTCTCTGTTGCACGTATGCATTAAGCACATAAACTCACGCAGAAAATGCATTGACCATCTCAAGTATCCTTCCTGTAAACTAGTTATTATCGATACAATATGACAATTTGGAGGAGTCGCAATCATCTTTCTAAAGAAACGAGGCATTCAAATGAGACCCTGTGAATTTACAATGGTTTGGCAGAATTATTTTTTTTTTTTTTTGGTATCGTTAGACTGGACGATTACTCGACAACAACCCCTGAATATATCTTATCCATGCCATAGTGGTACAATAAGTTTATTAAAATAAATGGTACAACCATCTTGTATAAAACTTACGTATCAAGTTTATTTTCTATGTTAATGATATAGCCGGTGCCAATTGTAACTTTCTCAGTTAAACAGAATACAATTGTACCAATATATTTTTATGGAATTGTGTGCAAATTCTTGATGACACTCCAGGGCTTTGAAGAATATTATAAACAATAATAAACTAAAACTTGAAGCCCCTGTGAGCAAATGTTATGAAATAATAAAAAAAACATTTTTAGAAAAATGTCCAGACTTTTCTATAAGGTATTCTTAAGCAAATTTTAAGAATTCTAAGTCGGTAAAAAATAGAATGTTGCACTATATCAGAATTGCCTGTATAATGCTTGAAAATAATAAATGTAATACTTTTCAGAGCTACCGATGATAACAGGGCTCTTGACTTTTCAGTACAAGCGGTAACAGTGCTTCTGTGTTTTCAGTAACAGAGCTTATGAGTTTTCAGTTCAATATTATTCAACAAATGCTCTCTACAAAAATTATTGTTTAAAATAAAAATGTCAAAAACAAAACTTTCTGTAATGCACTGTAAGAACCGGTCTTACGTAAATTTTGGTACATTTATTGTTCGAATGTCTTATTGTTAAAACAATATTACTTAATTTCGCATCACCACTGTCTGATATGTGGTATGCGCGTAAACTTAGCTGCTGATAATAGCCTATTTGGTTTAAGATTTCCTGTAGACTATTGTAACAGAGTGAATTTTGAAGTAAAATGTTAATGCAACACATTCATAGTCAATCTTATCGTGGTCAGCGTGACACGTAACAATTAACTTTGACGTATGGTGTTAGACCCGCGATAAATCGCTAGCTGCCATGGATGTGTAGCTCTTGATTATTTTTTAATTAGAACCCACTGGAATAACAGCCCAACAGATAAAAACAATGTTAACTTGGGGGTTAAGTACCGAGAAAGTAGATACAATCCAAAGAAAATGTGTGACATCTGAAATAATTGACATAAAATTCGTTATTTCAGACATACTTATTAATAAAGGCGGAACAGAGATAATTATTCTAGCTTCGATGAGCTTGTTAAATATTTTGCGGTTAGATTACGTTAATCCTGCTGTCTAAGCTAAATGAGATGTGTGTGTTTCCCATATGAAATTCTAGGTTTTAATTAATTTATATTGAGACAATAGTCAGTCTACGTTTATTGGGGAAGCCAAGAAGTTCTTATTTCCGGGAAATAACAAATATTCCTCCTTAAATTGCCCAAGGGACGGGTGTCTGGAAGTTGTGGGTCACGGGACTTAAAAAGTGATTCGGCTTCAAAAAAGAAAGCAAATATCAGAAAGCACAGGAGTTGACTCCAATGCATACAATCTGTTCATTTATTTACGTTTTGTAATTATTTGTTTTATTTATTCGTTTTAAATTCATGCATCAATCTTTCTTTGAGTTCAGAAATTAATTGCATTTGTCCTGCATGGCATTTCACTCATGTATTCCAAGAATGCCATACAATATTACCTTAATCTGAATTATGAAACTGTTGTTCGAATGAACTCGTTGTATGTAATAGGGATCACGTAGTCTAGAAGTTTCATGAATAATGTACGATACTAATTTTGAGAATTTTGTGGATTTATTTGTCTTAAATTGTGAATCATGTAGGAATTTATTTTAATATGCCTGACAAGGTTATGCCAATGAATCGCTAGTTAGAAAGTAATGTAGTTAGGACAAGGCGTGAAGTCCACGAAGTCATTCGTGTAATTAAGTTGAGAATACTTTTCAATCTAAAAATCAATGCATGTGACCGACACATAGTCCAGATAGTGATTTATAGCCACAGTCATGTTTATTGTGTCTAGGTTATGTCATAATCCATTTAGGAATACATTAGTATAATGGTAATAGAGTGGAGTATTAGCGTCGGGTCGCGAAATGACCCGTATTAGCCTTAGTTCTGTTGAACTACGACGTATCTGACTTGTCACCAACGTTGTCATTGAGAGGACCGGAAACAACCGGGTTATCCAGGCAGCTGAGCAACATAAGTTCGATCGTTCACTCGATTCTGTGATCAAATTTGTTTTATCGGTGTAACAGAACGGCTAATTGCATCTCTTATAAATGTTTATGTACTTGATTAAATTGTTATATCTTACATACGGAGCCTCGTGTGGCTTATTCCATATCTTTGTTCAGATCCCTGTTATTCCATCCCTCAATTTCATATATTATTTCATTATTTACTCGATCCGGGCAATAAAACTGTTGTCGATTATCTCGTACATAACGATAACCAAACAAAAGTGCCGCATAAGAAGTTGACGCCCCTAACAAATATGACACATATGTAATATATTCTTCTCAAAACCATTCTGGCAATGATGGCTCTCGGTTTTATCCAAATGATGTCGAACCACCATCAATTATGGCCACTGTCATGTATTTCTATAATTTCTGTAAATTTTATTCATGATCGTAAATTTTAGTTATTATATTTAGTAAATATTTCGTTCGTGAATAGGTCAGATTTTAAGATACTAAGGATGTACAATTGCATAGGATCTATAAATAGATCCTTATATACTTGTTTACAGTTACTATTAAAAATTTATAAGTAAATATGTTGACCAGTTTCGAGTTGTTTCCCAATGGATATAGGTCTGTCGGGTGGGTTCTTAGAAGAATTACGTTATTTCCTATTGGAGGAATTAAATCATGTGAGCTGTTTTACGATTTTCGAGATTTGCAATTTATCACGCAACAAGTAGTGACAAATGGCGTGTTTTACCCTTTTTTCATGTATGCGCTGGACAATATTCTTCATTTATATTTCTTGTGTTCTTGCAGTAACATCAAATCTGCAGACGTATATTTATATTGTATTTAGATATTATTACAGATGAAACATTTGGATTATTCAATGGAAATAGAAAGAGGTCATTGGATTATAGCATTTTTCTGGGACTATTGTGAATTATTCAAAGAAGTTCTGGGCAACGCCATTTCAACACGTCAAGACTATTGGCAGACCAGTGTATTCTTGGATCCGAAATCTATACGGAACATTTCATTTTTTTATACTTTAATCAAATTTTTTTTCTGGATTATTTTGGATTCAGTTTGCAATACTCTCAGTTCCTCTTGAATCTTCATTCTTTTAACTTGATAATTAAATTGTTATGTTTACAAAACTTGTTGGTTTTGCTTCTTTATGTTACTTAGTTTATAACCATATAGTCGTAACGCCACTTTTGCTAAGAGTAGAAGAACATAACAGCGACTTCTTCTAAAATATAGATTGACAGAATTAGACCAAGTTTTACCGAAATCATCGTGGCACAATGCCATTAAGTGTTCTTTACAAAATGCTGATAAGCCATCTAAATATGACCACCGTTACAAATCACAAAACGTTTGAATGACTGCTCAAGAACTGCTCAACAGAATTGGATCAAACTTTACAGTATTCTGATTTAGATGGCTTTACCATTTTTACAAATGATGTTGATCCGCATTTTGATATGGGCACATTGCTAAAACTTGATTATCTTATTTAAATCTTCTAAAAATGACGCCTATCTACTGTCAAATATGGTTATATTACAAAAATTTGCTTGAAAAAATATATAATCATTTCTCAGAAACTGCAATCAAAATTTTATTACAGATATAGCGTACTTCTGACAGAATGACAGGTGTAAGGTGAAATTTTTGGTATTTCTAGCGTACTCATTGGAGATAACGTCGGCATGCCGCTAAACTACTTTCATGTACTGTTACTCAAATTTCTTTACGTGTTTTTGTTGTGCAAATTGTGCATGATCTAGGCACACATCTGATCAAAAAATGGCAGAACCCCGCATGCTCGAAAAATCAGCCTAAACTAGTCCAAAGTACATTAACTTCACATGTATTAAAAAAAAGAAAACGAATTTTTTGCCAGTGTAGGCAATTCTTGTGGACCCTTCTGCAATCCCGAAACAAATGAAAGAGGGCTCATGCTCTATGAATTTGCCGCCTACAACAATCTTGTGCTAGCCAACACGTTTTTCCCTCACAAAGCATCTAGAAGATGAAGCCGGCACAGTCCAGATCGACAGCATCACAACCAGATAGACTACATCTTGTTGAAAAGACAATTCAGCATGGAAAAAACATTGCCAGAACAACAAGTTTCACAGGAGCGGATATTGGAAGTGATCATGATTTATTAATCACAATGTTTCACATACACATGAAAATGATCAAAAGCCTAACCAACCATAAATCAGATTTGACCTTGAAAAATTGAAAGATCCAAAAGTCGCGAAGCCTTCAAAGCATTGATAGGTGGTAAATTTGCACCTCTGATAACCCTGGACAACCCAGACACCGACCTAGAGTCCTTAACAAGCACATTCTTAACACAGCTGTGACTAGCACAGCCAGCTAGATCATTGGCAAACATTGTCGAATAAAGAAACCTTGGGTCACAAAAGCTGTCCTTGAACTATGTGACGAACGAAAAAAACTGAAAAAATGAAAAAGAGATCACGAAGAAGCTAGAAAATGCAGGGATTTAAACAAGTGATCATGAAAAGCTTGAAAAAGACAAATGAGTCCTTGGTAGAAAGACAATGCTGTGAAACAGAAGACAGCCTGAGCAGAAACGGCAGCAAGACGGCATATCAACTGGTGAAAGATCTCGCAACTCTTAAACAAGGAAAAACTGCCACTATCCAAGACAAGTTAGGAAAATGCCACAGAGAAGTTCAAGAGATCCTCATGAGATGGACATAATACTGCTCAGAACTGTACAATCAAAAGACCCAAGGAGAACCAGCAGTACTAAATTGCCCTCAGACAGAAGAAATTGATGATACCCCCATTCTTTGTGCGGAAGTGGAAAATGAAGTTACTTTACTAAAGAAAGGAAAGTCATACCAGTAAAGCCCATTCAAGCAGGAGTACAAGAGATAGTCACAGTCCAAAAAATAATATGCAACAAGATATAGCAGACAGGAGAATGGCCCACAAAATGGACTCGTCTTTGGTAATCGTGCACCCCAAGAAAGGATACCTACAGCTATGCCTAAACGACAAAACTATCTTTTTGATCAGCCACCCATGCAAAATCACGCTGAAGATAATTTTCCACAGACTAAAGCCTCGAGCACAGAACATTATTGCTAAAGAGCAAACCGGCTTCCGAGCAGGAAGGAACGCAACAGAAGAAATCTTTAAACTCAGACCCGTTTGTGAGAAAGACCTTCAACATCAGCAAAATCTATACTATGTTTATATAGATTTCAAGATGGCCTTTGATAGGGCATGGAATGCAGCATTATGGACAGCTATGACGAAGTACATCATCAGCTCAAACCTGGTGCTGGTTGTTGAGCACCTCTATGACAAAGCCACCAATGTTGTCCTTATCAATGGAGCAGAGGAGATTGGTTCCGAACAAAATTTGGAGTCAGACAGGCATGTATACTGTCACTAACACTCTTCAACATCTTCCTAGAAAGGATCATGTAGGATGCCTTGCAAGACCACGAGGGCACTGTCAGTCAATCAATCAATCAATCCTCTCTGCACCGTCTGGTGCTTGAGGCGACAGCAAGGGACCACCATTTTGGTCTGTCGGCTGCTGTTATGGGGCGGTCTGCAGGGTGAGGCCTCTGGTCTTGAGTTCTCGCTCCACGGTTCGGCGCCAGGTCTCTTTGGACCTGCCACGGTTCCTTTTCCCCTGTGGAGTCCATCTCAGTGCCACCCTTGGTAGTCAGTCAAGGGGCATTCTGCAGACGTGGCCGAGCCATCTCCATCAACGAGTTGCAATGGTCTCAGCGATGGTGCTTGCGCCCGCTCTGTGCCGGAGTTCCTCGTTCGAGATCATGTTTGGCCAGAAGATCCTCATGATCCGTCGCAGGCACTTGGTCTGGAAGACTTCGAGCTTGCGTTCTATGTTAGCAGTGGTCTTCCAACACTCTGACCCATACAAAAGGACGTTCAGCACGTTGCTCTTGAAGATACGGATCTTCGTGTGGGCGATGAGGTTTGTTGTCCTCCAGATGGGCTTCAGCATTGCGAAGGCCTGGTTGGCCTTGCTGATTCTTGTGGTGACTTCCCTTGTGCAATCTCCATCCGTGGCAACCTTGCTGCCCAGGTACGTGAATTCGTCTATTTTTTGCATAGGCTGGTCGTTGATGGTGATTGGGTCGCCCACTCTAGTGTTCTTCCTCAAGACTTGTGTCTTCCCTATGTTGACTCGAAGACCTATGGTGCTTGCTGTCTGTACCAACTGTTGTGTCTTCTGTTGAATATCCTGGTGTCTACTTGCCAGCAACCCGATGTCGTCGGCATAATCCAGGTCATCCAGCATTCAGGTCAGCGTCCACTGTATTCCTTGCCTCTTGCCCTCTATGGTGCGGCGCATGATCCAGTCAATGGCCAGTGAGAAGAGGATCAGCGAGAGAATGTATCCTTGCTTCACTCCGGTTTCCACCTTCAATGGTTCAGTGAGTAGGTTGTTGTGGATGACTCTGCACTCAAAGTTCTCGTACAGGGACTTGATGACGTTGACAAGTTTCTGGGGGATGCCGTAGTGTCATAGGATCTTCCACAGAGATGCTCGGTGCAGGATGTCGAAGGCCTTCTCAAAGTCCACAAAGACCACATAAAGGGATCCATTCCATTCATGGAACTGCTCAAGGATGTGTCTCAGAGCGAAGATGTGGTCGATGCAGGATTTGCCCTTCCTAAAGCCTGCCTGTTCCTGGCGTAGGATGCCGTCCACAGCTGTTGTGATGCGTTAAAGAATGATGCGACTGAAAATCTTACTGGAGATGGATAGTAAGGTGATTCCTTGCCAGTTGTTGCAATTCCCCAGATCTCCTTTCTTGGGAAGTTTGACGATGATTCCTGTTTTCCAGTCATTCGGTGCTTCTTCACTGTCCCAGATCTTTTGGAGACTCTGGCAAAGAAACTGCGGTGTCTTTGTGTCTTCTGCCTTCAGCATCTCAGGACATGCTTCATCATCGCCAGGTGCCTTCCCATTCTTCAGCTTGTGGATGGCCTGCTTGACCTTCTCAGCAGTGATGTCGTCGCAGTTGATGTCAAGGTCCTCCTGTGCTTCAGGAATGTCAGCGAGTACTGGTGGGTCTGGGCGATTCAGTATGGACTCAAAGTGTTGCTTCCATCTCTTCAGCTTCTCCTCCTCCACTGTGACATGACATGAGTTCCATCTTCATCTCTCACTAGAAGGTCGTGGTGCTGGTCGTACTCGCCCTTCAGCTTCTTGGTGTTCCGGTACACCGTCTTCATGTCTTTCTGCTCTGCTGCTGCCTCCGCCTCCTTTGCCAGTCTCTTTGTGTATTCTCTCCTGTCTCTCCTTGCTGATTTCTTCACCTCCTTGTCTTTTCCTCTATATTCCTTCGAAATTCTCTCTTTCAGTCTTGGTGACTTGGAGTCCAAAAGTCTCTTCTTAATCTGTCTTCTTTCGTCTATGCGAGTCCACGTCTCTCCTGATATCCACTCTGTATTTTTACTATTCATATAACCTAAAACTACTTCTCCTGCTTCCTTCATTACTCTGTTGAAATTGTCTATGGTCAGCGCTGTCTCATCTTCTAGAACACTAAACCTATTCGTTAGGGCCAGCCTAAACTCTTCCTTCACATTTGGATCTTTCAGCTTGGCCACATCGAAGTGCTGATTCCTCGAGACCCCTATCCTAACTTTCCTAAGCTTCAAAGTCACCTTGGCCACCAGAAGACTATGGTCGCTGCCGATGTCAGCGTGCCGCATCACTCGCATGTCCTGCAGGGAGTGTTTCCATCGGCTGTTGATGATGATGTGGTCGATCTGGTTCTGAATTCTGCTGTCTGGTGATGTCCATGTGAGCTTGTGGATGTCCTTGTGCTCGAATAGGGTCCCTCCTATGACCAAGTCATTCTCTTCACAAAAGTTGACCAGTCTTTCCCCATTGTTGGTCATCACACCTACTCCATGACGCCACATGGTCCTCACTCTGTCTTTATTGTTGCAGCCGACCCTAGCATTGAAGTCGCCAAGTAGCAACAGTATGTCATGTCGAGGGACGTCCTCTAAAACAGCTTGAAGAGCATCGTAGAAGGTGTCTTTATCATCTTCTTCCTTCCGCGTCGTCTATTAGTACATAGGCCACAACAACAGACAGCTTGGCATACTTGGAGTTCATCCTGACATACAGCAGGCACTCGTTCACTGGCTTCCACTGTAGAACGGTATTGGTCTTGTTCTTGCTGACAATGATGGCAACTCCCTTCCGGTGGTCATTGTCCTTCCTTCCGGACCAGATGATGACTTCTCCGGAGTTCAACTTCTGCTTGCCGGCACCAGTCCATCGTGCTTCTGTTACACCCATGAGGGTAAAGTTGTAGTGATTCAGTTCGCTCACTGCTTGTGCCAGTTTTCCAGTCTGGTTGAGCGTTCGCATGTTCCAGCATCCAACTCACTGTCAGAATCAGAGGAAAAACAACCACCAAACTTTGCTTCAAAGATGTCATTGATGGTTTAGCGGAAGATGAAAAATGAACTGGCTGACTTGGTTGAACCCCTCAACACATTCTCCACAGCATATGATATAACGATTAGTGAGAAAAATCAAAATTGATAACAAACAATACCAATGGCATCATTGCAGAAATAAATGTCAGTGAACAAAAGCTGGAAACAGTCACAAATTTCAAGTACTGGGATCATAGATGAGGGCTTCAAACCAGAACTACTTTGCAGGATTTCTTGGTTCCAAAATAAAGCTGATTCTCTTGATTGTCATATTCATTTTTCTGTGAAACATCAGATCTACAAAACAGGATTCAAACCTTTGAAATGAGATGATGCAACAAGATCATGGGCATCTCATACATTGACCATGTAACCAACAAAGAGGTCCACAACAGGATCCAATGAGCCATCGGACCATATGAAGACCTCTTGACCACAGCAAAAAGATGAAAAATGAAGTAGTATGGTCATGTCTCAAGATTATCTGGATTGCCAAAACAATCTTACATGGCATAGTGTAAGGGTGCAGAAGAAGAGGCACACAGTAAAAGAGGTGGGAAGACAACATTAAAGAGTGGACAATCATGGGGTTTGGAGATTCTTAAAGGGAAGTAGAGAACAGGGAAAGATGGAGATAATTGGTTGTGAAGTCTTCTGTGGTGCCCCAATGACCTCTTGGGGGTATGGGATTGATGGTTATGATGAGGAGACAATTCAAGTTTCCAGTCTTGTGATGAATGAATTACAAAATATATAAAACATTAAAAAAATTATCAGCCTGATTTTTTGGGTAGGGGCATTTGTTTTTCTTTTGGGGGGGGGTATCAGTTTGCATTAGCCACATGCAGGGCCGACAAAGGGGGGGCAACCAGAGATATGTCTTTAGGGCCTGCGCCCATAAGGGGGCCCAGACCAAACAACACTTTTTAATTTTATAAAAGAAAAGGTTTGTTTGAACAAGATCTAGGAAAGGCCTGGGTGTTTCTTACTCCAAAGGGCCCATGATTGCTCTCTACAAACCCATTGTAGATATACATATCTGACACAGATGACAGCAACTCCGATGTTCTATTTTTACATTTTGTGCTCAAGTCTTCACAACTCAGATGCAGGAGTTACAGATAAAATCTCTGGAACCCATGCTATATTTTGAGGGCAGAAGAGTAATTAACTTTCATTTAAAATAAACAAGTTATAATAATCCCACCATATGTGTCACTAAATGTTAGGATTATTTGTATGAAACACATGCTGTACAGAGTTAAATATTATCTATTTTGTACAGAATTAAATTTTATACTATGCAATACAGAGTTAAATTTGATAATGTGATGTACATAGTTAAATTGGATACTATGCTGTACAGAGTTAAATTTCATACTATGCAGTCCAAAGGCTCCTATGCTGATTTTAAAAAAGTCATTTATTAAGACAGTAAATACATCAGTACAACAAATATTATGTCAAGGGACGCAAACAATACATAATTTTGGTTAATACTCTGTCTTTGTTTCCCATTATTAAAAAATTGGAAACTCTTTATTCCACTAAGTTTTCATCTTTTGGCACAGCATCTTCTGGAGTAATACATAAAATGGTAGCCGACCCGGTCTGATCTGATGGCCGGATTTAAACCAAAAACAGTTGTAGTCGAGAATCCAGCATGCTAACTACAGAACCACTGCATTTGTCTGCCTCTTTATTCAGGATTATTAGCTTAGTTTAAAAGATGAGTATAATTTTCTAAACATTTTTAATAAAATAAAAGTTATCTCCGTATCCTATTTTACAAATAACTGGCAAATGCAAAATGGGAAAATGAAATAGGAAAGAGTGAGACAAACAGAACAGTTGCAGAGTTGGTGTTGTTACAAATTTTGTGTTGTTCTTGAACAGGACAGCATACCCACCCATGCTAATGCAGTGGCAAAAAACATAAACCCAGCCTGTAGTTGCATCATGTTAGAGCAAATTTTAGTCTATTTACTTGAAGACTGCAGACAATCATTTTCTTTACAGTATGTTTAAAAACAATATTCTTTTTCTTTTCTTCAATTGATCGTGTTAGTTTACTTTGGAGTTTAGTTCTATAATGAACCAGTTTAATTTCATCGATACATACTATTAGTGTTGTGGATGATGTATTAATAGTTGGTTTTAAATACCGGTATTATGAAAATTGGTTATATTCATAATTGTGGTCACTTTATGCCTATGTAGTAGCAGGTTCAGACTCCAGTTTTTGCATATATAAGGAACCATGTCAATGCCCATATACAGTATAAAGCCCCTCAATATAGCGCTGAATATCTCATAACATGGTATGGTTATGGAATGCAATTAAATTAAATAAATGTTGTGGAAAATTGATTTTTAAATCATTGTCACTTAATTTTAGTTATTAGCTAACAAGAAGCAATTATAATGTGATTTCTCATTATTAAATACCCTTTTTTGTGCTTTTTTTGGTACTATTATGACAGCATTTTTGGAGTATCCCTCAGTATAAGGTTCCTTTGCTTATAATATGGATCCCTTTAAAGGCTCCCAATGCTTTTATTATGGAGTACTGTACAATGTTATTAGTTTCATCTAGTTTCTCGTTTCCTTAAATTCAGTAACAACACCATGGCAAGACCAGCCCTTGGGAGTCCATTTAAAGCTGGATTGCAAAGCAGTCCCAGCCTATTGTTACATATCTATGGCCTTAAATAAAGTAGCAGAAAAGAGCAAAAACAGCAAGTTTTGTAAAAATTCAACAAATACTTTATTTCTCTAGAATAGAAAGTGAAAAGGTAAAAAATTTAAGGTACTGTGAATAAAATACCAAATAATCATAGAATTACTAACATAAGTCCTAATGAGTAAAGTTCTGAATAAATTTTAGTGATATTACACATAATTTCCAATGCTTAAGTTGTTGCTATGCCTATAGTGACCTGTAAAGTGCAGATGTGCCAAGAATCTTTTGTTGAATCACAGTAATATAATCCAAAATTTCTTTGATTGAATTCACTATCATTTCCAGTTAATGTATCCTTCCATGAATATTGAATACAGCACTTTGTATTTCCAGAGAATAATAAATAATTCCACATAATTCAAAATCAGAATACAGCAACATAAATGATTTCTGACGAGATGTTATCCCAGGAATAAATCATTTTTCCAGTAAACAAGATTTTATACTCTGCTACCTGAACTAGGTCACAATTAGCATTTTCTATTTTAAAAAATCCAATTATCCGAGGGAAAGCTTCATTCTAGAAGATTCCAGATGTTTACAAGTTATACATTTTTCTTAAAATTATAAAACATAATACCATAAACACAATGTCATTGACTCAGGCCATGATAAAAATGTTTTTTTTCTATTGATAATGGTCCTAATATTAAACCCATACTCATAGTGAAAATATTAGATATATATTAGTTGTTTACAGAATATAAAATCAATGATTTTGGTCAGGTACACAATGAACCAATGAACTTGATTTTGGAAAAAGTCAGCTAAAAGATATAATTTTACATTTCCCACAGCATATAATAATTGTTTTGTAAAAATTAACAAACAATGCAAATATTAAATATACATAACACTATAGATTGATGATGTCTATTCCAACCATGCGAGACCAAAATGGTGCTTATTCTATTTTTAGCATCAGATCAGCCAGTGTCGGCCATTGTAGTGTGCCCTTGGGCAAAGCACTTTACACCAATTGCCTCAACTTTAAATACCATGCTTAGATTGCTGTACAATGAAACACTAAACCAAACGAACATGCTAATTGTTGTCTAACATCAGCGCTTAGGATAAGGTTTCTTAGCTCAGTTTCTAAGACACCGTTGACTGCGGAATAAAGTAACTTAGTCAAAGTAATTGGGTCATGAGGAGTATTAAAACCTTGAGTCAAAACTAAGTAATCACAATCTATATTTTACACTTCCTTAACCTTTGCATTTAGATTAGTTTCTCTGACACTATTACCTGTAGTAATGTAACTTAGTATGTTGATGTGTCATGAGGAGTGCACAATCTTGAATAAAAACTAGGCCACTGTTACCAGTGAACCACATGAACCGATGAATTTAACTTAGTTCAAACAAGACAAAGATTGGTGATCCAGAAATATTAATATTAGGCAGTTTTTTTATGTGAAAGTTGCTACAGCTGTGCAATCAAAGTAAAATAAATGAAATTTAAATATTTATCAAAGAAATAATAGAAAATAAAATAATTTTACCCTCCCAGTTGATACAATAAATTATGTTGATTCATCTACAGTCTGGTTTACATTACATTGTAAAAAAATTAGTTAAACTAGAATTGTATTGTATACATTTAAAATAATTTTAATACATTAAAGAATACTTTCTTCTACAATATACTGGCAGTTAATACTGAAAACCTGACTTGAGCATGAGTTTTAATAATAAATGTTTTTGATAAATTTGTAAATAAAATGACAAAACACCACACATATAAGCTTCAAAAATATCACAGCATAAAGGTATAATAATTGTTTCACGCACAAATTCAAACAAATGTACATATAAATGTATATAAAAGCATAAAGTGAAAATATCAGTACTCTGAATAGTTCCAAATACGATACATGATTACTCCAAATAGTTCTAAAAATGACATACCAATACTCTGAATAGTTCCAAATACAATACATGATTACTCCAAATAGTTCTAAAATGATATATGGGGACTCTGAATAGTTCTAAAAATTATATGATAAGAAACAATAAATATCAAATTCTTGTTGTTATCTTTATAAGCTAACCCTGTAAAGTAGAAACTATAGATTCAGGTGTTAATCTATTCACATCACTACCATCAAAACAGGATTTTTAGTAAATTGTAACTGGTTTACATTCAACTAACCCAATCTTGGGTTGGTCTCTAACGTAACATTGAGTACGTTAGGGCTTATATTATGCCAATAAAATGAAAGACGAGTGTACGTCTTTCCAAAGGACATATAGAAGTAGAATACCCAGGCTGACATAGCAGGTATCTAACCCATGACCCATCGGTTATGAGTCTGTCACTCTAGCCAACTAAGCTACTGCAGCTTGTGATAATAATTATCATTCTTATAATTCTTAGTACCATATTGTTTAAAACTGTTCATAAATTTTATTTTACTCTTGCAATTTCATTTATAATTCATGTCTGAAATTGTAGTTCATTCTTTATATATTTTTGTGTTGTTGTTGTAAGAAAACTAGAATATGTCCATAAATAGATACAATACATACCACAATGGCAGATAATAGTCTACTATGATCAACAATGTAAAAAATGTACTGCATCTATTCCTGACATTTTTTTGCCAAGACATAGCCATATTTAACTGAAGAAGGCATCAACATAAGGAGAAAAAATGATCCACAACTGGGACAAATATATACTATTTATATATCAATCTTGTTTTTATCTTGCTGAAAGGAATTTGCGACCTGAAAGAGAAAAATAGTTTATGTGAATGCATTTCTTTTACAAAGGTATCAATTTTCATGGCTTTGTGAAAAATTCTAGTTTTGTTGGTATAGTATTCTCACACATTCTATATCATTGATGTTTTTCTTTCTAAAAATCGGTACGGAATAAAATGCAGACAGTAGGGTTTATGAATACGATAGTTAAAACCATTGGTGGCAGGGTCCACAGAAGAATCGTTATTTGCTTGGTCTAGCAACAACAAAATCCACTCTTGACAAACAAAAACATTTACCACTAAACTGGTTAGATTATCTTATTTCATAATTTACACATTATATTCAGAGCTATATTTTGTATAGTTAATTATAAACTGACACAAGATTAATTTTTTTTAATGTTTTATAGCAGTTATCTTTATCTATTTACAATATTTATATGAAAATATGCCCATACCTGATTCTAAACCTGGGTCACATTTTGAACATAAAAATAGGCATATATTCACCAAAGATATCATTGTCTGATAATAAATCCACCATTTACATTTCGACAAATATGCTAGACTGGCACCTGTTGTTATAATTGGATTTATTAAAGCTTTACTGTACTTATTTACTCATATAAGAATTATTCAATTTAAACTCACCAGTCATAGATTCTGGAGGGGTATAATGGTCCATGGTAGTTGTCAGGAACTGGTTAGCTGAAGAAGAAAAAGATATACACTGAAATTTGTTGAAATATAGGCATGTTGGCAGGTGTACTTTTGTTTACACAGTATTCCTTCATTATAACACTGTTCATGGGAGCCATAGAATATACCGCCTTACAGTGAGATTGCCTTGTAATGAAGTATGTGATACACATAATTTCACTACTACATAATGAAGTGCGATCTATAACTTGCCTTTGAAGAGGAATGGTGTTATAATGAACAGTATTCTATTGAGAGAGTGTTGTAATGATTCATATGACTAAATATTAATGCAACGTATGTGTGTGTGATTGTGATTTTTAACGTAGCTTTAACAATACTTCAGTCATATTGCTACAATGTCTTCAGTGTGGCAGTTTATAGTGATGTCTAGCACTGGGGCATCATGCCGCAGACATTTACATCATGATGTCCCACCCAGTCACATTATCCTGACACTAGGCCGACCAGTCCTAACACTAACCTCTTAATGCTGAGCACCAAGCAAGGCTGCTGTTAGTACCATTTTTGTAAGTCTTTGGTTTGCCTCGGCCGGGATTTCTAACCCACGACCTCCCACTTCCGAGGCAGAAGCTCTAACCAATAGGCCACTAGAGCAGTTTAATACAACATAAATAACTCTTCAAGTAAAAGAAAAAACTGTGGATGAGTTTGCAAAAATTCATCTTTGCTATCCAAAGGTCATTGCTTCATTTCATTCCACATCTATCATTGATATATGCAGTAGAGTTTTCCACAAAAAGCCCTCTTGTGGTTGAAAGAGTTACTAAAAGTTTGTTACATAACCAATTTGGTATTTAATTCTGTGACTTCCATAATGTCCATATGTACTGAGTTCTCTATGATTTTGTCCAAGCACCTTGCTATATAAAATGTAATGACAGACAGTGGAGCAGTAGATACTATTTTAGCTATTTTTTCATATACCAAAAGTTGTTTTGGAACAAAGATCATCAGCAACCCTTTGCTAGGATGGATGGCAAAATCACTCCTGCTTGTGAACAGCATCCATGTTGTATTTGCAGTATGAACAAATGAAACATTAACAAGGACATTGACAAGCAGAAATAAGAAGAAAAAAGGTGGTAAAGAACAGTATCAAAACACTTGCTTCCTGAGTTGTCAGTGTGGAAGAAGTGGGTAGGTGCTATGTCCTTCTGGATAACTTTGGCATATTTGTCCATAACTCGAACTTGATAAGGCGTTATTCTGAAAATAAATAAATAGCATAAAAACCAGATTTTATCATGTTTAATGTAAGACTTTTTGTATATAGGAGAGTTGTTGTCATCAACACAAGCAGCAGGCAACAATCCTCTTTGATCCTTGATAAATCATGGCTGCCAATGTGGATACTCCCTAAATTTTTAGGTGTTCTCATATTTTTGTTTATGCATATAGATGAGAAACTAGTAAATCTCTGCACATGCAGCTACAAAAAGCATATTGGATTGTCACACATGGCTTATAACACTGAGTTGTTGTTGGTTTTAATGTCACTTTTAATACAGCATTGGCTCTATGATCAAATTAAACCTTGATCCAATGTAGTTATGAAAAACAAACCATAATACTCAAATTAAGCTTGATCCAGCATTGTTCAGTCTTCACAAACTCTTCACTATGCATGTATATATTCACAGTCTAAATTGTTTAGAAGAATAGATGCTCTCATTACATATATATATATATATATATATATATATATATATATATATAAACTTTATATTACCTATATTAAAGGATGCTTCCCACCCCACCTCCAAAAATAACATGACTGAAGATAGAGTTTTGCTAAATCAGTATTTCTTATCTTGAAGCACACTTCCATATACTAACTTTCTTGTTTCTAGTGGTTTATAATCTGCCATTGTGACTGAGGTGGTATTGCTCTGCTCAAATTCAGGAGGTTCATAATTCATCCGGGCATGCAGGCTTTCTCGTGTACTGGCAATGAAAGGATCTGCAGCCTGAAGGTCCTGTATATTGGCACTATGGGAAAAGTAGGACAATTTTGTTGGATGAACATTCTCATCTTTACCAGCATATGGCACAGCTTGATCATTTATTGATTCTCCACGGAACTTCATCGCTGTTTCTGAGCAGAAGTCCCATGGAGAGTAGCCAACTGTAAAATGTGTGCTTCGGCCATCATGCAAACGTTCCTTTGTTTGAGAGTTCTTCCATTTTCGTCGATCCACTGCATTACTCCCTTCCATTAGGAAACCAGAGTAATTATGCTGAAAAATGGTAAAGACAGTGTAAATGTTGTTATACTGCCATGATTCTCTTTTAACTGGATAATACTAATAATAATAATAAGAAGAAGAAGAATAAAAATAATAATAATAATAATAGGAATTCAGCATCCCAAAAATGTAATCGGTCCTTCCTACCTAAATTGATTTCAGTACAAACTGAGCATAGCTCATGTACATTATTTGGCTGTTTGACAATACAAAAAATAGGCAGTATATCTCACAGGATCATCACAGGGGACCTGTAATGAAACTTATTTAAAACATAATTTGGATCACAGCTCATCATTATTAAGGCTTTAATGAAAGTTTGCTTCAATTTTTGTAAAAGTAGAGAATGAGCTTATGATAAAGTTTGGACTTATAATGGGAACATTAAGGCAGTTACCTTTGCCTCTGAGTAGTCTTTCTGCAGTCCAGGGTAAGGGAGAGCTTCATCTGTCTCAAGATATTTATACACAGCTTTGGGTCTCTTTGGGGGCTCCATTGACTTCAAGTCCACCAGAGGGCCTGTAAAGTCTGAATGGTTGGCTGCAATAAAAGCATATATTGTTCTCTTTAACAACAAAGGACATATATCTCTTTATTCTTAGGTATTTTTAATGAATGAATTTCCTTGTAGTAGTGAATTTTCATCTTTTGTATCTTTTGTGAAACCCCAGTACTTTAAAAATATTTTTAAATTGTTTGTCCAATATAAAATCAGGTGTCTAGCCTAATATTGGTAAAGTCTTGTCCCATTATAAAACCAGCAGTCTAATCTAATTGTTACGTGTTTAGGCTCTAACAAAATGTAATAAGAAAAGAGTGAAAACAACAAGCTTTGTAAAATTTAACAAATAATTTATTTCCCTAGAAAAACAAGTTAAAAATGACAAAAAAAGAACTTACGGTTTTACGAATCAAATCCAAAAATAATCAAAGAATTAAAAAATAGAAGTTCTAGTAATAAAACTTCCTAATGATACTGAGTTCGACACCCGATGAAATACAAAATGGAAGGAGATGATGTATGCTGTGGTCAGTGTCGTACTGATGTGTCAACAGTTCTTTGTTGAATCACAGAAAATAATATTCCAGTGTTTGAATTCCATGTAAATTTCAATGACAGTCCTTGTCCAAGAATTAATTTAGAGCACTAGTATTTCGAGGGTAAAATAATCTTTTGAAATCCAAATATTTTGAAGAAAAATAAAACAATTAGCCCCAAAACTGGTCAAAACATAAAACACTTTCACTTCTCAAGTGTTATGGCAAGAATGCCGATTATTTCTCAAAACACCAAAACAGACGCCCAGATGTGGGTCCATCCTCTGGAAAAACCAGAGTTTGTAACAATTCATGTTATTTGTCATGAACTCCAAGTATGGCCTCAAAACCACTTTATGAATTTTACTCTGAGAAAGAATTTTAAAAGATTCAAAAAAAGTTGTTTATTACAACTCTTACTGGTTTCTGAAACAAGGTCAGGAACTAGGTCAGTATTAGATACAAAGTTTATATTATTAGTTGTTTACAAAAAAACAGTCAGGTCAAACGGAACTGAACTGAATTTCTAGACAATGTCAAATCTAGTAAATAAAGTTACATTACAATAACATGTAGTGGAATTTTAAAAAATTAAAACTAGCAAACAAATAATTAAATTAAATCAATTATAAATTAAATAAAATATACATAACATAATATTTGTTTCAAAAGTAAGGACTTGGCTTATTGCCAGCAAGAGATATGTTTGCTAAATATCTGGGTATTTTAAAAATAAATATTAAACAAAATAGGAGGTAGGCTAATCATCAAGCATAGGATAGTCATCGAAAAAATATGGTTTTACACCATAGTGATTTCAAAAAAACTAAAATGTTTATTATCTATTCTACAAAGCATTATATATATACAATATGTTCACTTTGTTATATAAAGTATAATAATTATAAATAACGAAATAATATTTTGTTTCTTCGAAATATATTTAATTATAACAAAGTAAAACATATTTGCGTGCGGCCTCTGAACTATTCAGTATTTGTAGGGGTTTATTAAGTAAAGGTGAAAAAGAATTCCAAACTTATCATTGTCAAGCAATATAGAAACATATTGCTATGATGAATGTAAGCAGGAACTTACTATAAATATTTCCAGAAAAACCTATTTAGACTAATAAGCTTTCTTAACATATTCAACTCAAAGCAGGGAAAGATTTATTTAAGTTTTTTGGGGATACACATTGTATAAAATGCGGATAATAAGCGCACATTTAAAAGAAGCATGACATGAATATCGTCCACTTGATAATAAACCATTGATAGAGACAGATGTGAAAATTGTTTACTCCAGGCCTTGCCTAAAACCAAGATTGACAGTCCATGGTAGGGATTGTTACATTGTTATTTTTTACACATGTCTTTGGCAGCCAAGGTTATGAACAATATGGGCTGACAGAATAACTGCGTTCATTATCATTTCTGGTTTTCAGAAACTGGTAAATGAAAAATATGCTACCCTTATGTAAAAAGTACAACCAGTTGCCAGTGAGAATTGTCAAATTTAGGATCTCTAACATTTCTACTAGTAGTGAATGGGGATGGTATAGGGTCTATGGGACTTATCATTAAAAATACCCTTGGGAACATATAGGGTCTATGTAAATTTAACATGGAGAAAAATCGTGGGAACATATAGGGTCTATGGGAATTAACATGGCCAAAAACCCTGGGACAATATAGGGTCTATGTAAATTTAACATGGCCAAAAAACCCCTGGGACTGTATAGGGTCTATGTAAAATTGAAATAGGGAGGGTCTCTATTTTTTTTTAAAAAAAATAAAAAATAAAATAAAAAATAAAATAAAAAAGGGGTAGGCAATTCAAAGGCTATCTCTTTTCGAGAAATATGGGGGCCCTGAAAAGGGCCTTTGGTTTATGTTAATATGCCCTTAACATAAAGGGCATTTGCGACATCTTCTTGTCCTCAAACTTCGTCTTACAGCAGGGCCATACATCAGAGTCCTCTTGAGGCAACCTTGTCTCTCTATATAGACTCTTCTTATCCACAGGCTGCTGCTGGTCCTGTGGACAACGGTCCACTTGGATCGGACATACATGAGCATGTCCGTCCTGAACATCATTGTTGACACAAGGGTTGAAGATTCAACGTCGGTCCACATGTTGAGGCTCCGAGAATAGGTGAATCAATGCAGTGAACTGCGCTTATTTATAGGGACAGAAAGGATTGAAACGGATTGAGTTCATTCACCAATCCGAACACGCGTTACAGAATTTAGTCAGCTCGCATCCAATCCGAAGAGAGCAGTCTGTGACGTCACGTAGTCTATATAGATTCGCTAGCGCTTGTGTGCAGTCAATCTATGCGACAGTGATTCAACATGACGGAAACTCAGAAAACGATCCAATGGGGTGCACCAGCAGGGGAGACTGCCCAAGGGAACTCGGACTTACTTTCAGAAGAGGTGAACTGGGATTTTGTGGATTTTCTTACCTCGCAAGAATTTGTTCCGGAACCTTCGTTACCTTCTTCATTACCGCAAGTGGAGAATTTTAGACAGAGACAGAAAGAAGAATTGGAGAAATTTATACAACGACAAAAGGAAGCGGAACAGGCTTTTCTCCTACAGCAACAGCAACAAGAAGAAGAGGTAAGAAAAAAACAACAGCAACAACAGCAAGAAGAAGTAGCAGCAAAGAAACAAGAGGGTGAAAATCAAACGGTCACGGTACTGTTGGACATTTTAGCGGAGTTAAGAAGTCTGAAACAAATGTATCAGACTTCTTTATCACGACCGAAGAGAATACGACCTTCCCGAGCTAAACACGTCAACCCTGTGACTAAGCCTACCGTACCACCCTTAGTGATTTCAACCCAATCATTATCATCATCATCATCAACATTACGCAGTCCAGAAGTAGGCCTTGGCCGTGGCAAAGGCATAAGGCAGTTAAAGTTGATTGCTTAAACTCACCCCTTCACCATGAAGAAAAAAGGCCCTTTTCAGGGCCACCCACATTTCTCGAAAAGAAATACAATTTCGATTTGCCAATAACTCAAAAATAAACCCCACCCATTTTACCCTTATAGTACGTGTCTGTGTATGAGTGCGTGAGTGTACGTTCTTATTTTAAAATCAAAACTCAAAGACACTTACCTTATATCATTAATTTATTCTTTTATCCATTTTTTACAATCCAATTCACAACACAACACTTTAATAAAAAGTTCATTGACTTCTTCTTTCTCCTTGTTTAGTCTCTCTGTTTTTCAAATTTCTTCACCGTCTTTTCCTCATTTTCTTCCCTTCTTCTTTTCTTCTTCTCCTGTTTCTTTGCCTCTTGTAAATAGAATTGTCTTTTTTCTTCCTCTTCTTCCTCTGAAGAATCCCTCTCTTCTTCCGAAGAATCCCTCTCTTCTTCTGAAGAATCCTTCTTTTCTTCTGACTCCTCGTTTCTTTTTTGGGCAATCTGGAGACCAATGTCCTTTTTCTTTACAATAATAACAGGTATCTTGACTTTTGTCTTTTTTAGTCCCTGTTTTTGTTCTTTTTTGACGGTCTGGACACTCTGAAGACCAATGCCCTTTCTTCTGACAGATATAGCAAGTATCTTGACTTTTATCTCGAAAGGAAGGAGAGTAGTCCGTAGGCTGGTCTGAAGAGAATTTTCTAATGACCCCTCGCAAAGCTCTGACGAAACGTTCCATCTGGTTAGTCTCTTCCATCGTTGTGCTCGGCTTGAGAGTGAAATGAATAGTGAAAGGATAAGACACACACCCTTTTATATACGCTGGTCTGCTATGACTATAAAGTAGCTCATGGTGTTTGAACTTGAGTCATTTGACTTTTTGCTTTCAAGATGAAACGATCCCATTCATTCGAGAAGAAAGAAGAAGAAGAAGAAAGTAAGAGGCAGAAACGTGATCTATCGCCTCGAACCAGGGCTGAAATCTTGGCACAAATTCATGCCAGTGATTTTGAAGAGGACATGAGTGAACCAGAATTTGAAACCTCTAAACCAAGTTCACCACGATTAGTCAACCCTGAAAAATACTATTCCATTCGAGAGACGGAAAAGCGCTCCTCTAGAAAATTTAGAACCACGGCTTACAAATACACGGTGAAGTTTAAAGATTTCAAGTCCAAAGTACCGTTAGAGAAAGCAGAAGGGTTCATCACCGGAGTGTGGGATTCTCTGCTCACTGCACTCAAGCGACAATGTCAACCCAAAGAAGACGATCGCTTGAGACTTTCCATACAACACGACGGTTTGAAATCCCCTGTTTGGATCGAGTTTAGCACCCCTGCAGAATTGACCGCTTCCAAAGTCATGGACAAGATTCAACACGTGCAACAATCTAATGACCAGTTTGACATCACCGATGGAAAAGCCACATTGGACATGACCCACGTCTCTCCTCCTCAAGGGACCGGACGCAAAAAGATGTTATTGGTGAACGACCTTCGCAGCATTAAGCGTAGCCTTGTCCGAATTCACAATCCTCATGACCAGATGTGTTTAGCCCGTGCCATCGTGGTGGGACGAACCTATGCCAACAAGAACGACACGGTAGAATGGAAAAGAGACTGGGAGAACATTCGACAATCGGACCGAGCCAAACAACGAAGTGAAGCAGAACTCCTGTTACGACAAGCTGGACTGTCCAAAGACACACCCTGTGGCATTCCTGAGATGCAAAAATTGCAAGATGCCCTAGCTCCACGATACACCTTGAAAGTGCACCCTCAAGAAGTGCGCGGGTCTTTGTTGTTTCGAGGGCAAGACTTTAAGGACGGAAAATACATTCATGTTTATCATCACGATGAACATTTCGATACCATTACCAATATCACTGGATTCCTGGGATACGGTTATTACTGTGAGAAATGTGACCATGGTTATAATAATCGAGAGCAACACAAGCATTGTGGATCGAAATGCTCAGGATGTTTGGCCTCTCCACCCTGTCTGAGCGAAGAACCAGTGCCTTGTTCAACTTGTCTGCGCACGTTTGTCAGCTCTACCTGTTACCAACAACATCTGAAAACGCAAGGTTCACAGAAGAAATGTGCTTGTCAACTCCTGAGATTGTGCCCTACGTGTGAACAAGTCATACGTACCAATAGTACCAAGGCACACGTATGTCGAGGAATGAAAAAATGTCACATTTGTCACCACATCGTGGACTTGGAACACCAATGTTACGTGCAAAAATACCAACCCCCACCAGAGAAAGATGACGGTCACAAGAAGAAAGGCAATTTCATCTTTTTCGATTTCGAATGCATGCAAGAGACTGGCATTCACATTCCTAATTTCTGCGTGGCTCATCGAGCGTGCGAGAAGTGCATTCAAGAACCTATCTTCAGTCATTGCCCTCACTGCAGCAAGATTCCTGGAGGGCGTGAAAAAATCTTTCGGGGACCGAACACGTTAGCCGATTTTGCCCAATGGGTCTTAGACCCCGTCGACAAGACGTGGAGCCAAGAGGACATCGAACGTTACGCAGATTGTCATCACCATGCCACAGTGATGGCTCACAATTTCTCCGGATACGATGGACAGTTTCTTTTGAGGTACTATACGGAACAAGGCACCGAACGTCCTAAAGTGACTTTGAACGGAGCCAAAATTATTTTCATGCAAGTGGGACAAGTACAGTTTAAAGATTCGATGAGCTATTTGGCCATGCCTTTGAGTCGAATGCCTAAAACGTTTGGAATGACAGAAATGGCTAAAGGGTACTTTCCACACTTTTTCAATACGGAAGCCAATCAACACGCCGTTCTACCCCATTTACCCGAGGCTCACTATTACGACCCCGACAACATGCGTACCGAACAACGAGAAGCTTTCTACGCTTGGTACCAGGCTCACGCCTCGGACCCTTTCGACTTTCAGGAAGAAATGTTAAAGTATTGTCGTTCCGACGTGGACATTTTACGACGTTGCTGTGGAAAATTTCGAGAACTGTTCATGGAACACGGAGGGGTCGATCCTTTGAAAGAAGCTTGCACCATTGCCAAAGCGTGTTCCTTAGTGTATCGACAACGATTCATGCCTGAAAACACCGTGGCTGTCATCAGTCCTCAAACGACCCACTTTGTCAAACGTCAATACTCGGTCAAAGCCCTACGTTGGTTACATTACTTGTGCGACAAGGAAGACAAGTGGATTCAGCATGCCCGCAACGGAGGGGGCGAAAAGACCATCGGAACGTATTCGGTCGATGGCTGGGACTTAGAAAACCCCAAGATCGTGTACGAGTTTAACGGTTGCTTATTTCACGGATGTCCCGTCTGTTACCCTGACCGTGGCACTAAAAATCAGTTTTTGCAACGAACCATGGAAGACTTGTACCAGGACACTTGTCAGCGGCGCCTAAAGTTAGAACAGCAAGGATACCAAGTGGTGGAAATGTGGGAACACGAGTACGATCACCGTATGAAAACCGATCCCGAGTTTAAACGCCTCGTGGAAAGTTACAAGCTGATGGACCCCCTGAACCCGAGGGATAGTTTGTACGGAGGAAGGACCAATGCCACCTGTTTGCTGTACCAAGCCGACGAAGAGAAAGGAGAAGAAATCAAAAACTTGGACGTGTGTTCGCTGTATCCCTACGTGTGCAAATATTGTCGCTTTCCTACAGGGCACCCGCAATTGCTGACGGAACACATCGACCTGAAAAACATTCGACAATACGAAGGCTTGATCAAGTGTAAAGTTTTGCCTCCCACGAACCTATACCATCCCGTCTTACCTCACCATTGTCAAGGCAAACTGATGTTTCCCTTGTGTCGTACTTGTGCCGAAACGTGCAACCAAGACCAACCTTGCCATCACAGCCAGGAAGAACGGGCCTTGACGGGAACCTGGGTCAGCGTAGAATTGTTCAAAGCTCTGGACATGGGATACCAACTGTTAGAAGTGTACGAAATTTGCCACTTTCCCAAGACACAACAATACCACAAGGGTGACCCCACGCAGAAAGGCATTTTCGCCGACTACGTGGATGCCTTTTTGAAACTGAAGCAAGAAGCCAGCGGCTATCCTTCCTGGTGTCACACTCCCGAAGACCAAATACAATTCAAAGAGAAATACTACGAACAAGAAGGCATCACTTTAGACCACATCGAGAAAAACGAAGGCAGGCGATCGTTTGCCAAAGTGATGTTAAATTGCTTGTGGGGTCAAATGGCACAACGACCGTGTTTACCCAAGACGGAATATTTGACAGAACCTTCCCACTACTTCCAGATGATTCACGACAAAACCAAATACATGAAACACGTGGACGTCGTTCGAGAGAATTTGATCTTGGTCAATTACGAAGAAGATCTGGACTTTGTACAAGACGACCCTTTTGGAAATGTCATCATTGCGGCTTACGTGACAGCTCATGCTCGCTTAAAATTGTACGAAGCTTTAGAACTGTTAGGGGAACGCGTCCTGTACTTTGACACGGACAGCTGCATTTACATCCATCACCCGATTCAACATCACCCTAACATCGAAGGAGACCGTTTAGGAGCCTGGACAGACGAGCATCCCGACGACAAGATTCTAAGTTTCGTCAGTGGCGGTCCCAAAAATTACGGCTACGAATACCGTGACAAACAAGGAGAAGTGCACACGACGTGCAAAGTGAAAGGACTGACTCTGAATTATCGTACCAGTCGAGTGGTCAACTTTGGGGTATTGAAAGAAGCCTTGCAATCGGGAGAGGATGGAAACTTTAAAGTGACCACTTACCAACCGAACAAGATTGTACGTTTACCCACTCACCACATCGTCAGTCGACCTTTGGAAAAAGTTTATCAAATCGTGTACCAGAAGCGAGTTCGACTTCCCAATCATTTCACCTTACCGTATGGACACGTTGGTATAAAACATTGGTTGTAAGAGGATAGCCACCCACCAGAAAGATGACTTCGCCACAGCAAGAATCGAGTGAGAAACCCGATGAGAACTCCAAGTTCAAACCCTACCTTTTTCCAGTCTTCTTACCTGACTATTGTGATTGTGCCCGTCGATTGGACACGTTTCAGAAATGGCCTACGGATAGGGAAGGATTTCCTTCTTCGCATGTTTTAGCTAGAACAGGATGTGTCTACTTGGGACCTGAGTCAGGATTGGGATACGAGGTACAGTGTTTCGCTTGCGGACTGAAGTTACGAATGGATCTATGTATCTATAAAGATTCAGCTATTCTGGAACATACTCGATGGTCTCCGCACTGCCCTTACCTTTCTATGGCCTTTCCACCCATCACACTACGGTACAATGTTGACGGTACCTTAGAGACGGTACCTTCCGAAACAAGACATAAAAAACGTAGAAAAGGAAAGATGTACAAGCTGGAGACTGCATTGCGACTAGTATAAAAAGGGGGCTATGGTCAAGATCGATAGTTCATTGTGACTACCAAGACCGAGCGAACAAGATGAATACTTTGAAAGAGACATCGTTCCAGTTTGGGGATTGTAAAAAAGTTGTATCTTCCTCTAGTGTGACTAATATTGGATGGATAAGACCCATGCATTGCGACGGAAAATGTCCGGAAGGAAACTGCGATTGTCCATGTGGTTACAATTGTAATTGCGTAACGGAGTTTGCAGACGAGTGCGATTGTGAGCCTTGCGATGGGTACGATGCTGTACGTTGTGACCTGAGCGATGCCGTAAAGCATCATGGGAACTTTGTTCTCACTGCCCCTGTCATGGAAAGTGATGCTGTGCGTGTCAAACCTGAGGGATGCGAAAGCGATGCCGCTCGTCCTCTTAGACATTTTACCGGGTTTAAAGGGGAATGTTCACCTTCACGTCTACCCCCCTACGGATGTCATCCAGCCCTGAGCAAACTCCTGTTCCTGTCACCCAACCCTCATCGAAACGAACCTGTGAAAAACGAATATTCGTTTCCTGTGCGTTTGTCGGAATACTGCGACTTTGAAAATCGTCTTCAATCGTTCAAAGGAAAATGGCCTAAGTATCTGGGAGGACCGACCCCCGAAGAATTAGCCAGAGCCGGATTTTTCTACTTGGGCGAAGGAGATAAAGTCAAGTGCTTCAGTTGCGGTGTGTCACTTCACCACTGGGAACCGCAAGATTCGGCCTACGTAGAACATGCTCGATGGTCACCGAATTGTCATTACTTACCCTTAGTGGGACCGAGACATTGAAGTAACGTACCATGTCGTTGACGAAGAAGAAACCAGATTGGTTAGGAGTCAAATGTTGGACATCACCGAGACCAGTATTTAAACTTCATTTCAAAAACGATATTGAATCATTACCTAAAGAACTACAAGAGAAGATTTACAAGGAAGTTTGGCAGGGGTTTGCCAGAGTGAAATCTCAATGGGTCACTGTAGAACTTTTGTGTCGAGAAATTCATAAGAGGAAAGTGAAAAAAGTCAACCAGTGTGTTAGATTTCTTTGGGTCAAGGGTGCATTCCTCCTATTGTATCGCTTTAGACCGTTTACATCAAAAGAGTTCAGTGACATTCTTGGACGTTACCCTGAATGGCAGTGGTCAGAAATTACTCACTATGTGGATTACTTTTGTGAATTGTATGGACTGACCTATTCATGAATACTTTACAAGAGAACATTCTTCCTTTGCCTGTGGAGTTGAGAGAAAGGATTTACCGAGAGCTGGTCAAAATACAAGTCAAACGTAAAGAACAATTGCATCCGTTACGTCACCAGATCTTTAACCACTGGTACCTGAATGGTATAAGAGAACTGATTCGTCAGAAATTCTTTCAATGGTCAGACATTGTTCAAAGCTTTGAGGTCGCTAATGATCGACATGTTCATAATTATGGTTACTTCGAGATTCACCTACAGCAATACATTGAGGAAGACAAGGTAAAGGATTACCAACATTTGTTACGTGGAATCTGCTTAGCGGAAGAGGAAACTTCTAAACGAACTCTGACGTTTCGGTTACAGTATGCAAGATTTAGATTCCCTACTGGAGAACGAAGATCTCTGGCTAGAAAGTACGTGTATTGCATCCAAAAAAAAGAGAATATAAAAACAGGCTGCCATGCCACGGTTTATGTCACATGTCATCCAACAGATTCCGTGGAAGGAACTCAATGACCATATTCAAACCGTGGATCATTACCATCAATTATTACAAGAACTGTATCCATTCAATTTGGGACGACAAGTGGTGTGTGTCTTAGTGACTTGTTTTTTGGGATTTCGTTTACCAGCCGATTCTTTGTGGACTCTTTACGATCAGTACTTACCACCTCAATGGCCTTAAATGGTCACGAAAAACTCCTTTTGCTCAAAGCCTTGCGTTTTCATCTGGATACTTCTCGACCTCAACAGGAAAAAAAGATTCGTCAACTTTTAGCTACCCAAGACGTGTATGACGATGTGTGTGTAGCTTGTGACTTACATCCCCATTGGACAGATGTCCGTGCCTGGAAAGAATGGGGTTTTGAGGCTTGGACCCAAGAAGTGGCCCAGTATGCACGAGAGTTGTTCAAGGAAAAAAGTTACTTTTCAACCCGTGTTAGTGACGGTGCCAGAAGAACCCGTCACCCAGGACAGGACTGTCGTGGACAGACCTGAAAGACCCTTTCGGGAGGACACTTGTGTGACCTTACCCACTACTATAGAACTGGTTAGAACATTACCCAAAACATGTTGTACAGACACTTGTATTTATTCCACGTTCATCGTTATCATGTTCCTTTTATCCTTGTACTTAAGCCTTTGGCTTTTATGTATTTTTGTCTTTCGTATTCATGTTTGAAAAAAACATTCAATAAACGTGTTCTGAAAAAAGTATATAAACTCTTGTCTTGTTTGTTTTCGTGTCACAAGTGACATTTCTCACACCATGGCTACCTCTGCTGTCTCTGCTCCCTCTTCCTCTACTGTCAAAGTCATTGACGAACACTTAGATCGTGCCAGTTGGGAGGCTTTGTATCTTCGCCATCCCTTTAACATGCTCATTGCTGGACCTAGCGGTTCTGGCAAAACCGAATTCGTCAAACGTTTGATCGAACATAAACATCATTTGATCGATCGGCCCCCTCAACGGATCGTGTGGTGTTACAAAGAGTGGCAATCGGCGTACAGCCTCTTGCGAGAAAGTCAAGGCGATTCCATCGTGTTTGTGGAAGGCATTCCTAAAGAAGATGACGGCATCGTCTCTGACTCCCGTCAAACCCATTTGGTCATTTTCGACGACATGTTAGGAGAAGACGAAGAAGAAATTAAATTGTGGTTTACGCGCAAAGGGCATCACCGTAATGCCAGTGTCGTTTACATCACCCAAAATTTGTTTCAACAAAGTAAAGCCCATCGCACCATCAGTCTCAATGCACATTACGTGGTCTTGTTTAAAAGCCCTCGAGATAAATCGCAAGTGCAAGTCTTAGCCAAACAGTTAGGAACGCCTTGGCTGACTCAGGCGTACGACGATGCCACTCAAACGCCACACGCCTATTTACTCGTCGATTTGAAACCTACGACTCCCGAGGATTTGCGATTTCGTACCCACTTGTTTCACCACTGGTGCCAAGACGGAGGGCCTGTCCTGTACACGTCTCCGTCCTCGACTTCATTTCACTCCCCATGAAAAAATCTATAAAAACCTCAGACCCTTTTTCGTCTGTCTCACACAGTGTGAACATGACGTCCCTTCAGTCGCATCTTCCCGTCAAATTGATTCGTGCCTTGTATGGCATCAGTCGAGAAAAAGATCCACAAACACGAGCTCGTGTCTTAGAAGCTAGTCTCAAAGAAGTCTTACGATGGTTCACGGTGACGGCACGTCAATTACTCCAAGGAATCATTCAGATTCCTCATCAAACCAAACGCTTTTTCGATCGAAACAAAGTCGCTTTGGTCCAACTGGCTGATCCCCGCATCGACACTCAAACCAAAAAACAAATCATTTTGAAACCTGGAGGGAGCGGTACTCTAGGAGGGGTCATCATTCGCTCACTCTTAAGATGGGATCCTAATGCCCCCAAAGTTATCCCCAAGACAAAAGTCCAACGAAGCCCCAAGAAGAAAAAGAAAAAGACCAGGTCCCCAAGAAGAATAACTTCTCCAGTGGCAGGACCCTCCTCTTACCAGACACCACCACCCCGGAAAAAGAAAAGAAGCCCCCAGAAAAAGAAACAGAGAAAAAGTCCTCAGAAAAAGAAAAGTCCACAGAAGAAAACTAGTCGCAAGAGAGGCACTTCGGCCAGGACGCAACCTTACACTCGCAAACCACGACCTGCCACAGCGGTGGCTGCGTCTCCGGCAGCCTCACGTTTATCCACTTCTCCGTTGATGTCACCAGGAACTGAAGAGTACTTGGAGACGTTGATCACACCAAGAACTTCTCCGTTGATGACCCCCAAAAGAACTTCCCCAGTGGCAGGACCCTCCAATTTAGTGGCAGTGGCTGCTGCTCACAAAGTACCTTCTCCCAAAATCAAAGTCCATGAAAGATCGGGCATGTTACAAAGTTTACTGGATTTGTCCAAGCAAGAACTGGCTCGATTTAGTCCGTTACGTACCCCTGCACGACGTGTCATGCCTGTCCTCAAACTGATACGCCGTAAAGACAATCAGTGGCGACGCGTTCCAGTATAAAAAAGGCCTGTGACCGAGTAGGGTATCAATGTTTTTTAGGTGCTCCTAAAGACTCAAAGATGTCACCCTCCAGAAAACCCCAAGGAAAGAAAAGGAAAGGACTGCCACCACGTTTAGCCAAACATGGGGACCTGTTATCTGTCCTGTCCAAAGCTTCTCCACCCCTACGAAAAAAACTCATTCAAACGGCCTCCAAAGAGGTCATCGATACCGTGTGCGAATGTTGTTTGAACGTTTTGAAAGGCACGATCCCTTTGTCCAAACACCAGAAACAATGCTTAAGAAAACATCGTCACGTTCTTCGCCAAATGGTTCGAAAGAAAATTCCCATTCGTCAAAAAAAGAAGATGTTAGTGCAACGTGGAGGCATTTTGCCTCTCTTGCTAGGCCCCATACTGAAAGGAGTCTTGGGAACCATGTTGGGAGGACTGGTGGGAGGAAGATAAAAAGGCCTTCGAAAGTCCCAAGATCTCAGAATCGACCCCTGACAACCCCATGGAAGGACGAAAACTAGCTTTAGTGCCTTACAAACGATGGATGGAATACCATCGGTGGCAAGAACAACGCACCCCGCATTTACCTCCCAATCCCAATTTGAGCGAGATGTCCCAGTTACAACACGAATTGCAGTCCTTGATGGATCGCCAAGATTTGTCCGAAACAGAAAAATCGCAAAAGTACGGTCAACTCTTGCAACGACTGCAACTCTTTCACCAGAAAGCTTTAGACGAAACAGCTCTACCCACTTTGAAAGATTTTAAGACCTTGATGAAAAGTCCAGCACCATCACCAGTACCAGCACCAGTACCACCAGTACCCGTGACCAAGACAGAAAAAGGAGAAGAAGAGGAAGGGTTTCAAACTCCACCAGAAAAAGTACGCAAGTTAACAACACCACCTACCTCCAGAATTGGATGGATTAATAAGATGATGGCCACCCCTTCTTCCTCACAAGAGAAAAAGAAAGTGAAGACAGAAGTGAAGACAGAAGTGAAACAAGAACCGATATCCCCCGCTCAGACATCCTTCTCCTCTTCGACACCTATTGCCGGCTGCACACGCAAAGCATTGCAATCCAAGAAAGTACCGCAAGAGAAAAAGAGTAGCATCCTCCAAGAGTGGGTGTCTTATTAACACACCAACCAACACAAAAAATGGAAAAAGTCTTAGCCAGCATTTACTACGATCCCTCCCATCCTGCAGGTTACGCAGGAGTTCAAAAATTGTATCGTGCTGCCAAAACGCAACTGAAAAGTCTCCGTTTACCTCAAGTGCAACGATGGTTACAAGAACAAGCTACCTACACTTTACACAAACCCATTCGACGCAAGTTTGCCAGAAGTCGCACCCGAGTGGAAGGCATCGATCATCAATGGCAAGCCGATTTAGCCGATGTCTCTCATTTGGCCAGCTACAATCGTGGCTACAAATATTTGTTTTGTGTCATCGACGTCTTTTCCAAATTTGCCTGGGTCGTGCCCTTGACTTCCAAATCGAGCAGCGAGTTAGTGCGAGCCCTGCAACGGGTGTTGAAACAAAGCGGTCGTCACCCTCTTCGATGGCAAACGGACAAAGGCACCGAATTTCTGAACCAAGCTTTCCAAAAAGAATTAAAGAAACGTGACATTCATTTTTTTACCACCGAGAATCCCGAAACCAAAGCCAGCATCGTGGAACGTTTTCAACGCACTTTGAAAGAACGCATGTGGAAATATTTTACGCATCACCACACTCTGAAGTACATCGACATCTTACCGCACCTGGTGCAAGCGTACAACCAATCTTACCATCGAAGCATCGGACGTGCCCCGCAAGACGTGACTCCCGACAACGAAGTGCTGGTGTTTGAGCGTCTGTTCGGTACGTCCCCGACGAGGGCTGTCCCCAAGAAAAGTGGAGTGTTGGCCGTAGGAGATTGGGTGCGCATTGGCAAAACCAAACGCACTTTCGACAAAGGTTACTTACCTAACTGGACGACCGAATTGTTTCGCGTCACTGGACGAGTGCATGGCCGTCATCCTGCCGTCTATAAATTGGAAGACATGAACGGAGAAGTGCTCAAAGGAACGTTTTATTTGCCCGAGTTACAACGTGTCACCAAAAAAGAAGACGACGTGTACGACATCGAAAGCATTCTCGAACGCAGAACCCGTAAAGTGGGCAAACGACGTGTCAAAGAAGTCAAAGTACGTTGGAAAGGATATCCACCCAGTTTCGATTCTTGGATCGACGCTTCGCAAGTCATCGACTATAAAAAGAAGTGACCATCATGCCCTTTCACACATCTGACGCAGCTACGTCGACCACTCCTTCTTCACCCAGTTCTTCTGTGCAAGATTTACAAAAACAACCCTTGTGGGTGTGGTGTGGAGAACGTGTGCCTAAAACGCAAATCGTCTTTTTCTGCCAAATCTTCGTGGTGTATTGTGTCATCGGGGCAACCATCGCCAATCTGAGTTTGCAACAAGGAGACAAACAATTGTGGACCATTTTATTGAGCAGTTGCATCGGTTACCTGCTTCCCAATCCCTCCCTGAAATTCTCCTCGAACGGGAACCACGGGAACCTTGTGTCCAGTGCCAGTGTCAGTCACCACTCCAACCACAATCAGAACCCCATTTTAGACGGAGACACGCCTCTGACGTCCATTAATAACCCCTCGGACAGCCACAGAACTCTGGAATTATGAGTCACGAAAACCAATTTTACTTAACCTTACCCAGTGACAGTTCCATGGAGGTGTTTCCCCACAACACGTTGTGCTGTTACACGGCCAAATTACCTCAGGCCATTCCCTTAGATCACGAAGCCCATTGGGAAGTGGCTTTAGTAGAAATCATTCACCCGACCCAAGTCCTCAATGTCCTTCCCAATCAAAACTTTTTTCATGTGGAAGTTTATGACGAACAATTGCAACAGTACTTGGATACCCATGGCAAATATGACAAGAAAACCCCTGGCACAAAAAATCAAAAGTACACCACCTATCACTTGTTCATTCCCCCAGGCTATTATTTTAGTGGTCAACATTTGGTGAGCACCATTGCCTCCAGGTTTAATGTCGTGTTTCTGAAAGCTTTGGAAAGTGTCAAAAAAAGTGTCACCCTGGAATACCACAAATCAGCTCGTCGCTTCTTGATGAAATTTGACGGGACTAAAATCGTGTCCATTTTATTTTGTCATGAATTGTTTGACATGTTGGGCGGAGACATGGAACTGAGGAAGAAAGTAGAACAACAAAAAGGCGAATCAGCAGTTATTTACGACAACGATTCTTTTAGCAAATTTGTTCGTGCCCCGGTAGAACTGAACCAAGGACTGAATTTGATGTTTGTGTACTCCGATGTGGTGGAGTATAACGTGGTGGGACACACCTCCGTACCGTTACTGCGTGTCATTCCTTTCAAAGTGGATTCTGCCACGGTCGCTGACGAGGAAGGTGGAAACACTTACCACGTCCACCGCGAATTTGTCCATCCTCACTATTTGCCGGTCAGCAAGTCGTATTTGGACACGGTCAACATTGCTATAAAAGGAGATTTGGGACAAAATATTCCATTCACCAAAGGAAAAGTCACGGTGAAACTCCATTTTCGAAAACGGTTCTCTCACGACTCGTAAGTCATGTATCCAGTGTATCGAGGGGTTGCACGACAGCGAGGACACGGTTTAGGAGACATGTTAAAATCAGCCTTTCGTTCGGTGGCCCCGGTGTTGAAACCGATGGTGACACGCGGATTGCACGCCTTGAAAGATGCGGCACTGACGCAAGGCAAAGAATTTCTCCAAAATGTCATCATCGACAAACAAAACCCTAAAGAAGCCTTCATGAGGGCAGGCAAAAATGTCTTGCTGCAAACGGGTAAAGACATTTTAGGCCGACGAGACACACCTATAAATGTCCTGCACGCTACCGAATCAGGCATTCAGCAAGGACAAGGCAGAAAGAGACGACGAAGAAAACACCCTTTTACCAGACTTCAAGCTAGAAAGGCCAAGAAAAGAAGGACCGTTCGAGACTTAGACGTTTTCGATTATTGAGACACAGCAACAAAAAAAAATGATGCACCGAGAGTCTTGCGCTTGTTCCAAGACGGAACTGGATCTGTTTGCCATGCCCCCCCCCCCCCACCATGATGACGATGCAAGAATCCCAGTGGGTGGAATTTCATCCCGTCTCCTCATTGACTGATTCCGCTCCCATCGAGTTTGAAATCAAAGGACAGCCCGAAGATTACATCGATCTGAATAGTAGTTACCTATACTTGAAAGTGAAAGTGATCGAACCACCCAACGCTAACATAGACGCTGATGAAGCAGTAGCTCCCGTCAACAATTTCATGCATTCCTTGTTCAGCGAAGTGGACTTGTACTTGAATAACAAACTGGTCAGCAGCAACATGGATACTTACCCTTATCGAGCCTACCTGGAAAATCTCTTGACGTACGGAAAAGAAGCCAAGAACACTCATCTGGATGCTTGCGTGGTATGGAAACCTGACCAGGCGACTAAGTTCAACGGCATTACACTTGCTGGGGATGCTTCAAATCCAACGGGATTTGTAGAACGACAAAAGAAAATTGCTGGAAGTCGTAGTTTAGAACTAACGGATCGCTTGCATTTGGACATGTGGTTACAAGAAAAGTATTTGCTAAACGGGGTAGATATCCGCCTGAGACTGAATTGGAGCAGTGCCGCTTTCCATTTGATGGCTGCTGCTGATGCCACTTACAAAACCAAAATCGAAGAAGCCAGACTCTACGTGCGACGTGTGGAAGTGTTGCCTAAAGTAGGTAACGACATCAGTCAGACGTTGAGCAGAACGACCGCCAAGTATCCAATACGTCGCGTGGAAGTGAAAACCTTCACCATTCCTGCTGGACAGCGATCCATGATCGAAGATCATCTGTTCCAAGGACAGTTACCCAAGCGTTTGATTGTTGGTATCGTCAAGAATTCAGCTTTCAATGGAGCCTACAATGAAAATCCTTTCTACTTTAATCATTACAATGTGTCCAAGATTGAAGTCAGTCGCGATGGCAAGACCTTGTGTACCCGACCCTTTGAGCCTAACTTTGGTGCCGCAAAGAATTATTTGAGATCGTACTTGTCCCTGTACGAAGCTACCGGACAGTTAGGAACCAACACCAGTCACAGCATTACGTACGACGATTATGCAGGAGGCTACGCTTTGTGGGCTTTCGATTTCACTCCAGACCAAGGCAGCGACGAGGGACATTTCCACCCTATAAAATCCGGCCAGATTCGTGTGGAAATTCAGTTTGCGAGTCCACTGGATGCAGGGAACACAGTGAACGTCATCCTGTATGCAGAATTCGATAATACCATAGAAATCAACAGTTTGAGAGAAGTTATTCTAGATTACTAGAAGTCATGGAAGATTGTTATCCCTCTTTACCTAGTGGAGAAACTTTGGACATGAAATGTGAGGAGACTGTGGAAAAAGAAGAAGTGATCATGATGAAGTCGAGATGGCCAGAACAAGAAGCTCTTTTAGTCTCCTGTTTTGCCAAACACTTGGTCGATAAAATGACGGAATTGATCAAGAAAAATTGCTATGGATGACAAAACGATCATCCCAGTCAAATTCAACACGATAAATGCCTGATGTTAAGTCAAGAAGAAAAATTGGACGAGTATCTGGACGAAGCTTGGAGTCTCATCTCGAACAAAGACGTGTTGCACCAGTGGTATAAAGACTTGCGTGAACATTCTTGTCCACCATTAACCACTCAAGAGATCCATCGTATCGAAGCTCTCCTGAATCAGAGTGAGGAAACAGAACGAATAACCGTTTATTCGTCAGACATTTTCAAGCAAAAAGTCAGGATCGAATTGACGACTTATTATTACCTGTGAAGAAGAAAACACAAAATAATGGATACCTGGGAACTTTATTACCTTTTGAACCACAGTTCGTATACGGCTTCTTGGAATCCTGTCGTCTGTGCTAAAGATGAACTCCCTAATCGCAAACCTAAAGACCATCAAGCTTACGTGATCAACACGGACGACAGTCATCTCCCAGGAACCCACTGGGTAGCCGTCTACTTTCCTCAAGAAGGATGTGTGGAATATTTCGATTCGTACGGATTGCCCCCTTTGGAAGACGATATCATCGACTTTATGAGAAGAAATGCTCAAACCACCCGATTCAATAATGTGAAATTACAAGGCACAGATTCCTTGGTGTGTGGACAGTACTGTGTGTATTTTCTGCATCATCGCAGCCTGGGCTATTCCTTAGAACATTTAGTGACTCATTTCGATCCTCGTTCTTCTGCTAGAAACGATGTGAAAGCAGATCGATGGTTTTGTGACCATTATGCTTATCTTTTGTCTCAAACTAGGAAACGTAGTGTCCATCAATGGCCTAATGATTTCCAACAGTGGAAATCACAATTTCATTCACAACGCTGTCAGCCCTGTTTAAAGTAGGTTGTAAAATGAGAAAAAAAAATGTTTGTGATTTGAAAAAAATTGTTTGATGTTATAGTGTTGGATTATTGTTAAAAATGTTAGAGTTGTTGTTTAGTGTTAAGTGATTTTTGAATAAAAAATGTTGTGTTTTGAAAAAATGCTTTTGTCTTTTGTTTAGCTATAAGAATGTTGGATTGATGCTCTTTCATTTCTTACTATCCCTCTCATGAACGTTGCGGCTCGAAAAACCGTGTGGGGGATGTTTTCCTTCACGTCCGCGCTTTGACTTTAAGAACCGGTTTGTTCCCAGTCTAACCATCCATTGTTGACTCATCCTCCTACGAAGATGTGCTCCAAACTAGCTAAGCTCAACGAAGCCTACGTGAATTTGCATAGGGTCAGACACAGTCTGATACCGAAGCCAGAAGAAATAGAGAATGTGAGAATGTTAAAAATCACTGAAGACCTGATAGAAGAGCTCTTCAGAGAAGAAATGAACAGGGAGAAAGAAGAATGGACAGAGAAGTACAGACTTCAGAGACAGCAGCAACAGCAGCAACAGCAGCAACAACAGCAGCAACCTGAAGCTGACAGAGGCTTTGTCGATTGCCGTATCGACACCAAAGAGTTCTTCTTCTCTTTCCGAAGAAGCAGACCTATCGCCAGAAAGTCTATCCTCAGAGGACATCGCATTCTTAGAAACTAAAAAAGAATGCCATAGCAAAACAAAAAAACAGCCCTTTTCAGGGCTACCCAATACTCTAGAAAAGAAATAACGATCCATTTGCCAATGTGTGTAGGTAGAGTAGTGTGAAAATAAACACTAACTCTTTTTTAAAAAAAATGTCAGGGTATGTGTTTGTGTGTTTGTGTTTGTAAGTGATTAAGTAAGTTGGTATGGATAGTAGATTAAAATAATGTCTTTTTGGTGTTTGAGGTGTATATTTGGGGTTAAATTGGATTGCTTTGCGTATGTAAATAGTCTATTGAAGTGATTTATAAAAAATTTTAAAATAGTGATGGGTAGCATAAAAAGTGAGTGAGTGTTTCTTTTAGGTCCGCGCGTTGTTGTTGTTTTTTTTTTTGGTCATGATCTAGGTAAGATGAATTTTATGTTTTTAGGGGGATGTTTTCCATCACGTCCGCGCTTTCAGTATAAATTGAAACTCGCTCGGCAGTCCAGCTACCCTTGTTGATTGATCAACACAAGAATGAATAGCAGAATAGTGAAACTGTTAGAACTCCAGATGCACCTGGAATATGCCAGGCGCATAGTAAACGAACTATCAGCGGAGGCTATCGTAGAAGAAGCAAGAATGAAGAAAGAAGAGGAGGAGAGAAGAGAGAGGGAAGAAGAGAAAAAGAAAAGAGAAGAGAGGATGTCGTTCAATATTCCCGAGACAGAGGATTGGGGTGTTGAAGCGAATCATCCTCCCTCTGCGCTCCCCAGAAAAAAGGTGAAAGAAGACTGGGGAAGAAGATGCGTGTGTGGCGCAAGGCCAGGAAGGTGCAACCATTAGATAGGTGCATCTGGAGTTTTAAAAAAACAACAGCCCTTTTCAGGGCTACCCAATACTCTAGAAAAGAAATAACGATCGATTTGCCAATGTGTGTAGGTAGAGTAGTGTGAAAATAAACACTAACTCTTTTTTAATAGTGAAAGTGTATGTGATTGTGTGTGTGTGTGTGTTTGTGTTTGTAAATGTTGAAGTAGGTTTGTGTTTGTAAATGGTGAAGTAAGTTTGTGTGAATAGTAGATTATGGGTTTATTTATTGATTCTTAGCGTATGTAGAGAGTATAGTTGTGGTTATATGAAATGAGAAAGTAGGGGGATGTTTTCCTTCACGTACGCGCGATGTTAGGTCATGATCTAGGTAAGATCAATTTTATGTTATTAGGGGGATGTTTTCCTTCACGTCCGCGCTTTCACTATAAGAACCCACAGTGTTCGTTGTTCAAACCATTCTGCAAAGAATAAAAAGAAGATGGCGTCAAACCAAATGGACAAAATACAAACCTTGCAAGACGTTTTAGACAACTTAGGAATAATGGAACAGATGCTAATAAGACTCGTTGAAGACCATTATTCCTATAGTCCCCATCGTGTAAAGATGGAAATTAATAACTTAAGAAAAGCAAAGGACAAGATTAGTGGTGTCATGAAAGAGATAAAGGAGGAGAAGGAGGATGAAGAGGAAAGAATAAGAATACGCAAATGGAACGAAAACATTGAAAAAGAAGAAGAAAATGAAAAGAGGAAGAAAGAAGAGGAGGAAGAGAAGAAGAAAGAAGAGGAGGAGAAGAAAAAAAAGAAAGAGAAGAAGAGTGTAGGAGATAAAATAAGAACTTGGTGGAGAAAAGAAGAAATTAGAAGAAGAAGAAAACCCAAAGGCCCTTTTCAGGGCCCCCATATTTCTCGAAAAGAGATAGCCTTTGAATTGCCTACCCCTTTTTTATTTTATTTTTTATTTTATTTTTTATTTTTTTTAAAAAAAAATAGAGACCCTCCCTATTTCAATTTTACATAGACCCTATACAGTCCCAGGGGTTTTTTGGCCATGTTAAATTTACATAGACCCTATATTGTCCCAGGGTTTTTGGCCATGTTAATTCCCATAGACCCTATATGTTCCCACGATTTTTCTCCATGTTAAATTTACATAGACCCTATATGTTCCCAAGGGTATTTTTAATGATAAGTCCCATAGACCCTATACCATCCCCATTCACTACTTCTACTCCCTCCCCTTAACCTTCATATAGAATTTATAAATTATATAAACTATGAACATTTACAGAATTTATCTTTGTTACTTTAGATTCATACAAATTGCTAACCTAATGCTGATTTCCCCTTGTGCTACAATAAGAAGAAATAATAAGTAAAAAGAAACCGCAGTGTACTTCAATCTTTTTTTTGCTCCACTGGGGTTATGAAAAATATCAATTTGATGGTATTTTTACAAACAAAATGGGTAGGGACAGTGATGCGAACACAGTATTTCGTATGACGATTATTCAGGATAATATGCTTTTTGTGGATTTGATTTGATTCCAGATCAAGGCAGCAACAAAGGAGTGTGCTAGTGTGTATGTGGGTATAGTGTGTATATAAACATTCCTACTATCTGACATGTGATATTTGTCTGTAAGTATAGTATGTGTGTTAGTACTCGAACCTTCTTGTGTGTGATTTCAGATACGCCTTCTTTTGCATCATATCCTTTTCAATGATAGTAGGTGTGAGTGTTTGGTCACAGCACACTGTATGTTGGATTGTAAATAACTAAGTATTAGCTAGTAGTTAACTAGGTGATGAATATTAGATTACAAGGTTGTCCCCAGTCTGCAATCACCATGTTAAACTAGGTCATGAATATTAGATTATAAGGTTGTCCCCAGTCTGCCATCACTATGTTAAACTAGGTGATGAAAATTAGATTATAAGGTTGTCCCCAGTCTGCCATCACCATGTTAAACTAGGTGATGAATATTAGATTATAAGTTGTCCCCAGTCTGCCATTACCATATTAAACTAGGTGATGAATATTAGATTACAAGGTTGTCCCCATTCTGCCTTCACCATGTTAAACTAGGTGACGAACATTAGATTACAAGGTTGTCCCCAGTCTGCAATCACCATGTTAAACTAGGTGATGAATATTAGATTACAAGGTTGTCCCCAGTCTGCCATCACCATGTTAAACCTCCTTTATTCCCCAAACTCTTATTACCGTGTTAAATTTTCGTTTGGGTCAAGATTGCCTTTCCCACTTTAAATTCCCGTTTGGATCTGTAAACTTTTACCGTGCTCAGCATGGGAATCCTCTCTGGATCTAGATCGCCCCACTCTACTACTAATGTATGCAGCCCAGAAAATGTGAAATTATATGAAACTAAACTTACTTGAAACTTGCCGATCTTGCAGATCCCGTGTCGGATCGTAACTAAAAACAACATTGTCTGTGTCCCGTCTCTGGAGGTTTATCTCCATTAGCGTCTTCCCCGCTTCATTCTGTGTAATAATAATAATAATAATAATAATAATTGTGAACAGAAACACATCTTCTAGACACATATACCGGTAAATAATGGAACATTTAAACCTTCTCTACGAAGATCACCACTGGGTATTGCTGAAATACTGGTTTCAATTAACAGATTTTAAATAATTATAAAATGTAAAATTTTTATACGTTTCCTTTCCATACGGATTAACTTCATATGGAGGTGACATTATTCATATATCTGGCTGTATATCCATCTACCTAATCATATAACCACTAATCCAAATATACATGCATAGACTAGATACGCATTCTTGTCTTTAACTGTTTTTGACCTATCTTTATCCATGAACAGAAAGATATATAGATACGCAATTTTCAGGTAAACTGTACATGAAAATAAGCAGTTTACGGTCATTTTTTATATCATAAGATAGTCCACTCGAAGAACCTCGGGGTAAATATGAACATGCAAAACTATCTGCTGTGTAAATAATACTGATTTGTGTCTAGCACGTACCGAACTGTGAACAGCATAGACCCGTGACACACTGGTATATCAGAACATATTAGACTGTGATCTGCCAAAATACAGTATTACAACAGATCTGCTTTATTAGACTGTGATCTGCCAAAATACAGCATTAAATCAGATTTGCTTTATTAGACTGTGATCTGCCAAAATACAGTATTACAACAGATCTGCTTTAACTTGTTTGCATGTGGGCAATTATTACACACAAGAAAATAACGAATATCATGGAACTATAATTCTCACCCTGTATGGGATGGCTCGATGGTACAAATAATCCACACTAGCAGTGGCTTTTTCAAATTCATGTCGATTTGGGTCATTCTGGAACAACTGTTGAATTTGAACAGGAATATATTTATTCATTAGCAAGAAAAAAATGGAATCATCAAAAAATGTGCTTATCTGCTTAAAGACTGGTAACATTGATATCGTTCACAAATACTGGCTCACTCGTTTGAGAAGTCAGAAATATTGATTCACATACCGTATTTATCTGATGATAAACCCATGCCACATTAAAAGCCCCTTCCCGCCTTTTAATAAATACACAATTTAGCAAAACTACTTAGTTTTTATCCTTTTGATAACATCTTTTTTTTTACTAATAGCTGAGGCGTCCCACCAGCTTCATCCCACCCCTAAGATGATTACACAACGAAGCAAGAACAAAACACAAGAGCGTAATAACTACACAGAATCTACGTGATGTTTGTGGTAGATATTTTCATAGATGAAACAATGAAGTAACAAATAAAATGAGCAAGGTTGAACGTTGCTACTTTTAAAGCTTCATCCTGAGACAGATCACGCAAGGTGCAAATGGCTAGAACAAAAGACTGTAAAATAATGACGGAAGCATGTAGGTCAGAAATGAGATTTGTGCGCCATGTACAATTGTCAATTACATTTTTTTCCATCCTGGATCTAATATTTTGTTTAACTGGCGGTTGCTTAAATCTTCTAGATATTATGTTAGTAGAATTGCATAATTTAGTTGGTACCAATTAAAAGAACCCAGCTTTTAAACAGATTTATATGCGTTTTATACAGTTGATATTTTTTGCAGAAAATGGTAGATAAAACCACGTGTTTAAAAAAAGCGAAATAATGGCTGAATGTAACTAAAAGTATCTAATTTGTTTCACACAAGGTATTTTAAATGTATTATGTATTTTTAACTACTTATAATGACGCTGACCTGAAAATTTATTGAATTACAGATATGATAAAATTAGCGATGCTGTGTGTAATAAAACTATAATAACTTCTGGTTTCATAAATATTAAAAGTATTAATGTATGCTATTTCAGATTACCAGCAATAGGGAAATTGTATCATTGATGCTAAAATGCTTCTCCCACATTTTCATATTTTTTTGGGGGGGGGGGGAGGGGAAGAAAGATACAGAGAGAGAGATGCATATTTATTCTCTCGCATTTTTCTTCTTGCACTCATGGTATTCACCTTATTGCCCCCTGTTTAGCTGAAGAGCTTTGTCAAAGAGAGAAAAAATTAATAAATTAAATAGTAAATGAAACTATGAAAATATATACCATACTCCTTCAGGGTTTGAATATTGACATTTTCAAGGGAAATGCAGCCTTCAGACTTGTTTTTACGATATTGTCATAGACTACTGGTTAACCAGCTGTGCACCATAATGGGTTGATATTTAGTAGAGCATGCAAAATCTCCCTATGTTATCAGAGATGTTTCTTCGTGTTACATGTTTAGCTCATTGGACCTTGGGCAATGCAAGAGCATGTAGTTGTTGCAAATTAGTTGCGTTGTGGATACACAAATTTTAATGAATAACATTTCTGTATTTTTTTTATAAAGTCCCACTTAATAGACATGTTCTCAGACTAACTGTGGGTCATCGAGTCAATTCATAAAAATTAGATATTACAGGGATGTGATTCATATACATTTAGAATCAGATGAAGTCACAGTGAACTTATTGCCAGCAGTAATGTTTGAAACGTACTGTCTTTATATAAAACTGTTAGATACATTGAGTAATGCAATTTATTTTGTACATAGTTGCATCCTCCCTAGCCACTGCAATTCTTTTAGTACCATTATACCCTGTCATTGGTTTGCCACAGTTTATCTATTTTAGAACGATTGTTCTGCTACTAAAAATAGTATCGTCAAATTAGGATAAGAGTTTTTATATCATAGTTCTGTACAGAGTAAGATATAAGATGTGAGAATCTTTAATATACTGAAATATATGGAATTATATTCAAATGTGGTGGATACAGTAAGAATAGCGTTAGACAGAGGTGTTGCGTGGTAAATAAGGTGTGTGAGAGTAAGTTTGTGAGATTTAATCTCCTCCTCTTACACTCTAAGCCTCTAAGCTAATACAGGGCATTTTGGGATAGGATAGTGTGTATATAAGACGTGCTGGATGGTATAGTTAGTATGTGAGAGTATTTGTACGGCTTGATGGATAATATGTTTCGCTGCTTTCATCCTTCTCTAAGCTAAACAAGGCGTTTTGAATAGTGTGTGTAAGGAGTGTTGAATGATACAGGTGATATTTTGGATATTATGTTTGTGAGATTTCTTCTCCTTCTCTTACATGCTAATCTAACACAAGGCATTTCGAAATAGGAAAGTCCCATTGTCCCTTTTGATTTTGTCCCTCGATTCCTTTTCACCTATTTCAGTGGTAAGTCTCAGTGTCCCTCATTTGTCCCCACATACTACTCACATTCCACCGTTTAAGAGTCAGAAGGACACAAAATATCGCGTCTCTTATTGCAGATTTATCTTTCTTGACCTAAACTAACTTGTGGTTAATATATCAGCTAGGTGGATCATCAATGATACAATCCGATTTCATACATATTATGCATGAAGAAAATAAAAACAAATATGGTACTTACATTTCCAGCATCAAGGGTATTTTTAACTATCGGAGGATGTCTTGCTGCCATTGAAGACAAAGCGAAATCCTTTTCATGGATAGTCGTCTTCTTGTCATCATCAGAACCAAACTTGAATCAAATAATAATAATAATAATAATAATAATAATAATACCTATGGATCCTCGGACACCCGTCTTTGCCTCTAACCCCCATGGTAAGTTATCCCCCATGCGGGCCAAAGATGTTTGGTGACTTTTTTGTTGAGGGGCCGTTAGAGGTGTAAACATACACGTGAGGCGAGTGAGCCAGTCATAGTTGATAGAGTTTCGTACGGCATTCCATGTCCCCACAGTGTAACGAATAAGGTCAAACTGCCCCACTTCCGTATTAGTCTAGTGTGCAGTGATTCTGGAAACTAAAGTCTTAAACAGAGTGAGTGATGATGTACTCAGATAGACATGTCTATGATAGCGATTAATAAAGACACGCTGTGTGAAGATTGCTTTTTTTAAACCCGATTTCTGCTGTCTGTAAATCTGCAACCGCACGGCTTCTTATCTGTGCTTGGAGATGCCTGTGATTTTCCATTTCCTCCAGCTGAGTCTCAAACTCGATCACACTGATTATTTTATCCTCGACTGAGCATTTTCACGTGCACGAGCGATCATTCCAAGCTGGCCTCGAGTTATCGATATTAATAAACAACCGCTGCAAATGGAATACACTCCAGCCAGTTGATCTATGTTGTGGTGCTCCACAGGGGTCTGTTCTTGGACCTGTTCTCTTCATTTTGTACACTCAGTCGCTCTCAAGTGGCATAGATCATCATCCAGTGTCTCACCAATTGTGCGCTGATGACACCCAAATATACATATATCTAGCCACCCAACTGAAAGTGATGCTACCATCCAAGGTGTAGAGAGGTGCATTTCTGATGTGAAATCATGGATGACATGCAACAAGCTGCAGATGAATGATGATAAAACTGAGGCCATTCTGATCACAACACAAAGACTTTCTCATTCACATCCTTTACCTCAAACAATAAATATCAGCAACGCCAACATTAAATTCACACAATCCGTACGAAATCTAGGTGTTATTCTGGATAGTACTCTCACATTGCACCAACAAGTCATGAACATATGCAAGGCTGCATATCTTGAGCTGAGACGCATCAGCTCAATTCGCAAATATCTTTTAGCTGATGCCACTAAAACAATTGTGTGTTCATTAGTACACTCAAGACTGGACTATTGTAACTCAATTCTGTCTGGTTCATCTCAATATCTACTCCAGAAACTTCAAAAAGTTCAAAACACAGGTGCTTGGATCATACTTAGAGTACCACGATCAGAGCACACCTCTCCGCTTCTCTGTACCCTACACTGGCTATCTATTCGATCCAGAATCAAACACAAAATTTGTTCTCTGTGCTACGTTTCACTGACGGACTCCAGTCCAACATACCTATCCGACCTCACGCATGTGTATACACCAGAAAGATACTTACGCTCCTCTTCTGACAATCGTATATTCATTATTCCCACTATGAAAACAAAGTCATATGGACAGCGTTCTTTTGCATAACTGGGCCCAGCAACGTGGAATGAATTGTCCACTGAACTTAGACACAAAAGACACAGTGATCACATTCAAGCTCAAAACTCACTTATTTCGACTGCAAGAACAAACTTAAAGACCTAATAATGTTTCCTACCTGAAATATTCTCAGCATGTTTTTTTATATTTTTTAATGTTTTTCTAATTTCATGGTGTTTGTTTTTGTAATAATATTATTATGTTTTTTTTATCTTATAGGTGTTGTCTAATGTTGTAAAGTGCTTAGAGCTTCTAAAGATTAGGCGCTATACAAAGTCCTCATTATTATTATTATTACCTGATCCAACATCCCGTCGGTAAATTCAACAACCACATGACTGCGGTCAGATTCCATCACTTATACACAGAAATCTAATTTTAAATACAAACACCACATACAGTATAGAAACAACAGGGAAGCATATTATCCCTTCAGGATGCGCGTTGAGTACTTCAATCTGAATTTTATCTCCGACGATTAACAATGCTGAAAATGCAGCTGTGTAAAAATTACCAACTTCACTGTCCAGCCTCAACACAGATGATAATGGCGACACATAATCACAATCGAGATGTCTCTTATTATTTATCAATATTCCTGTTCAATCCCAAAGTACCTTTCGTTCCCGTTATGACTTCCTCCGTCGAGACGATGATGATCACTTTAGCCGTCCAATGTTTGAGGGGGCTGGATCGGTTTGTGGGTGCGCCGTTGGTAGAAAGAGGTCAGTGCGCGCCCTGAATGTTCTATATCAGAGTGGACAGGGGATATCAGCAACTAGGCTGAGTGAGTTGTGTTTGGGTCAACCCACTTAGGGATATTTCCAGTTAATTTTGCTATAGACAGTTTCAGTGCGACCCCACATTTGTTTTGATTGTATGTTTTCTTTTTCGCGGCTGCCTTTTGAATAAGACCGACTTTTTCTTCGTGATAGGACATTATAAATAAAATACGTAACACGTTCAATTGTGAATTTGGGAAATTCTGCGAAGTTTCCACAGAGACATCGCTCACCTTCATTCGACCACAAGCATCCTTCAACAACAGTGTCTTGTCGGAAAGTATCACGGCATAACATTTGTAATTAGCGCCACTGGTGTTACCGACACGTGCATGATTATACATGTCGACAACAAGGGTGTCTGAACAATTCCAAATGCTCCAGTGAAAAGTAATAAATCGGGTACAACGTAGGAATGTGTTGCTGGGAAATTTTTGGGCCCCGTGTCAACGTCTTGATGCCGGTCATTGCTCGACCACAGACTATGCACGGACAATATAATTGGCATCTGCGTACTGCAGCCGAATTTCTTCGAAGGTGTCAAATATCATTTTATTATTTGTCATGTAATTGTCTTGACTGAAAGTTGAAACGACGCCATGGTTCCATTTTATCTATCCCACTGCGGTATTGGCAACGTAACTGGCATTGTGTTCGCGTATCAGTTTTTCCTTCACTTCCACGTACTTGGCAATGTTCTCGAGTATCCGTTTTCCTTCACTTCCTAAAATGCCTCCCATAGAAGGAAAATCCTAGAGGTGTTTTGTAATTACATTTCTATTTTTAATTGATTCGGGTCTCTAGCTGGATATGAGTAATAATGAAAAAAATCTCTCTTGCTTCTATCCAATAATACGGGCGTTCCCATGTCAAATGCTGATTCAAATATCTCTTTGAACTGGGCCATGGTTTATAGATTATTGATTTTATTTAATACCGTGAAAATCCACTCCCCATGGCCAGATTTGCAATCGTTGAATCATACAATCGCTATCGAGAGGCTTCGTTAATGATTTTACAAACAGCAGGTAGCGTTGATTCATTTGATGGCAATGTAACTGGAGCCGTCTTTGGTGCTCAGATTTCTAATCGAAACGCCTAAGCCGATGCGAGCCTAGCTCTTTTAATCGATCCACTGTGGCACTTTTAAACACTAACCCACATCAATCTTGTTTAGCGAGGTCAGAAAGGGCTTTTGGTGCGCTTGCATATAACCCACGAACAACAACGTCACCGAGTACGCAAATTGTTTTCACACATTCATGCACGACTGTCATTGTTGTTGTTATAATTATAAAATGTCAGACCTATCTCTAATGTACAGAGTCATCGACAGTGTTTCACCCCACCCCATCCTACCCCACCCCACCCGACAACCCCATATCCACCACGTGCCCATCTTGATCACCACGGAACAATTAATAATGACGAGCCGATTATTATGGAATGGCAGATACATAGGTACCGCAGGTGTAATCGAGATCAAGTCTCTAGATTCCACAGTGAAAACTCCCCAAGAAAATGTAAGACTGTACAACTACGCCTGTCGTGTCGGAACTGCTCTCGTAACTGCTACTGACAGCGTCACAAGTTAAATAAACCTGCGTCGTTGAAACAAATCTCGCAATGTCGAGTGCCATATGATATGCCACACGCAAGAATAGCTTATCCTCTGAGATGTGGCCAGGTCAGCCTAACAATAATCTTACGGACATTCCCGTGCAATATCCACCTCATACGTTTGAGATTCGATAGCGATGACAGAACTGAATGCGAGCTCCTGAGCACGAATATAAATTTTAGAGTCTTTGCCAGTTACCATCGAAATTCTTTGTTGCATTTCTTCATTGATCGATTATATGTCGTACGCTCCCGAGGAAAGTTCGATAGTATGCCAGTTCGCGCCACTGTCTGCAGAAAACAATAACTAACTGTTCGTGGGCAGACCACCAAACAGATGGGATCGGATATTAAGCCAAATATAATACACTCGCAGCGTGGCCAGTGCGATCTCAAGTGTAAGCGAGTCCCCAGTGATCACAGGTGCAAAAAAGTGACTGGTTTTGTCGATGAGATGGTAATCATCGAGATCTGGGCTGTATTGACATGTTGCACTGAAGCATAGATTTCACTTAAGACGCAAGGCGTCTCAACACTGTTTCCACACGAACCGTCTCAGTTGTTTAAGAATTCGTTGTTAGTGTATACATAATAAATACATTCAACAAGTTCGGGCATCAACGTAAGATATGTGTCTCTGTCCATACGATTTGTGAGCAATCGCTAAAAATGGCTTCAATAATGACTTCCAAGGCATGTTTCCGGGACGAACTATTCCACAAGTATTTCCAATCGACCCGCTAGGTCGATATGGTGGCAAAGTTCACAACCAAGACCCTCTCATTGGTTTAGTTATTTTTCTACCTACTCATGCATTTATTTCTTGCCCGTGCCAGGTGCTTGCTTCCTTTTTAGCCCATTCGGATTTTTCTCACGGTGCATGCGTGGGTGGAGGTGAAGGTGTCAGATGTTTTTAATGCTTTTGTCATTTATCTGGTTTTGCTATGGAGAAACAGGCACAGTACGTTGTTGCTTCTTGTAGAATCTTTCTATTTGTTGTCTATGCAACTCTGATTCTTCTTGCTAAATTCGGGGTAAGTTGTTTTGCTTACCAACGAGCAAATTCCTAATATCTACTTAGTTTTTTCTTCTTGTCTTTCAGTGATTGTGAGAGGTATTCGCGACATAGGATGTTGTTCTGCTGCGTGTTGTTGTGATTGCGGTTTCACTGGTTCTAATTGTAAAAATTCTTTCCATGACGCTTTAAACCATTAGTTATTTCTTCTGTAAATGTATTATACGTTTGCGCTGATTGAGGCCACTGAGCACTAGCAGCTTGTTTCTTTCCCAAAAATTCCCTGAACACCGTTTTAGGTCATCCAACATTCATGTGTTTATCATGTGTGTTTGCTGGTATTTTTATCATGTAATCTTTCTAGTTGGGAAGCATGCTAAGAGCGATACGCATAGGATTTTCATAAATCGCCTGGCAAACTACTTCGTTATAGAAATGAGACTTAGGCAACTCTGACTTGTACAAGGGTTGTTCGTTTGGTATTTTGGCCATTGCCTTTCTGGTGTCCTCATCAAGTGCCTGAGTGCCTTTCTCGAGTATTACCTGGGCCTCTCCAAGCTCTTCACCATCTTCTTTGATTTCCTCAATCGTTTCTGGCAAACACGCAATCGTCCCTGCAGTTGCTCTTGTAGTTTTCTTGATATTCTTGGTGCGTTTAGCTACTTTACGAACTGGGCCATAGCTTCTTCTATTCCCGTAGGCGCTATCACTTGTTGTACGGTTGCTCAAGCAGCCTCTTTAATATCCTTGGCACGTTCGGAAATTTCGTTTCTGGGCTTAATCAGCGGTGAAAATGTTTGTTCAATCCCGGCTGTAAGAACCCGTCCGTCGCGAGTGTAACATATTTTGGGTCTTACTTTGCTGCCTAATTTTTGAATTAATTCTTGCTGTTCATTGCGTAGTCTTTCTTATGATTCTATAGTATCGCTGTCGAATGTTTATTTTATTCTATAGGATTGTTTTTTAAATTGACTGTGTCTATGTCAAACGCGTTCGTGTGAGACACATTCGTTGCAAACCAGCATGATACCTGCGTGGCCCAAAAGTCGAATTAATCGTGAGAAAACTATACGAATTCGAAGAATTCCGCGTAAACATGACTACGAAATGCATCCCGCATGTGGTCAGCTGCGCATCATGGTCAAGTGAATGCCAGGAAATATCAGCATGTTACAGTTGTCAAGGATCACTTTTGGCACATGCGCGTATCGCTGAGTAAAATAAATTACGACCGCGTTTTTATGCCGTCCTCATGGAATATTTGTGCGGCAATGTCTTGACTCTCGAGCATCGCATCGTCGTTCACCACCAGCTCGTTTTTGTTGGCGTCCAAATCGTCAATGTTAGGTGCTGAAAAAAATGAATGGCAGCATTGTTACCTGTTCTTAATGCTTTGTCAAGATCTTTCAGTACGTTTTAACATGGTTGATCATTGGCCTATAACGCAATCACGTACAGCCAAACCCAGTTTAACCATCGTACAACCATATTCATCAACAGTTGTGTTTTATCGGATCCAGAAGACCCAATGACCAGTGCCCGAACTGAGTTTGGAAACACGGTTCTATCACCATGCTTGACCAGTCTAGGTGTTACTTGTGAAATGTAGTTTTTGCTCTTTATAAGGTCTTTTTGTGTGACGTGATTGAATCATTGTCGGTCGTTATCTCTTCATATTGCGTGAAATGGGCTAAAACACGTATCAGAAATCCAGTTCTAGCTCAAATACGTAATGGACAAACAGCGGTTGCGGAGACATGTGCTCGATGTAGTGCAAAGAAGTTCATGTTTGTATGTTTCAATTTAAAAGCAAAGGTCACCGGCGGCGGTGACATCAAGGCTGCTTTAACAAAGTTACGAGCGACACAGTGGAGTAAATATCCCGACAAGAAGCATATTTGTAGCTACAATTACTGTGGACCTGGATCTACGAATCGATTCTCACAAGCAAAAAAAAAAAGGACCATTGAAGCACCTGTCAATTGCATGAAAGCGATGTGTTACCGATATGACCTTGGATACCAAGAATCCAATGATATCCTTGGACGTCAATGCGCCTAAGTGGATCTTATTAATGACCGGAATGTGATTAATCCAACATTGGAAGAACGAATCGCATGATGGGTCATCAAAGGAGGCATGAAAGACAAGAATGCACCCGAAGGCTCTGCCTCTAGCGGTGGATAGCGTCCACTTGGAGGCAGACAAAAGTAAACCTGTATAATAATGGACATAAAGATCCGCACATTCTCCAAAATATACTACAGCCCGCTAGGGTAATGGAGAGTAAAAGCCGCCTTGAAACAGTTCGTCAGTGCGGTCAAAGTCACTCATGAGAGCATGGTTGGCAGAGGATGGTTGGCCAAACAAGCGCTGTTGCAGCTATGAACAATGAAGTCACATGACGTGATTAAAACAAGCCAATGCAAATCGAAAAAGACTGTCACGAGATGACCCGCCTCCAATCAGAAAACGATTTCACAACCAACACTGCTACAACTGCTCGAAAGAAGGTTGTTCAGTATTTGTTTGCACGTGGATAATTGGAAGGCGGACAACGACACCTTGCCACTGACCCAGTATAGTCCGTATTTCGTTCACCATTCAGGAACGGATCGATACCCTAAGAGAACCAACCCGTAACTCACTGGGGCCATCATCATTTGGTGGACCAAAACCTCGCAGCTGTGCATTAATGCGAGATGAATTAAAAGTCGTCTCAGCAGACACGTAGCTGACACCTGGATTTTTGTTGACACGTTAACCAGTGTCATTCCCAAAATCGCGATAACCATACGCGTAAGCGGTGGGGAGTATCTATGGCTTGGTATTCAGAGGGAACAAACTCGCCTTGGTGCATCAGTATACGCATGCCCATGCGATGGTTCTTCTTGGATTCGATATCATTTGCCGAGTGCACGAATTCACGACGGTCTCTAAGGCATTACAACTACAGCTCTTGTTTGATATCTTTCTACACAATCACTCGTTAAACTCCCTTAGCTTTTAAAATCTTCTTGAAGCCAGTCACAATCGAATACAATTTGGGCACAGTCCCACATACTCTTCGATTGGTTTATCTGAGCAATCTTATTTGAACTTGCCAACCACATTTTTATTGTCGTTAGTAAACAAAGAATGTCTCTCGGCTTCTTGATAGTATTAAATTCGTTGACCAAAAATGGCTGTATCATGTCTGCGTACACGTCATCGGTGGTGATGTTAATCAGCAGGGAATCAGTATCGGTGTATTGCATCCTGACCCGACCCTGGTAAAATGGTTTGATATTGTCATAGTAAAACTCGTACAGGAGCAGCTTCGACAAGTCCAACACAAATGATCCCACATATATTGGTTAAGTCAGTTTGAGTTCTGATTATTTACTGCGAACGGAAGAGATTTCCGAACTCAACGGTCGGTCTGTAATGAGCCTTCGAAGTATGTCTCCTGCTAGCTATTTTCACGGACATAATACGTTTGCGCAGATTTTCCATGGTTTTCCCAAACACAGCATTGAACATGAGTTTGAAAAAGTCCTTCTCAAAGTCATTGGTGGCCTTTGTGCATAGATCCGTATTCATCTGAATGTACGGAGCCATCCAAGCTTGAGAGATCTTTGTCACACGCATACCCAGTCGGAAGTACAACTGCAGATTTCCCACGAACAGAACATATTTGTGTTTGGTCCTGAGATTCTTGACGAGGTTGGTTCATTCAGACTCATCCATGAGCACTGACATGGGGACAACTTCGAACCGGACACCGACAGCGTTTCTGAGTTCAGCGGATAAGCGTTGTCATTCGTGCATTTGCTCGGGATATTCCAGGTCGAGTTCAAAGAAGTATCCGTAGTCACTGTGAATGTTGTGATTGTGCACATCTTTTTGTAGTTCAGTTGTTAAGGATCGATCCACTTAAATCCACCCACAGTTCATACAAATTATAGGTATCGAGATACATTATGTAACTGTTGGTTTCAGCTGGGTTATACCCGGACAGGCTAGGGTTGATGGCACGAGTGTAAATGTGACTTGACATGGATATTCCACCACGAAATAATCATTTAATAAACAGATGCTGGTCAACGTCAGTGAGCGATTCCATTTCGATTTTGGTCTTGGTCATTTTGGTGATTGGCGGGATCGAGCTTGTAAACGTATATGGCGGTGTCACGAAATGCCTCATAAACGCAGGCGAGTAACACCATACATCCGTGCGCATAAACAGATCGTGATAGTTACCGACGTTTTTGCACGCCAACGCAGGCCAAACATTCCTTGTACTTTCGTAGTCGGCGGCGAAAATAACTTCACGTGGCATCGATGAATAAAACGCTTCAATCGCTGTCAACTGATTTTCGGCAAGTTTGTTCCAGTTGTTCATGTACTCGTATTGATACACCCCCTTTTATCGGGATCCGGTTCATGTTTGTTGGACAGTATCGACAAGTGGTTTTTAAGTTCACTGCCGTCAGATTGCTTGCTAACTTCTCAAGCGACGAATTCATAAACTGGATCGAAACAATGAACTACAATTGTCCCAGCCCAAACTTCATGTATTTTTCTAAGTTGTTGGGGATGACACTAATCGGTAAGACACCGTTGTCATTGCTTGCATAAGCATGTGGTCATCGTATCCACGCAAGCTATGAAGCACCACAGAAATGTTTGTTCTGTTGCGATAAATTCTCAGCAGCAACGTGCACGAGTTGTGTGCGGCTCCTGTGCACGAGCCAGTGAGCTTTGACACTCTAAGCACGAAATAGGACTAGTGGATCTGATTTGCCATCACGCTGAACCACAACATAATAAAACTCGCATGGAATTTGTTATGCGACTTGCACTGTCTGGTCGACGTCAAGCGCATCTGTGTCTTTGTTAGCAGAGCCGGTCGCATTCGAGTCTGTACAACCAGAGATTTTTACTACAACATTCAAGAATTCGAAATCCTAGTAGATGATATACAGGACTTTCATCTTTCGCTGCACAGCAGTAAATTTGACAGTGTTTTTTGCCAGGCTCGGGCATGCGTGTGCGATGTGGTTTTTCATTGATACCGCCGCAGTAAAAGTCGTGAATTGTGAGGAGTTATTGAGTGTTAAATACATGAATGCAACGTCTGCATGGATATTCTTATGCGCAGGCTAACTGTGTCGGCTAAGCTGCCGGCCAAGATTTTTTATCCATACGTAGTGCAATACCGAGTTTTCATTTCACTCAGCAGCATCAAATCAATTTGGGTTTCGCCGTTCCGTCTATGGGGAGAATGTGTCAGTGGATAAAAGCCTTTGTCATAAGTGATACCTGGGTTAAGTGTTTCAAATTTCTTCAGTGTTGCTTTGATCACTTGCACGAGAAATTCCATATCATCAAATTTGATATCTGCCAGGTGTTGCTATATTTTCAAGGCATGTCTTGATTGTCACTGGCCTGGTATAGCGTCGACAAAATCTTTTATTCAAAACAACGATTATCACAATGTTTTCCACTGATCACTGATCTTGGGGGGACCAGGTTTGATTCTGCTAAGTAACTGGATCCACGAACCAGGTAAAACGGCGAGAGATGGACCTCGACCTGGCGACATCTTTCGAGAGTCCATCCCATGTCTGCACTGGTGTATTTCTATAGCATTTCGAGAATATTTCCAACGCCGCTGATAATTACATTGATGTCTTTTCGATTCAGGATCACGCAGGTACCACTGTGAATCCACGGAAAAGTAGTTTTGGATTCATCTTTGTCATAACTAGGCGGAATAACCAAATGAGCACTGCGGACAATGTCTGCATTGATCCCAGCGTGACCAAAGTTTTGTAACACCGCTACGATTCCAGAAATTATATTTGTCAGAAGCTGTCGAGCGTCTTTGTCTGGTGTGTCGGTGGGCTGTCGCAGTGGCAGTAACACCGGTGGTGGTGGTTGTGAAAGTTGTGAATTCAGCGCAAAGAGGTCTCAATAAAATTCAAGATTGTCTGCTTTTCTCATACGCCTATGTATGTGCATACCATGCTGCCGTGCGAGTTGTCATAGTTGTGGTACTGTAGGCATACTTGCACTAAGGGGAGGCAAAGAGTCTTTTCAATTGGGAAAATTTGTCACGGGTTTGTTTAAATATTTATATTTTGTCAGGATCAAAAACTGCGATTTCTTCAATCCTGGTGATTATTTCACCTATTTCTGCTGTTGTGATATATGTTTGTGTTTGTGTTTGGGCAGCCACATGCGTCTGTGGTTTTGATATTTGTCTGCGCAATTTGTAGTACTCCCCAACTACACAAGGCTGATTTCACTCCGATTCTACATTCAGGAAGGGTCGTGCCACTAAGCCTTTACGTAATATTTGCGCATGTGTTCTACAGTACTAGTAATGGCATGATCTGCCACAGGATTCGTATTTTCCAGGCAAGTTACTATGCATGTTTTGTCCCAATGCCTAGGAGCTTCTGGGTTCCATTGACATGGGGGCTTCGTATTAAAATACGTCCTAGCGTTTATCTTATTGACAAAAACATTGCTGCATTTTATATTAGCAGCACTCCCACTCATACCTTCTATAATGAACACGAAGCTGTAAGTAAATCCTTGCTAAATAATTGATCACGCATATCTCACGAAACATTCTGGGTTGTTGAGTAAAACATCTTTCAAAAAAGGGTTTGCCTCAAGAAGCGCAAATGAGTCATCATCGAGTACGACAGCAACATAAAATTTTGTTGGCCGACTGCCGCATTTACCCAATAAAGTTGAACCTTCCATCGTGAATTTCATTCAATTTTTGCATGAGGAGAGTGTACAGAAATTGTATGATATACTTGCGCTGCCTCTCTCTTTCAGCGCGGCAATGTGCTTTGTAAAAGAAATTGAGTTTGGATGCCATTTTTATACTTATGGCCCTGAAGTATGTATAATTAGCCTGCTCTGAAACATGTTCGTCATGACAGCTGGAGTAGGCATCTCTAAAAATGTCAGACTCATTGGGTGAATTATTAATATCCCTCTTATTTTGTGGCTATTTTTTCACGCATTATATCCTGCAATTCTTGCTACCCCAATTTATTCCTTTCCATTTCTAAGACCGTTCCCATGTTAACCAGTTGATCAAAAATATTCAGGAAAAATTTCTGAGAATGGGTATATCATCTTCTGTGCCTCTTTAATTAATCTGTATGGCGAATTCAGTTGATGTAGTGTTTTCAATTTTTCTCCGACATCTTTGATAATCCAGTTTTATTGGAAAACTAATTCAATTTTTATAAACGCTAGCAAACTCGCTCAAAATAGTTTGACAGTCTATTACTTGTGTATGAGATATTTGTATACATTGTATGGCCCCATCATGTTTTCATTTTAAAATTATAATATTTAGTGTGTACGCAATGCTGTAAAAGAAAATCAATACACAACCTCTATATGTAGTATAGTTACGATTAATAATGTCATCTAGGCACATAAGACTGCAGCGTGGGTTTATTGATTGAAAGCTTAGACTTGCCTGTCTGGGTACATCATCACTCACTCTCTCTGCAGAAGTTTCAACAATCACTGCGGCCTAGAGTAGTACGAAAGTGGGTCTGTTTGATCTTATTCGATACCCTAATGAGGTAATCGTACGAGACTCTAACCCACATGACTGGCTCACTAGCGTCACTTGTCTTTACACCTCTAGCGGCGCCTCAACAAAAAAGTGATGAAATATATATGGGCCGTGTTAGAGAAGACATGTGGTTAGAGGCAAAGACGAGTGTCCGGGGATCCATATGTAGCGAAGAAGGCAACAACAACAAAAAATAACTTTGGTATAGTAGATACCTCTTGATTTCGTCCTTTAACTAATTTGAAATACTGAATAATTTTCGTTATCTTTTTAATTAAATATCCTAATTATAATGTCCCATTCTTACGACTTATTTTGGTCTTCAAATATAGATAGATATAGATATATATAATAGATATATAAAGAACAAAGACTTACCTGGAAGTGTGCAGAGGTTTGATAGGATCTCTCATCATCGGCAGCTGAAAAAGGAAACTAAAAAGAATAGAAATAGACACTTCATATATTTTAAATATTGATGCATATTTGAAGAAAATTTTCGACTAGTTTATATATTTTACTTTGTATTTTTATTCCCAAATACAGATCCCCTTTCGAAATAAGAGTGGTTCAGAAAACATTTGAAGACACTTACACGTCAATGGTCTTCAGTGGCAGCACGATGCGGGCAAATGCTTCATGACGCCATACAAAGAGTGCGTTGTCGGGAGTTTTTTCCTGCAGCTGAGATTTTCATAGAATGTCACCATGACCTTAGCGTAAGGGAGACATTTTTTTCACAACGCTTATATTTAGTTAGGAATAGGGAATCTGACAACTGACACAGCTACTGTTCTCTGTTGCAAAGTAGAGCCGCCACTAAAGAACATTGCCCTACAGCGAATCCAATCCTCGTCCCACCACAACTGGTCTTTATAACCGATCATAAAATTGTTCAACGGAAAATCTTTTTTAAAAATAATAATGATATAAATAAAATGTTTATTTGATTTTCACAAGTGAAACCGAGTACGTGCACTTGATCTAACTTGAAATGCCCAGTTCCAACTTCAGATGTAAGGAAAAAATAATCACTGTAATTTTATACAGATGCCTAACCAGGAGTTGGATTTGAGAATGTAGAGGTCAAACGTATCAAAGTAAAAATATGCATTCTCAAGAGAAAGGCACATGCTTTCACAGTTCTGAAATTTAGGTATAGAGAATGAGACTGGTTATCTGTTAAATTGTCTCAACAACAACAAAAAAAAACACAATTAAAATGTATTGGTTTTAAATAAATTACCCTATCTGGAACAGAGTTAGTTACGGACGTAATTCAAACTTTTCAACTTTTAGGCAGATAGTTCTTCATCGTTAATGGTGAATGTACATGAATCCTAACAAAGGCGTATTTCTTTTGAGCTATTAAGGAAAAACTAATAATTTACCATTAACTACGAATTTCTTGAGGGGATCTAGTGTAAACGGTTGTTTGCCTTCTGCGTTTTTTATAATTGTGTTTATTTTCTTTTGGCTTTCATGAAAAAGTGTAAAATATCTTCTTAAGTTTAATACCTTTGTGCTTATGTCGCAAATACGCTTGTATGTATGTATGTAAAAATATATGACTGTATAAATATAAAATTATGCAAAGACTGAGTGAAAATTACCTCAATATGAATATGATACGATTTGAATTTCTACAGGTTACAACCTGCCTGGATGTTCCAGTACTCTTGTACAGGATTCTGATACGACATGATACAACAGTTGTCGAGAGGTCAATTTATTTTTTTATACGGTGACCATTATGTTCTTACTTTTGAAAATTGTTGGCACAATAACACTCCGTGCGTACTTTTGTAGTTGATTTGCATTTGCATACTCATTCCTCTCATCCGCTTGGCTTATCGGTAGTCCTTGAGCATGTAACCTGAGAAAAAGTTTTTTTTTTTTTTAAAGTATCAGTTTCAAAACTTGAAGAGAAACGAGAACTAATACCATATGCAATTTTCCCTTTATTGGTATACCCTCATTTAGCCTGTATCGATAAAAGGAGGCCTAAATTAAAGTTGTAAATGTTATCCTATTCCCCTAAAATTAGACGACTTCATAATCAAACCGGCCATTAAATTTCGCTGATATCTGGTATATTATGACTGCAAGTGTCAAAACTAAATTTGTGTAAGTCTTTTTGTTCTTATTCCGCAAAAACAACCGGCCTCGAAACTAAACAGGTAAAGATATTTTATCGACATATTCTACCTCTGAATGTAATTAGAAAACAAAGATTAACGGCAAGGGCGAATTATATTCTGTTCAATTTCAAAAATTTGTATTTTCTAATATATTTGAAAAGTTTAATCTTAAAATAATATGAAAATAGAACAATAATCAATAAGAAATGAGTCGGTGATGAAAAAGTTGGGAAGATGTGAATGCCCAAGCGTCATAACATTTAGACCTTTGTTTAATATGAATCTTCGCATACATTTCAATGCAAAGTTGCATTATAACCTTGCAATTTTTAAAATTTACATTTTCAACTTTACTTTTAAATTGGTATTATAGCGCCAATATTGTGATGACGTAACGTTAATCCCCACACATGTATACTACAGACAAACTGCTGATGAGGACACAAGTCTTTCTATAGACTGGTGTCGCAAAATTATAGACAGCCAGAGGATCATTTGACATACAGAAGTGGAGATAAATAAGATGCGATTATCTTTCGTATAATAACTGTTTAAAATACTCAATTAATTATAATTAAACATTTTGGGGAGAAAAAAAAACTAATTTACCACACATAATTACGATAATTCTGCTACAAGATAAGCTAGGGAACTTAGAGACACACATTTTTTAATTCATTCTCTGCTGGATATATACATACTTTTCTTGCTCCCTGATTTTAGCCAATGCAGCCTCGCCTGGGGAAATAGTCCTGGGTCCAAAACTATTGACTGCTGTTGTTTCAAAATTATTTCCAACTAAAAAGAAGATTTACACAGCAAAGAGGTTGTTTTTAAAAAGTAATACTGCTTTTTTTTGCCATATAAAAAATTATAAGAAATATCGATATAATCTCCAGTAGAAACCTTGTAAATATATCAGTATTAGAACATCTAGCATTGCAAAAATCATTTAAACAACTTTACCTATAAGTCTCGTCATCAAATTATCACCTTTTAGAATTGCATGGATGAAAACATGATGATGCATGTATGCTGATTCTTAATTGAATAATGTACGTCGCAAATTTTGAAAAGCTTAACGGTCGTTTGCGAATCTGGTAAGGAAATCAAACATGCGATTTGTTCATTGCTTTGCATTATGTACAATCGATCTTATGTCGTGTATGTGATAAAATTACTAAATTTGCACTGATTTGATGACGATATGATATATTCATTTTGGAGTACCACTGTCCGTGAAAAGCAGTACCTTTATCATTATAATCCCCGGAGCGAAAGACATGGGAGACTTTATCCATGTTCTTCATCCGCATATTGGTGTCGGAAGCTGTCTCGCCCGTGTCTTCTAGATTGTTTTCTTTGGCGAATGCTGGAACGCTCTGTCCATACATCCTCTGCTGCTCGCTGATCAGGCTGTTCACAGTTATAAAAAAGTAGTGTGTGTGTGTGTGTGTGTGTGTGTGTATATATATATATATATATATATATATATATATATATATATATATATATATATATATATATATATATATATATATATATATATATATATATATAAAGAGAGACAGACAGACAGACAAACAAACAGAGAGACATATTGTTATGTATATGTTATTTATATTTTATTTGCATTGTTTGCTTTTTGTATCAATTATACGCCATGGGTTATGTAAGCATTACATTTTGTAGCTGACCTTGTCCAATATAATTTTCATTGTCTACCTGACAAGAATCATTGACTTTTTTTATTCTGTTGTTGTTCTTGTTGAGTTTAATTATAGTGGCGTGCGCACAATTGTGCATGTGCCACATTTTTCTGACTGCACCGCAACCTGCTAGTTGTTCCTGGGGAAGGGAATGGTGCCACCTCCCCCAGGCTTTTATGGGTTCAAGGAACCCTGATAGTTTTGCCTCAGTTTGTGGGTCCATAAAGGTCCCTTACGGTTGAATGGTTGGCTGTCATTAGTGGGAAGGAGTGCTCGGGAACGGTCCTGGTTGCTTCATATCGCTGGTTTCTTGTTGCATTTGTCTTGTGTTTCTTGCGGGGTTTTTTTTTTGGGGGGGGGGAGTTGTTTATTTTTTCTCAAAATGTTCTTAAAAAAAGGGGAGGTGTTCTATGCTGTTTATAGAGGTTGTTAGTAGAAATCATGTATGAAGAGAGATTTTCAAGGTTATTATGGTATTACTAGTCGAGGTGTTTAGTGTGTGCTTCCTACGTTATGTTATTTATAAGTTTTTAGATAATGCCTCTTTAAGTTATTTATCTGTTAATGTTTTCTGAGATTGAATATTATTTATACTTTATTTAGGAAGAGACCGGAGTCCTAGCCGATTACACGGTTCATTAAGGACATCTAGGACCGGAGTCCTAGCTGATTATTCGGTTGACATCTAGGACATCAGATTGTGCGGTTTCCTTAGTTTTCGATAGATGTTTCATAAGTGAAATATTTATTAAAATTTGTATAAAATTGAATGATATGTTATCGGTTTTTATGTGGGGGCTTCTAAATTTATTTAGCTAGTTACTGGGTCTTTTGGTTTTGTGGGGATAGTAATTATATTTTGTTCCTAATTCCTGCTGAGTCTATGAATTTATCTATATTTTTATATGTTGATTGTTTCTTTTTATTAGAGTCGATAAGTAACTCTGGGTATGTGTGTGGTGATCCAATCTCTTTTTGGTTTTTGATAAATATTTTCCTAGCGGGCTGATATTTTTGGCATATATTGAATACGTAGTGTAGATCTTCGGTGGTGTGGCAGTTAAAGCAGTTAATGGTTGCTGGTTTGGGTCCTATAAACCTTCAAAAACTGCTTACTAGTTTAGTTTTTCCAGTTATTATCCTGTTTATGGTTTTCTGTTCTAAATAGGTACCCTTAGATAGCTGTATGTTCCTATCTACGTTTTTGGGGGGGTTACATGGTGCTTTTTACCTTTTGTGGAGGAGTTCCAAAAATCTTGCCATTCTGTAAACAACTAATATATAGTTTACAATTCTCATTGAGTGTAAGTTAAATATTAGGATCATTATCATAATCTGAGTCAAGGACATACTGCTTATCATATTCTTTAGCATAATTTTTACTAACAGACCTTCTAATTATAAAATAAATTGTTCTAGAAATGAACGTTTGATCGTCATCCGGATACTTCTTTTTGGTCTTAGTTTTTAATATAATCTTGTTTACTGGAAATATTATTTATTCCTGCGATAACATCTGGCCAGAAATCGTCTGTATTTTTGCATTTAGATTTTAATTTAGGTGAATCGTTTATTCTTCTCTTGAATTACAAATTTAAGTAAAACTAATAAGATTAAAATGTTCTCTAAATTGTATTAAAAGTAATTTTTGATTAAATTATATTGAATGTAATTTTCTATTAAAATATATTAAAATTAAATCATTTATTTCCATATTACAATTATGTTCTATTTAATAAAGGTTTTGCCCTTATGAGCAAAAGGCAAAACTCTCTATACATTTCCCTTGTATCATAAGTCAGCAAAAAGCTACACTCGGTAAGTTGTGAGATAGACGAACTAGACAAATACCAAAGATTCCTTCTAGATGGGTAAATGAGCTGATCTGGCAAAATTGTCTGCCTAATGACGTACATAAACCCAGACGATAGTCTGTAGGAAACGATGGAGCCTCACTTTGAGATTATGTCGAAACACAAGAACTATACGTATGACCATATTTGGCCATGTCCTAAGAAACTGGTATAAAAAGCCTCGATCTGCGGATACACCAGTCCATTCGTCAGAATCTCAAAGAGTCTTGTGTCGTTACAGGTAAGAGTATCGTCTATGTACAATTTTTTGTATATAGTATAAGGATTTTTATATTTAAGATGTTAATCTAATATCAGTACGTTGCAACATTGAATATTTCTTTACTATTCTTTAATATAATGTTTTGGAAATTTTAATTGTTTGACGAACTTATATTTACTTGTAATTATAGTATTGATAATAGTATTAAAAAAACAATGTTCGCTACCAACTTCATACTCAGTAATAGTTAATTTAGAAATAAAATACCCTTTAAATAGTATAGTTTAATATGTTGACATTTTAGATTAAATTTAGTAAACTATATTTCTATTAAATTATTGCGGTATAAGTCTGAAACACTGAATTTTAGATTCTTTAGCTATCGTAAATTTATTCGATTTATTCTGTAATTTAAGTTTATGAAGATTGATGTTGGAATGTTGATCATGTAATGCAATTTTATATGTTGAGAATTTTAATAAAGTCCATTCTTCAGAATCTCAAAGAGGCTTGTGTCGTTACAGCATCCCGAAGTACCCTCGCATCGCCATATTCCCCAGATGTAGCCATATCTTCGTTGTCAAAGTGACACCTCTTTCAAGAGAGCTTGAACTTCTTCTTCCTTTCATAGGAAACAGCATTCCTAAGAGTTTATGAGACTAGCAGTCTCGTAAAAATAATGTTTTTGGAATGAGACATTAACTTGGAATTATAGTGAATTCCATCAAGTGCTTGTTGGATTGTATTATTGCGATTCATGAAAAGACTGTTGCCACATCATTAAAATTCAGGCCACTGGTACATTAATACATTAGAGACTATCAGCCAGTACAGGCACAACAACACCCTCAGCGTTAGAAATTAAACGGAATACCAGTAAAGTTTATTCAGAACTTTATTCATTAGGACTTGTGTTTGAAATTCTAGGATTATTTGGGATTTAATTCGCAATACCGTGCGTTATTTTTACATTTTCACTTTGTATTCTAGGGAAATAAATTATTTGTTGAATTTTACAAAATTTGTTGGTTTTCGTTCTTTTCTACTAATTATTTTAAGACCATACAGTCGTAATAATAGATACGTTGGTACATAGAGATAACCGTTGGAGACAGAGAGATAGAAAGGTGGGTAGATGGATAGGCAGATAGACAGGTAGGTAGATATGTAGATAGATATATCCAAAGAGTGATAGATAATCACATATACCAAGCAAATGTTAGAGATAAGACTTAAGTCTGGACAGAACCTTGAATGCAAGCAGGTGACAGTAAATCAATAGGCAGTAATCTAGGTAGTGGTAAAATGTTTATATCTTAACTACTGCCATTTTTTTTCCCTCAGGCCGAATCAGAAGTTGGCTAATATGTAAACTTTTGAGAAAGCTGTCACCCCTCATTAAATATAGAATGAGTCGAAGAACCAAGTGAGCTTAAGAAAATGTATACGAGTCAGAATTTAAAAAGCAAAAATAAAATAAATGGAGGGTGGTAATTATGATATTTTGAGAAAATTGATCGATTAAATCCATGCTGATGGTTAAACGATATTGCTTTAAGATAATTATACCCTTTTTCCATAAAATAAATTTTTTAAGAAGCTATATCTATCGTCCCCGTTGTTTTAAACACTTTTTTAATTTAAACAAAACAAAATACCAGAATAAGGAATTACCTTGTTTATAAAAGATTGAATAGATTTGATAATTAGATTTATATTGTGAGACTTGTCGTATGTATTCTTTTAGCGGCACATATACACTTATTTTCTTGTAATTATTGTTATTTTTTAAATTTTAAGCGGATACACTCACCCGTCAGCGTCACTTCCAAACATAATATAGGTATCCTTCTGGCGACTGAATTTAGGATCTATGGGCATTTTCATAATGGCTGTCCTCATTCGGGGATACAAGGGCGCTGAATTGGTCCTTAACTAAAAGGAGTCAATTGATTCTTTCAGTGGGTCCTACTAAACACTGCTAAAACATACAAAAATAGACAAAGACACGCAAGACCTACAAATACACGCAAAGACAGACAAAGACAGATAAAGACATACAAAGACATGTTCACAGCAGTTCAGTTAAATTAAGGGTGACAAAAGCTACATAAAGTCAATTTTTAAAACGTATCTTTTTTAGTTTGTCATGGAATTACATACTAAGTAAGCGAGAAAAGTTATATGCATGTATTTGGCATTTTATTTTGAAATAAATTCAAGTTTTTACTGTTTATGATAACTTTTGTCATTCATTTAAACCTTACCAAAATAGAAACAGTACAAAAGTTGAATGTGGTGGCAGTTTACATAATAAACACAAGGTAATGTCTGAAACTAAACAAATTTAAAATGACTAAAAAAGTAGTTTGATATTAATAATTTATCACAGATATTAAGAAATTTAAATGCATAGTAATATGAAGAAATTTAAATGCATAGTAATATGAAGAAATTTAAATGCATAGTAATTTGAAGAAATTTAAATTCATGGTAATATGAAGAAATTTAAATGCATAGTAATTTGAAGAAATTTAAATGCATAGTAATTTGAAGAAATTTAAATGCATGGTAATATGAAGAAATTTAAATGCATAGTAATATGAAGAAATTTAAATGCATGGTAATATGAAGAAATTTAAATGCATAGTAATATGAAGAAATTTAAATGCATAGTAATTTGAAGAAATTTAAATGCATAGTAAAATATATAAGTAATATACATAAATATAGATATATGCATACAATTGTACAAGGTATGTTAGATTTGTTTTCAAATATAAAAATTAAATTTTTGTTTGCGTCATTATTTATGCTTAATACATTTTAAAGTGTAGTTTGCTAAAACATCATATTGTTACTTCCTAAATTGTAACGAGGTGTGAACATAAGTCTATTTCATCAGTTTATTTAATTTCAGTGCATTATCACTAGAAGCAATCACACACTAACATTTTAGTTTAAGTAACTCTTTCAAATTTATATTTTTTTCGTAACTAATATACTACTTGTAGTTATTTACAATTCGATCTGAAAAATCTTGGCGAGCTCAATACATTTGCGCTGCCTTAAGATATATTACGCATTTGAGTCTACTTTCTTGGGCTTCGACAGGAATAACATCTTGGACTCTAGGCTGGGCTTCATTGTCAGTCTCGCTAATTCGTGTACGGTGTATGTACCATCTGCAGAAGTCAGTGAACGCTTTTAGACCAATTTTCCAACCCGTGGGAACTTTTGATATAGTTTCATTTTCTCTTCTTCTCTATTCGTGTCCAAATTAATTCTTCTTATTTTTAGATGAGCGTATGTCTTAGCTATACTGTAATTTGCCGCTCCATATCATGCTCGTACCACATCCACCGTTTGGATTTTAACTAATTCATAGATTTTCCATACTATAATGTCTGTCCTTTTCGGATCACAGTCTATTTTGATTTTCAAACAATTGTTCTTACTTTCTATGTTATTGTTCCTCACAATTCTTCTGATTTCTAAACTACGTGTTCTGCCAGTTTATTTTGTACGTGTTTCTCATATTACGCTAAGAGGTCAGAATGACCATTTTCTTGTAAGGTATTTTCAGTCATGAATTTCTTTCGTTAAACATGGTGGAAATGCGTTATCTCGAGAATGTATTATTTCCACCACATAGGGTCTTTTTTCCCCATGCACACGAGCCTTGTAGTTCTGGCATTGTTTAAATCTATTGAAGATTAAATTGAACAGTTCAAGTCTGGGTCGGTCATTTTACCATTTGTTTTCCTTGGTGTTTGCTGCTCGACATAATTCTTAATGTCTTTGATAATTCTGGGTCAGTTCTAACATACGGTTCATAACAAATTTTAACACTTCCATGAAGGACTTCAGTGTTTTCATACTCTCCTGTGTATTCAACAGTTGCGACATTTCGATTCCCTTTCAGGTAGTCTGACAAGCCCTCAATCTGTTTTATCCGTTTTTTGTACTGTTGTTGACGCTTGAGTACCGTGTAATATCTGCGAACGGTCACAATTTCTGTTAAAGGAAGTTATGGATCAAGGAGCTTGAGAATTTTAGTTCCCTTTCTTCTTTGTTCTGTGTATAGCAATCCATCTTTAACAATCAAACGACAGAGGCAATACTGAGTGTCACCTTCTTTCAACAATAACTTTGTTTTAACTTTTCTAGACTTTTTGTAGTCCCAAGTTCTGTAATCATCCTAATACTTTAAAGTTTGTTTTGTCACTTATTCTCTTTAAAATATCACTATTAACAGGAGCCACATAAACGTCTTCTTTGATACCTTTATAAACTTTCTCAAGTCTTTGTATATCATTAAATACAATGTTCAAAACATCAGGATATGCTGGAAGTTTACCGCCAGGTAAAGAATGTGTGCCGGGAATTGTGTATTCAGTATCTTTCGCATTATTTCCATTTTGACTCACACACTCTATTTAACTGATGACTCATCTGTTGACCAAATGTACTGTCATTGACTAAATCATTATTGTCAGTAGTGTCACAAGACATTGTCCTATTGTCCAAGATCTCATGTGCTGAAGCCATCATTTTACTATCATTGATTGTGTGTTCCCTGATAACGGAGTTAACTTGGCATTCATCGATTGTGTGTTTATTGATAACGACATTTATGCACAAGTCTAATCACAACCCATTTCATTTATTTCATCGAGAGGTTTTGACAGGGTGCTAACTTTACCAGCTTGAACACTTATTAGTTATAATCTTTGCTCCAATGAATCTAGCGGTACGAAATGATTTGGTAACCAGAGACTGCCTCTTTGTGACCCCATCTTTCTCCACATAATGGACAACGCATCTAAATCGGTAATCTTATTTCTAGAGTCATGTGGTCTGGAGAGCAATTTTGCCTGGAAGTGTTGCTTTTATATCTCATTTCAATGTTCCGCTTCTCCACGCGCTTACAAAAGAGCACCGGGTTGAGCACACATAATCGCAGAATCTTCAAATAATGGAAAACACAACACGAAGTCTTTGCTGCAATCCTGTGTAATAATTTATGTTTAAAGCCATTTCAGTACACGTACCAACCCTAATTTCAGTACTCATACTTTCATTTCCACATGTTCCGATCCAAAGTGCATTGAACAAACAATGGCTGTCTCCCGTTGTCAAAATGGGCTGGATATGGACATTCGAATCATCTGAATGCATTACCAAAAGATATAGTGATGTATAACCAGCAGGAACGTGTCAAAAATAAAATGTTGTTCGAGTAGATCTTCCTGTCTGTGTGCAATAACCCGTAAATGATCTAAACCAAACGCCAACCCCTGTAAGTAAATTAAAAGTTGTTTAACTCTGCTATGACCAGATACTGCCGCCACCTATGCACTTTAGAAACGATAACATATTTATTCATGTACCACATGAAATTTATGGTTATACCTTTGATTCAAACGCTAACGGAATAACGGATGGACAACAACATTACGTAATTCGTCACGACTAAAGATTGGCCTGGTGACCTTTCTATATTAAAATATTAATGACTATTTTAAATCAGACTTAAAATATTGTACCTAAATTAAATGTACGAAATACTGTAAAGCAATACTTCTTGAAAATAAAATTTGTTTAAAATATTAGAATGTGAAACTTATTTTTCTTTTTTTAAATAATTAACCAGACGAAACGTGTTCATTCTACGGAAAAAAGTAGGTAGCATACACGTGCTACACATATATTGTATCAACATGGCTTCAATTAAAGCAAGATTTAAGAATATACTACAAATACCATACAAAAGGGACCCTGAAGGTCACTAAATACAATAGCCGTGAACAAATTGCAGTATTCAAGAATCTCTAAGAATTTATAAATGTATCTGTTGAAAAGAAAAGCAACACTCTTTAATGAGGCATTCACGAAAAATTAATACACATGACGACATCTATATTTTCTCTGGTCAAGTTGAGTAAATATAATGTATTTAGCTATTGATAATTCTAAAAAAGAAGTAATCTAAAAACTAACTTACCTCTGCTAGTTGCATCATAGTGTTTTTGTAGCTGAAGCGTTCTCCAACATCCTTCTAAATAAACACTCGATAAATATATGTAAACTTGACAGAGGTATCACTCAAATCGCTTAATTCAATACTTTCACATTTTGCATGAACTCTATTTATATGCATCACACTGTTCTGACTCTGTGCTGCAATTCTTGTGGCGAACCATGCAACGGTAATGTTCGGTCTTGGGCTTCTTGTTGGAACGTGCCGACGGCATTTTGTTACAAATACGATTATGTCACACAAATTAGTTAAAAGTTGTAACAAAAAAAGACACAAAAAAACGTTGCTTAGCAAAGTGAATGGATAATTAATTAAAATAAACACAAAAGCTAATCTATTTTTTAAAAAGTCCAATAATTAAGAATTTTAAAATCAGTTTCATATCAACTGACATTGAAAACAGAATAATTACCATATCACGCAAACAATATTATATAGAAATGAACATTCCACTCATACATGTGTTTAATTACATGCAGCAGCATTGCTTGTTATATATTCCTTTGTGCTATTATACTTACCGTCGAAATTGTGAAATCATTCTACATAATCGTTAACAAAATCGAACAGGTGTTCTCAATTAAATGACGGTAATTTTTAATTATAGGTGAAAATAACCCGTGCTTAATCGCCGCGTTAAGCGTGATAAATAATTTGACAAACATGCTTTTTATTGTAAGCGATTGACATCCCTAAGGTTATATATTTCAGATTGTTTGTGTGTGTCTTTGTGTGTCTTTGCATGTCTTTGTGCGTGCTTGTGTGGCTCTGATTGTCTTTGCAGTTTAATAGGACCGTTAGCATTTGAAAGAAATGCGTTGCCTAAATGGACGATATTGATATTGATGTAATGGTGACGACTTTGTATTTGTGAAACTCACTGAAAATAACAATGACGATGATAATGACGAAGACGAAGAACATCGTGACTACTACGACGAGGATAATAACGACAACACTGATGATGTCAATATAGGTGGTTGATGAGATAGAAACGATTAGAGAAAAAGGCTACCAATAAAAAGATGACGATGACGATGACAACAACGGTCACTTTATTTGCTTTAGAAATTCAATAATAGCGCATCTCCTCAAATCAGCAACAAAAAAAAATGAAAAATGTTAAAAGGCAATTTCTTTACACGCATTTTACAATGTATTATTATTATTATTATTATTTAACTCACCTCAGTAACATAGCTTGAGGTATATTCCGAAGGTCCTGGTATCCTGTTCGTGGCATATTTCGGAGCCATATCCTGTAGAATCAGTTTTATCCTATTATTTTACAGTAATTTAAATTATATATATATATATATATATATATATATATATATATATATATATATATATATATATATATATATATATATATATATATATATATATATATACCTGGGTTGCTGCCCAACATGCGTTACATGAGGTATATATATCATGACGCATAATTTTCTGAAATTATGTTAGATTAAGGTCTCTTTTAACAAGGAATGTCTGAAAATATGATAGAAACGTGTGTGTGTGTGCGTGCGTGTGTGTGTGTGTGTGTGTGTGTGTGTGATACAAGACTTTCTCTCACTATGTGACCAATTTTTGAACATGGGCATTGTCCACCGATGCAACACATGCATTGTTACCTACCTTAATATTATATATCCCTGTAAACATCAAATCTTGTTACACTTTTTAAAAACTATTATTGTCGATTAACTCTTTGCTTGACCATATCAGTTTATTGTAAATGTGTTTTGTGTCGTTACACATTGTCTATTAATTCTTTGCTTAACCAAAGCAATTTATTGTAAATATGTTTTGTGTCGTTACACACTGTATATAACCTTTTTGCTAGACCAAAGCAATTTATTGTACATGTGTTTTGTGTCGTTACACATCGTCTATTAACTCTTTGCTAGACCAAAGCAATTCATTGTACATGTGTTTTGTAACATTACACGGTATATGTTGTGTATAATGCATTTATATGCAATCCAAAATTAAAAGAATATTTGTAAAATTTAAATTTTGCAGACAGGGGTATATAATAAGCAGGGGTATATAACAAGTAAATTATATAATCGAATAACGCTCGCCGTTATTTGCGTTATCAGTAGAGTATGGGGTCCCTATTTTGGTTACGGATATATAACACTATGGATGTGATAATGGGGTCTATCTAGCCTTACGTTAGGGCTGGTCTGGAGGTTATGGGAATTCAGCATTACGGATATCACAACTGGAGTCTATGGAAAATCAATATTACTTTTTGGGCTGGAATGAAGGTCATGAGAATTTAACATTACGTTTGGGACGGTACTTTAAACCTTAGAAAGTACCGTGGAAATTCTTATTCTGGTTTTATAAGAAAGTTTACCTAAACCCAGGAACAAAAATGTAACTTATTATCAATATCGTCAAAAATAAGTCCTCCACTCTGTATTTGGACAAAATATGTATTTCCCCATTCTTTTTAAATGCTGCACTAGTGTATCTTCGTCGCTTAGCGTAATCTTCCTCGTCAAAAATATAATACAGCATGGAGAACTTTTTACCCGTTTCCTTTTGTACAAAACCCAACAGTCTTTCTTCAGATGAATTTGAGACTGAATTAATCTCTGCGGACTTCAAAATAATCATCTGTGAATATTTGAGAAGCTTCTTATTGACATCAAAGTCATTTAGTCTGCTTCCTTCTGCCATTTTAAGATAGCGAAATTACTTAGAAGAAGAGATGGGGTTTGTAGAGATACATCCATGTGAGGAGTAAGTCTTAGTACAGCGTATATTAATTTAACCTTTAAATGATGTGTTCACGTTTTCATACTACTTAATATTAACATATTCAATACATTTTCCTCAGGTGTGCATCTCTTACATGTCAGTTAAAAACTGAAAGCTTCAGTCTAGTGTATTGAGTGTATGGGCCAAAAACGGTCTTCGGAATAAAGTTCTAAACTGCTATACTGCATAATACAACAAAGTTATCGGTGTGGTGTTTGAAAAATAGCCAATGAAAATTTCTCTAATAAATTGTAGCTAATTCCAAACACTTACTATTTCAAACAAACACTTAATACTTAATGTCCTGAGAGACAAGATAAATGATAGGATGAGAAAACCCTTACTATATATATATATATATATATATATATATATATATATATATATATATATATATATATATATATATATATATATATATATATATATATATATATATATATAATTTTACCAGGGCTTTATCTGTAGAAAGTGTGAGCAGACGCACGGTTACATGACTGTATAAAACTGAGGGAAAGTAATCATAACTCTGCTACGGGTAATATGTAAGTTAACTATTATTACGACTCTATGTTCTTAAAACAAGTAAGAGAACAGCGTGACAAGCAACAAGCTTTGTAAAGTTCAACTAATAATTTATTTCCCTAGATTGCAAAATGAAAATGCAAATAAAGGAATGTTCGGTATTGCGAAGTAGATCCCAAATAATATTAGAATTACAGACACAAGCCCTAATGATTAAAGTTCTAGATAAATTTTTAGTGAAAATCCAAATTAAATCCAATAGCCTTTTTGTATTACAAAGATGCAATACAACAATATATCCGTATTTGAAATCCCACTATAAATCCAAGTATATTTAGCCAAAATTTTTGTTTAATGAGCACTTTGTACTTCCATAAATACAATTTTAGCCCAAATGATCAATTGCATGCAAAAATAACAAAATTGATTCTGATCAGATTTTAAAGCGGGAATGAACAATTTCACCATTTTTGTTTTCCTGAATCAGTTCTGCATCAATCCCAACATCACTTGCATCATCGTACATTTAAAGTATTGACATTTGGAGCTGAAAGTATGGCCTTAAACTTATCAAAAGAATCCTGACATTTTTCAGACCAATGAAATTTTGTTTTCTGACTCAATAATTTTTCAGGGTTTTAGCAATTATGGAAAAATTGTAGTCAAACTTCCGATAGAATCCAGTATTACCAATAAATTGCATCAGTTACTTTTACTGATAGGGAATTCAGAGACAGCCTTGATCTTAGCATCTAACAGGTTGAACCTGTTCATTTCACACGATATGTCATAGAAATGTAACAATAGCACGACCAAACTCACTTTTGGATAAATTAATTGTCGAATTTGCATCAGTGCCTCTGTCAAAGAATTTCCGAATTGTCTCTAAGTGATCATTCCAGGCGTCGTTGTAGATGAAAACATCATCTATGTAAGCATTACAATTATCTAGACCATTTGTAATCATGTTCATTAAACGTTGAAAAGTACAAAGCGAACCTTTCATTCCAAACGGCGTTACTTCATATTGATAAAGTCCATCTGGAATCACGAATGCCGAAAGTTCGTTTGCCATTTCTGTCAGTTGAAATGGCCAGAATCCTTTCAGAAGGTCAAATTTGGTGACATGTTTTGCATTTCCAATTTTATTAATGCAGTTATCGATTCTTGGTAAAGGAAATGAATCTTTTCTTGGTCACATGCGCAAAATATTATCTGGTTTCGGTACATGAATGCATAGTGAACTCTAGTCACTTTTACTCGGTTCTATGAAATCATTCCTTTTCTGTTTCAAACATTCCTGTTCAGAGGGTTCATCCTGTATGAATGCTGTTTCAGAGTTCGCGGAATCTACAATTTCAACGTCATGATAGATTGTATTTGTTCGTGTAGGTAACATCTGGAAACAATTGCTCATATTCAAGAGATAGATGTTTTAGTTAATTCTGTTCTTGTGGCTGCAGATGTGAAAGTGGCTGGTCCAGATTATTCATAATTTCTTAATTCCAACGATTGATTACTCCCAAGTCACTTAAGACTGATTGCATTCCATCGCTTAAATCGTCCCTGTGCGGGACAGGTACGACTAATCTGACTGCATGATTAACGTGGCTATCTCCATCAACATACCGATACTCCTTTAATATGTTTACATCCCAGGAGTGCTAATATTGTAATTTAACTGACTCATTTTCTTTATAACTTTATAAGGATCATAATACCTAATCTGAAGAAATTTGAACAATAAGTGAGATAGACAGAAATCTATGACCAGACTGAAAAGTTCTCTCCATTGTAGTTTTATTCATTTTGACTTGAATCAATAGATGCTTAATCCATGCATAATTTCTTGGAAGATTCCAGACATAAACATTGACGCTAGATCGGATTAGACAGATTTTGCAAGGCCGAATTGATTAAAAAAAAATAGCGTTATCAAAGCTTTTACTATTGTTTTGGTTTTAATATTCCTCAAGGTAATTATTCTGGACGCACAGATTATGGTCAACAAGTATTGGTTGCATGACTGAGCCTTAGATAAGGGGCCAACACTTTCCACCATTACTCTACTAAATGCTTCATCGTCAAATACAGGAGTATGTTGAAGATGAGCCTTAGGTACCTTCTGATGAGGTTTTCTAACCATTTGGCGAATGTTACAAGATCTACAGTATTTACAAACATCACATAATTATTGGCCAAAAAGAATTTGTTTTTCAAGATAAGTCTTACGATTCCCTAACTGAGCAGCAAAATGGATTTCATGGGCTAGACTAAGGTTTTCCTGTCCAATCGATTTAGGAAGAATAATTTGGTATTTCACCGAAACTCGTTAGCAGTAGGTACCTCAGAAGATCTCCATCTTTGCATAATGACATCATTTTTGAAACAATAGCAGAGAAGTATTTGTGTGGCCTCTGAAACAAACAGAAAATCTAAATATCCTTTTCCTGTTCGACGACAAGTGATTGTTGTTTGTCACTCAGATTAGAATAAAAAGAATTAGTAGCAAGAAGAGAATCATTGAGATCAATACCTTTTGACTGATCCAAACGAAGAGAGAAAATAATCTCATCAAAAGCCTGATCAATACGTGTCGGTTTAAGGAACAATTACGTGAACAACATCATTCTCAAGAGCTTTCTTTTGCATAAACTTGGTATAAATAAGGGATTCTTTTTCAATAGGATCGACTTTCCGATCCAAACAAGGCTTGTTAGATAAAAGAGGATGATTAAACACAACAATCTTTATCCATCTATGATATTGCCTAGTTATAAATGAATACTCTTGATGGGTAATGACTATACTTTTCCGACTGTCACGGGTCCTGAGACTGTATCTGATGACAAATTTACACAATGAAGAGAACATTAACAAAGCCGCAATCTACTCCTTGTAGAAGAACACTCTCAATAGAAGAAGATTTCTCAGAAAAAGGCAAATTACCTCATAACAAAATACTCTGAGAAGCTCCTTTGTCCCTTAAAATTTAATACGGATAGGATTGGCAAAATCACTAATGAGTGATATAGAACCGCCCGACATGAATGGTTCATAATTCTCCATAATAAAATCAGACTGTGGTTTGTTTGAGGCAACAAATGTATTGCTTTCAATGCACGAGCATGACCTTGACCTCTTAGATATAATAACATTTGGAATAGTTATGTAATGATTATGTTGCTTATTTTTCAATTTGTAGCAATCAGAAATATTGTGCCCTTTCTTCTTGCAATAGGTACATGTAGGAAGAAAAAAAAGGACTTCTGATCAATCGATATTAGAAACTTGTTTTTTAAAATTTGTGCCAGTTTGAAATTTGGAAGAGCTTGTATTCGGCTGTTATAGATTTTACCAAAAGACTGCTGAAAAGAAGACTTACTGACAAAAAGACACTTTATGAGCTAAGGAATACTCGTCAGCTGTACGGACAGTATTTCCTAAAGTTTCGACCTTATGCTCATCAAGGTAAACGTCACTGTGGGCGCAGTTCTTGAACTTATCAACTATTATGAGTTGTTTGAGATTTTCGCAATCTTGACCAACATTCGTGCTAAGCACCAAATTACAGCTTTTATTCTCTTGCAAATTATTCACGAGTATGTTCAGTTTCTTTTTTATAGTTCATAATCCTTTGTCGATAAGCCTCAGGTACCAATTCATAACCTTTCAAGATACATTCCTTAACCAGATCATAATCAACACTTTGCTGTACTGACAGGGACGTCTAGATGTCACGAGCTTTGCCGAAAAGTGCACTTTGTAATAATAATAATAATAATAATGATAACAATGAGGACTTTGTATAGCGCCTAATCTTTAGAAGCTCTAAGCGCTTTACAACATTAGACAACACCTATAAGATAAAAAACCTACAATAATATTATCACAAAAACAAACACCATGAAATAATAAAAACATTAAAAAATAAAAAACATGCTGAGAATATTTCAGGTAGGAAACATTATTAGGTCTTTAAGTTTGTTCTTGCAGTCGAAATAAGTGAGTTTTGAGAGCCCTCTTGAATGTGATCACTGTGTTTTTGTGTCTAAGTTCAGTGGGCAATTCATTCCACGTTGCTGGGCCTTGGTATGCAAAATAACGCTATATGACTTTGTTTTCATAGTGGGAATAATGAGTATACGATTGTCAGAAGAGGAGCGTAAGTATCTTGCTGGTGTGTACACATGGGTGAGATCGGATAGGTATGTTGGACTAGAGTCCGACAGTGAAACGTAGCACAGAGAACAAATTTTGTGTTTGATTCTGGATCGAATGGACAGCCAGTGTAGGGTACAGAGCAGCGGGGAGGTGTGCTCTGATCGTGGTACTCTAAATATGATCCGAGCAGCTGTGTTTTGAACTTTTTGAAGTTTCAGGAGTAGATATTGAGATGAACCAGACAGAATTGAGCTACAATAGTCCAGTCTTGAAAGTACTAATGAACACACAAGTGTTTTAGTGGCATCAACTGAAAGATATTTGCGAATTGAGCTGATGCGTCTCAGCTCAAGATTTGCAGCCTTGCATATATGTTCATGACATGTTGGTGCAATGTGAGAGTACTGTCCATTGTAACACCTAGGTTCAGTACTGATTGTGTGAATTTAATGTTGGCGTTGCTGATATGCTTCAGGTAAAGGATGTGAATGAGAAAGTCTTTGTGTTATGATCAGAATGGCCTCAGTTTTATCATCATTCATCTGCAGCTTGTTCCATGTTATCCATGATTTCGCATCATAAATGCACCTCTCTACACCTTGGATGGTAGCATCAACTTGAGTTGGGTGGCTAGATTTGTATATTTGGGTGTCATCAGCGTACAATTGGCGAGACACTGGATGATGATCTATGACACTTGAGAGCGACTGAGTGTACAGAATGAAGAAAACACGTCCAAGAACAGACCCCTGTGGAACACCACAACATAGATCAACTGGGCTGGAGTGTATTCCATTTGCAGATACAATTTGTGACCTGTTGACCAAGTAGGACTTGAACCACAGTAAGACTGTATCATGAATGCCAAATATATGATGGAGACGGTGAAGTAATATATCATGGTCTATTGTGTCAAATGCTGCAGACAAATCAAAGAGGGTGAGGACTGTAATCTTTCCGCTATCCAACGCAGAGAGAATGTCATTAACTACTTTTAGAAGACTAGTTTCAGTATTGTGGCAAGGGCGATATGCAGATTGTACATTGCTAAAAAGACTGTTTGAATTTAGATGAGATACAAGCTTGGATAGAACAACCTTTTCTAAGATTTTTGATATGAATGGGAGATTAGCAACTGGGCGGTAGTTCTTTTAATTGTTATGGTCTAGTGTTGGTTTCTTCAGCAGAGGCTTTACAATGGCAGTTTTGAAAAATGATGGGAATTCCCCAGATGAGAGAGAGGTATTAATAACATCAGTTAGTGAAGGCAATACTGGATCTAAGCACTCAAGCAGCAGTGATGTTGGAATTGGATCAAGTTCACATGACTTTGGTGCATTAATAGAGTCCTTTTTACTGACCTTATATTTTTAGCAACATCAAAACTTCAATTTTCATGTAAAGTGTGGACGTTGTATTCACTTTCCGTCTGTAATTCTTTTAATTTAAATTGCAATTCCTTTTCTCTTTCTCTCTGTAATTATATCTCTTCTTTTTCGCCTTGCATATTTGTTTGCATTAACCGCTCTCTCTCTCTCTTTCTCTCTCTCTCTGCATTTGTTTCTTCTTTCTGAAACTGAAACTCAGGCTTTATTAACTCGATTTCATTCTTGTATTTTAATTTCAATTTCATAACTAACAACCGGATGGAGACTTACTAATCAAATCCAAAGCACTTTTATCCAAAACATCCTTTCCACCAAATATTGGACCAAAATAATTTTTATTTCTAGCTTCGTTAGAAGTCTTCGCCTCAGAAAGATTATATTTTCTGGCAGGCTGGAGCTATTAATTATTTTACAAGGAGTCTGTTCTTGGGGAGGTTTTGAAACAACGTTCTCCACTTTAGATGACATTGTAAAAGCTTGGTTTCACTAAAGATTTCTAAAATGTGACACAATACCTCTAAGGTAAATTTAAATTTCTAAAACAAACGTTTCTGAAAAAATTGAGAATAATCCGTATCCCAGATGAGCCCCCAATATTTTATTACGACTCTCTTGTCTTAAAACAAGTGGGGAAAAAAGTGTGAGAAGAAGCAAACTTTGTAAAATGTAAGAGGATGAACTTACGGTAATACGAATGAAATCACAAATAATCCTAGAACTACAGACACACGCCCTAATGATTAAAGTTCTAAATAAAGTTTAGTGGATATCAAAATTAAATCCAACGCTGGAAGTGTTGATGTGTCTGCAGTTACACGTGTAAAGCTGGTGTGCCAATAGTATTTTGTTGGATCACGATAATACAATCCATGCATATATCCTTATTTGAAATTTCACAATAATCCCGAGTCTCCATTTCCAAGAGTGTTATTTTTTGAATGAGCACTTTGTATTTACAGTGAATAAAACATTTAAATAAATAAAATTTCGGCGTAAATGAACAACACGACGCAACAATAATACAACTGATTCTGCTCAGATATTAAAGAACGAATATATAATGTCTAGAAAAAAAAAGATTTCATTGTCTTCTTCGTGACCTCAGGTCACAATTAACATTTTCAGATAAAAGTTATTACATAATGCAAAAGAACTTTTAGAAGGTTCCTAATGAATACAAAAGAGATATAATTAGAATATAAAATATGGTAAACACAATATCATTGACTCAGGCAAAACTATTATTCCTAATAGTTAAACCATACTCAATGAGAAACTATTTAGCTACGTGTTAGTTGTTTACAGAATTTTTTAAAAATCATTGACTCGGGTTAAGTATACAATGATCTCGACAAGGTCAAAACCAGCATATAATAACAAACCAATAGCATATAATGGAATGGGGAAAAAATGAAATACTAACAAGCAATGCAAATTAAGTATACATTTTTTAGAATACTAACTAACAAACAATATAAATTAAAGATACATAACACTACAATAATTGACTCACCGTCCAGTTTATAACGCTTTCTCCTCGAAATATTTGCGGCTGTGAAGGAAAAAAAAGTACGATAAACTTGAGTTTCTTCCATGGCTGACCATTGCAGAATCCCAAACCCTTCCATTGCTATTAATCTCGCTCTCCCCAATGAAAGGTTTCGGGGAGAAGGAAAGAGAGAGTTTGGGGTACTACGATCCAAGAGATACAATGCAAACTCTATTACAAAATACAGGTCTTCCTGCAATGACTGCATGTGTTGGAATATTTTTTAAAATATCACCGAAATTGATAAGTAAACCGCATCCCATGAACCCCAAGGGAATGGGCTAAAAAGTATACCCTCGTGTAGACGGATACAACGTGGATCAGACAACTACCAAGCTTGGCGAATTTCCAACCAACGGTTTCATAAGGCAGTGTGGTGGCTGAAGGAGGGACTGACAAATGGAGGGTATTATAATATCCACCCTTATTGACTCTGACGCATGGAGGTTTTAACAAACATCACAGAAATAAACGCAGAGAGACAGGCTGAATTAAGTAGTATGCCTCACGGCATATAGCATATAGTATCAGCAGCAAAGAATAGGAACGTCTGTATCTTATGATGTTTATTTAATGAATGATTCTGTTAAAATTACTTCTCATCAATTTCAATTACCTATGTGAGATTTTAATAATTTGCAAATAAACCCCCAAAACTTAAGTATATACAATATGCACAAAAAGATGTCGAAGAGCTAATTGCTTGTGAAGTTGAAAGCAAAAATTGCCTAGCAAGGAGGAAACCCCCACCCCCACTCCACCCACCAAAAAATAAGGAGGTAGTGTATTTTTCATTTGCTTTTCATTTCACCCGTTAAGATTGAGAGAAAGAGAGAGAGAGAGACAGAGAGAGAGACAGAGAGAGAGTCTTGTGCGTATAATTATTGAAGCATTAAGTCCTGTATTCAGAACTCTATAGGACACACGGTACTAATTATACGGAAGAACTGTGAACCAGTCTAGAAATTGGTTTGCAAAAAAAAACACAGAGTATATACGGGTTTGGTGGTCCATAATTGGTTTATAATGAAAAGGAAAGTTTAGTAAAAGTATCTTTTGAGAGCTTATTCTATCTATAATTTAAAACACAATAAACAAAATTATATTGATGCAATTTTAGGATTTTTACAGACTTGACTTAGGAATACTCAATAATGAAAGCCGGACCTGATTCATTGGGTGCATAACCCATAACATGTATTTCATGCACATGTAGATAAAAAAAAAAAAGATGACGCAGCTCGTATGATGTTCTCCGTACAGAAGCTTGCACCAAGGATAGTTGCGCATGGAGAAATATAGGTCTGATCACCAGCACCCATAAATTTTAAGTTATTGAATTTTGAATATGATGGTGTTTCCATCACAGGGGTTCATGTCATGTCGTTGCTTACAGTTGACCTGTCATACATGTACTATACAATAACTACAAGGGACGACACTTGTCTCCTTGCTCGCACGACCTATTTAAGAATAAACGCTGATATTTTAAGCTACGCTTTGTGTAGCTTCATAAATATGGTACCAATACTGAGCTCAGGCATCGACTGTGTATTCCTATCAAAGGTTTGACTTAATATCATACCTTTAAGGAATGCCAAATCATTTTCCAACGCTACCGCTCGACATGGCCCTGATCGCGCCCGCTTCATATTCAAGTGAGATCCCACTGAATGGAATACTGTCCTCTCACTGGTTAAAATAAAATGATGTCCTGTATTTATTTATAACTTATTTTCATTTCGCCAGTGAGAAGGTAGTATTCCATTCAGCGCGTTGTTCTTGCATATTTAGCGGGCGCGATCAGGACCATATCGAGCGGTAGCGTTGGAAAATGATTTGGCATACCTTAAGGGTATGATAATAAATCAAACTTTTGAGGGATCCACAGTCGAATGCCTGAGCTAAATATCGGTACCAAATTTATTAAGCTACGCAAAGCGTCGATTGAAATATCAGCGTTTATTCTTAAATAGGTAGTGCGAGCAAGGAGACAAATGTCCTCCCTTGTAGTTATTTTATGGTACATGTATGACAGGTCAATTGTGAGCAACGATACGAACCATTGTGGTTTCCATATGTTTACTATGAAAGTTGAATTAGTACCGTGAGTCCTATAGTCACAACGTGGGTGGGTGAGGTGATCTTAGAAGTTTAGCCATAGGAGTGTGGGACTTTACCTTGTTTATCAGTTGCTGTGGGAAATCGTCTTTTGTGACACCAAGTTGATAGATTCGTTTCTCCAGAAGCTTTCCACTTTGGTTTCCCATGTCAAAATGGTGTACAAGCTGAAATCATTAGGTACGAATGCGTAAAACGTTGTTAGTCTTTGTTTGACTACTTCAGCATCGTGCTAGTGGTTTGCTTCCAAAATTGTAAGAGTAACAATCTGAGGAAGTAATAATCACAAATTAAAATATATACCAGTCTCTTCCTGTCTCGTGGGACGCATCAAACGGTGAAATTATACATCCATGTACCCACCAATTTCGGCCATCTATCCTCGATACATACATACATACATACATACATACATACATACATACATACTGTGAGGAAATAGTCAGAATTGTTCTATCATTAAGGCTGTGATTTCAACTTTCTTGCTGGCTAAGAGTTACGTACGATTTATGACAGTTGACTGAAGGCTTTGTGACACCCACAGCGGATGGCCGGCTGTGTGTTATTCATTAATTAGATTAGAGTCTCTGATGCGCCGCAGCGGAGAAAAGCTGATCCGATGAGAACGTTGAAGTTTTGATTTTAATGTCATATGTCGAGAATTCCAATTTCACGTGTTGAATCAAATTACTTGTCCTAAAAGTTCTATTTAATTTTCCAGGTCGAGGTTTAAGATTGTGTAGTTTGAATTACTCAGCAGCGGTTGAAATTTCAATGTCGTATGTCGAGAATTTTTAATTCACTTGTTGAATCAAGCTGTTTGTCAGTGTTTGTTGAAATTTCGATATCCAATGTCGAGGTTTTAGACTGTATCTTCTGAATCACACAGCGGGTGTTGGAATGTTAATGGCATATGTCGAGAATTCTAATTTCACGCGTTGAAGCAAATTGCTTGTCCTTAAAATTCCATTTTATTTTCTATATCAAGATTTTTGATCGTATCTGTTGAATTACACAGCAATGGTTGAAAGTTCCATTTACATTGTCGAAGTTTTAGATTGTGTCGTTTGAATGAAACGGCGGTAGTTGAAATTTCAGTGTCATATGTCGAGAATTCTTAATTTACGAGTTGAATTAAACTGTGTTGAAATTTCGATTTCAGAAGTCGAGCATTTAGCTTTCATGTGTTGAATTACACAGCGTTTGTTGAAATTTCGATTTCAGAAGTCGAGCATTTAGCTTTCATGTGTTGAATTACACAGTGTTTGTTGAAATTTCGATATCTATTGTCGAGCTTTTAGATTGTATCTACTGAATTACACAGCGGTTGTTGAAATGTTAAATTCATATGTCGAGAATTTCAGTTTAACATGCTGATTCACATTCATTGTGCTGAAGGTTCCATATCGTATGTCCAGTTTTTAGGTTGTATCTGTTGAATTACACAGAGGTGGTTGTCCTTTCATTGTGCGTGTCAGAATTGCAACTTTTATATAGTGAAATAGTATGTTTGTGTTAAAACCTACATCACATGGTGAGAATACCCTTTTAACAATTCAAAATTGTATTGAGTAGTAAGATGTATCATTCGTGTATTCAGTTGTGAGGCGCCATTGCCTTTTACGCATTCACAGTTTGAGAATTACTATGAATTTCCTCCGTCGCTCTTGTAAAACGACGCGTATTGTTTTCAACAATGAGGCTGCTTGTCGTTGTTACTCGTTTCCCTTGTCAAGATGCGCGTAAATACGAGTACATCTCTGCTGAAAGTATTGATCTTACTCTTATTTTGAGAAACAGTAGTAACGTGCTGCATGACTTAATTTTATATATTTTAATGACATTAAAATTCTTACATTTACGCTGATAAAACGACAAGGAGGGTAAGTTTGAACCCTAATTTCGGTGACATTCTAACGAATCTAGCAGCCGACACGAATAGATTGGATTCAGAAGCTAGCTTGTTAGATGAAGGCAAAAGGGCAGTAGAGTCAAACATCAACAGATTAGACCGGTCGTCTGCAAGATCTCGAGCCGCAGTTGAGGAAGACGTGAGGAGTCTCTTTAAGTAAAGGATACACGCACGTGTTGTAACTTAACTTCTGAAGTGTACGCACTTTTTGATTGAAGATTAGTATTCGGATAGAATTCGAATATTTGTCAATGTTAATAAAGCTATACAACAATTTTGTTTAAAGCTTGTTTTGTATTCTTTTGAGTGACACTCACCCTCCACATTTTCCCCTGCCTAGATGTGTTGATACACTGTAAACTCATTCATCTAAATATAATTAGCTAAAAATCAGATGTATGCAGGTTTATTTCCCTGTTTATAACCCAAAACCATTCCTATAGATGCTTCTCGATAAGGACTCTATCAGGCGATATTCATCAATTTTACTTGGACGATGGGCAACCTTGAAGTTTCTCCTAAATGCAACCACCAAAATTGACAATTTTGAACAAGTTGAAACTGCAGCAAAATTAACTTATGAAGTAGAGTCAAGCATCAACAGATTATGTAGATTCTGAGAGAAAAGCCTGATTTGCGTTATATGTATCTGTGTATGTGTTGTAACAGTATCGCCAGATTCAATGAATTTATTTAAACTTTGAAACACCATATAAACTGAACGGTAAATCTGCCAGCAAACCACAAATATGGCTGCCGGTGACGTCATTCGGGTATTATATATGAGTGCAAGGGACAGTTTTTGTGAACAAATTTAATGTTGCATACACCTGCCAAATATAAAAATTCAATACAAAAATAAAGTACACGAGTGAGGTCAAAAAGGTTCATACTTCTGGATAGGTATACTAAAGCAAACATAATATCATTCACTATCTATCTATCTATCTATCTATCTATATATATATATATATATATATATATATATATATATATATATATATATATATATATATATATATATATATATATATATATATATATATATATATATATATATATATATAGACTTAAAATGTAGTCCTGCAGCTCACTGGTTACAGTTTCTTCAATAAAGAGTAGTAAGATAACTAATATGAGCAGATATTTTCATTGTATTGTCGCTCTTCAAAATCAATCAACGGGAATCTTCCATATTTAAAAATGGCACGGTTCTTTTAGAGAGAGCGACCTCTAGCGAGGAAGTTCCTAGTAATTCTCGAACCAAGAATGATAAGTTTCAAACTGTAAATGCATAAAATATAACGGGGCCTCGTAATTGAATACACAAATGATACGTCTTAACATTCGATATTATTTAGAATTGTTACAGTAAACATTTTCATCGTGAAATGTAACTACTAAGACCAACACCTATTTCACTATATATAAAATAGCAAATCTGACAAAGCAAGCTAAAACGTCCAAACACCGCTGTGTAATTCAACAGATACAATCTAAAAACTCGACATACGAAATGGAACTTTCAGCACAATAAATGTGATTCAAGATGTGCATCGTTAAAATTTCAATCACCGCTGTACACTTCAAAAACTAAAATCTAAAAACTCCACATTGGACATCGAAGTTTCAATCGACGCTGTGTAATTCATCAGATGAAATCTAAATAATCGACATTTGAAATAAAACTTCCAGCCACTGCTGTACAATTCAACAGATAAAATCTAAAATCTCGACCTAGACAACGGAATTTTAAGGAAAAACAGTATGATTCGTCATCTGAAATTTGATTCTCGACATACGACATTGAAATTTCAACGGCAACATTCTCATTAGACCAGCTTAGATAAAATCCATTTTAAAAAAATCAGCATTTGATTCTAAGTTTCAAACAACGCTGTGTAATTCAACAGTTGTTATCTAAATACTCGACGTATCAAATGGAACTTTCAACACAAACAGTTAGATTCGACATCTGAGCTTGGAATTCTGAACATAGGACATTAAAATTTCTACCACCGCTGCACAATTCAACACAATAAATCTAAATTCTCGACCGAGAAGATGGAACTTTAAGGATACGCAATTTGATTCAACATGTGAAATTGGAATTCTTGACATATGACATTAAAATTTCAACTGCAATGTTCTCATTGGACTAGCTATTGTCCGCTATGCCGCCTCATAGGAGTCGGCTAGTCGCATCTAAGGGATTAACCCTCTTGTGTCGCTGCAACGGACATATTTTTATGTTGACAGATCCGTATGAAGAGGGGTTTGTGGCAAGCAGCGAACATCAGACTAGGCGTACCAGCCAATCGGAATCATAGAAATTTAAAAACCTACCAGTAGAAGGAGCTAATGTCTCAGAAAGACAATGAAACGTCTAGCCAGTGCCAGGTGAAATTAATCATTGGTTCCTGACCTTTTGAAATGAGCGGAGGATATAAGACTTATAAAAATAATTCTTTTGGAAAAGACCACTTCGAGCGAGAGACTCGTAAAATAGGAAAGAGCAATTGGACTGGGAAAGAAATAGGAAGATTCTACGAGAATCTCCCAGGGTGCGCGTAGAGACGGCACCAAACTCTTAAAGAGAGAAGGGGAAAGTGCGAGAATAGTACAAGGAATAGCGGAGTACGAGGAGTGGCAGTAATGGTGCAGGATAAAGAGAATAGTAAGGAGCGGCAGAGGAAGAGGGAAGGAGAAGGGAGCAAGGAGAATTAATACAGATGAGTACAAGAGCTACTCACTGAAAGGAGACTCTCACATTAGGATATTAAATCTGGTATGATGGAATAAAGAAGACATTTGTAACAGGTCAAACTAATGTGTTAATTTATTAGTGGAGTGTAATTGGAAGATTTATATCCAGAAATTGATTCAATAGTTTATTTATTATTAATATTGATTAAATGGCAATATATTTTATTGTGAGTTTTCCATGTATTGAGGTTGTCGGCATTGCTGACTGGGCACTCGCTAGTCATTCAAAATTTAAATGTCCACCTTTCTACCATATTAGCTCTAATACTGTAGACGAGTTGTGACACATACATACATCATACATACATACATACATACATACATACATACATACATACATACATACATACCTGCTTGTAACAACGTGCACATACATTATTAGATAAATATATTAGATGCATCTGCTTGTGGTCGGATCGCACGTACTCAAGTTCCAGCATATTTCCCCTTCCCTTGTACACGGACCCAAGTTCCAGCATATTTTTCCTTTCCCTTATACCCGGACCCGAATTCTAGCATATTTTTCCCTTCCCTTTTACACGGACCCAAGTTCAAGCATATTTTTCCCTTCCCTTTTACACGGACCCAAGTTTCAGCATATTTTCCCCTTTCCTTGTACACGGACCCAAGTTCAAGCATATTTTCCCCTTCCCTTTTACACGGACCCAAGTTCAAGCATATCTCTCTCTCTCTCTCTCATCACGCTCTTTGCATCCGTCATAATTCCCTTCCTTTCTATGTCATTTACAAATGCAAATAGAGGTCCACACATTTTTGGTAATTTATTACATTTAGGAAATAAATGTAAAACGTGTTCTGGACGATTGATTTTTTTGTTGTATGATACTTTTAAAATTCTGGTTGAATTAGGTGAAATCTTTTTAATCTTTATTTTCTGATAACAACACAACACATGCACTTGCTTCTGAAAACAGGAAAAGTTTTTGGTCAACACCAACACTTTCAAACGATGGCCAAGTGTCCAAGGTACAGCATTCAATCAAACCTGCAGAAATTGTTGAAATTTATGAGTGAAGTGTAACTGGAAGAGTTATATCCAGAAATCGTTTAAATTATTTTATTTATTATTGATATTGATTAAATCGTTATATAGTTTACCTTGAGTTTTACATGTATTTAGCCTGTCGGCATTGCTGATTACTGACTGGTGGCTCGTAACTCATAAAAAATTTAAATGTCCACCTTTCTGCCGCAGTAACCCTATTACTGCAGAGGGGATATATATATATATATATATATATATATATATATATATATATATATATATATATATATATATATATATATATATATATATATATATATATATATCAGTGAAGAGACTTCCCATGTATTCAACCTTGTCTTCGTTATACTCAACACAGTACACTTCTCCGCTACACTGCTTACGCTTTCACTAAGAAACCACAAGCACCTGTTGTAAGCTACAAAAATGGGTAAATACCACAGGTACCTGATGCAATTTTGATATTTAAAAAAATGGGTAAAAACCATGAAAATGGTATGTTCTAGTACAAAACTGTTTAGATAAGCATATAATAAGTTGTTGTTGTTGTTATAGGGTTTAACGCCATTTTTCAGCACAAGATAGGCTATACATGGCAGCCAGTATTAATGGTGGAGGAAGAACCCGGGAAAACCCCAGAAAGAACCACCGACCCACGAGAAGCTACCGGCAAGCTTTCTCACATATCCACATGGGCCGAGCCCGAGACTCGAACCTACGCAGACAGAGGTGAGATGGCAGTGATCCGTGACGGAGAGCGCTTTAGACCACTCGCATATAATAAGAGACTGTAACTCGAGAAACAGCAGTTGCACATAGAGTCTTTGATGTATTGATTCACATTTACAGTGAAACGTTTCAGAAATCTAGATGAGATGATTTTCCTTTTCTATGTGCTATCACACATCTCTAAGAGCTAGATATGGGATAAATTAAGAGACAGGGGATGATATAAAGCTAGATATGGGGTAAATTAAGAGACAGGGGATGTGATAAAGCTAGGAATGGGGTAAATTAAGAGACATGGGATGTGATAAAGCTAGATATGGGATAAATTAAGAGACAGGGGATGTGATAAAGCTAGGCATGGGGTAAATTAAGAGACAGGGGATGTGATAAAGCTAGATTTGGGATAAATTAAGTGACAGGGGATGTGATAAAGCTAGGAATGGGGTAAATTAAGAGACAGGGGATGTGATAAAGCTAGCTATGGGATAAATTAAGAGACAGGGGATGTGATAAAGCTAGATATGAGATAAATTAAGAGACAGGGTATGTGATAAAGCTAGATATGGTATACATTTAGAAACTGGAGATGTGATAATCCTTGTCTGGTCGGACAACGGTACAGATCAGTTGTATTTTCATGAATGTGCTGTTTATCAATACACTGTCACACAAACAAATATCAGTAACTTTCACTTAAATTAAAAATCCCAAGTCTGTTTCCAACGTTCATACTAAATTATCCATTTTGATCAAGCATCCATTCGGGGGGGGGGGGGCTACAAACGGGTGTCATTAAAAGGAAGATTGCTGATTTGTCCAAAAGAATTGGAACATATTTAGGTCATTAGCCCAACTAGACTTCTAGCAATCAGTTGTTGTCTCCACATTCTCTGTTTTATAAATAGATTAAAACTGCATGCATTGTGTGGAGGATGAAATACTAAAAATTAATTATTTCGAATGTAAGTTGGCAGCATTTCTCTTGTGAAAAGTAATTAGATGCTTATACAAATATATGCTGGCATCTTTCTATTTGGCATGGCAATGTATCAATAAAGCTTCAGTCTAACATTGCCTGACCAGATGAAAACATTTTTGGCATTCTCTGTCTTTTAACATCTCCGAATTTTGATTCATAAAGACATGGGATTCCTAAATTACTGATAACTGTCACAGTAAATGCAAACACCATTAACAAATCAAAGGCTAGGTGTGAAACTGTAACATAATGCATTCATGACAATTACCCATTTTATTAGCAATGCTACATCCGGGTACCTGTGTTAATAAAGATGTTGTTTTGCAACATGTTCTAAACTAACAACAAGTATAACTATTATGCATGGTTTACTTATAAACATGTAGGCACATTAGGCGTGGTATACTATAAACAAGTAGGCACATTAGGCATGGTTTTCTTATAAACAAGTAGGCACATTAGGCATGGTTCACTTATAAAGAAGTAGGCATATTAGGCATGGTTCACTTATAAAGAAGTCGGCACATTAGGCATGGTTCACTTATAAAGAAGTAGGCACATTAGGCATGGTCCACTTATAAATAAGTAGGCACATTAGGCATGGTTCACTTATAAACAAGTAGGCACATTAGGCGTGGTATACTATAAACAAGTAGGCACATTAGGCATGGTTTACTTATAAACAAGTAGGCACATTGGGCATGGTTTACTTATAAACAAGTAGGCACATTAGGCGTGGTTTACTTATAAACAAGTAAGCACATTAGGTGTGGTTTATTTATAAGCAAGTAGGCACATTAGGCATGGTTTACTTATAAACAAGTAAGCACATTAGGCATGATTCACTTATAAAGAAGTAGGCACATTAGGCATGGTTTATTTATAAGCAAGTAGGCACATTAGGCATGGTTTACTTATAACTGTCCCTTGTCAATTCATAAGCGATGTTGAACTTCGCCACTTGTTAAGAGTAGTAAAAGCACTCTGATTTAAGATCAAGAAGCGAATCTACACGTGCTTGGACCAGGGACGAGTATGTAGTCAAGTTTTACTCGGCCCAGCCAAATTTGACCAGGTCAGTGGTTTTCCCGATTATATAACCACCCATCAATATATATATATATATATATATATATATATATATATATATATATATATATCAACCGATATAATCACTAGTAAAATGCGCTATCTTTCTCATATAAATATTCTCTCTCTCTCTCTTTAGAGTCAGATCAGTAGAGAGCGTTTTAAAGTGTCAGTGATAATAAATTTACATACTTTGAGCACAAACCCGTTACCTCTCTGTTCTATATGTCAACCAACATATTTTTTTCCTTCTATATTTTAACCAGTCAAACTGAGACAAAATTAGCAAACAACGAATGGAAAATCTTTTTTCTTTTCCAGCTGTTGATATGTTTCTTACATACTTACAAAATTTACTTTAATTCGTCAAGCTCCTTTTATGATCAACGGTAAAAATATAATATTGTAATTTAATATGGCTGTCTGTGATGTCATTCTGAAAATGGGTTTTATTTGGTATGGCTTATACATAAGGATATATGGTATCTACTTTACGTTTGTTCGTCTATATCAGATGCCCCTGTGTATACCTGACTGGGAGTTGATTTGTTCTGGCGGGGATCCAGCATGGTTCCCTGAGAAAGAGAAAGAATAAAAATGTCTAAACTTATATATCATTCTAATCAACACAGGCAGGCAGCTGTAAAACTGTCAAAGTAGCAAACAATGTTGTAATATTGTCAATATTTACACGACAACTGCAGACAAACGTTAGAAGCAGTGGCAGGTGTATTGATTTACTCCTAGATATTTCGTAATATTTTAAAACCGACAGATCTGAACTAGATAACTTGTATGCATTCGTACTGTTATGTATATTTAATTTGAATTGTTTGTTAGCAAGTTTTCTTTTTAATTTTTTTTAAATTTCATTATATGCTATTGCAATATAACATTGTTGGACGTAATCTTGCTCAAAATCAAGTTTATTTTCCACTTGACCTGAATTATTGTTTTTTGTCCCTTCATATTCTGTAAATAACTAATTACAAAGCTAAAATATTCTCTATGTTGATGGGTTTAATGTTAGGCTCATTATTAATAGAAGTAAACATGTTTATTTGGGTGGCGCTAGGTTATTGGGATTTCCCTTATATACCTGACCTTTTTAAGGTTCTGTATGATAATTTTTGTAACACACCTTCTAATTATAACTAACATTTTATCTTGTAAACATTTAAAACCTTCCAGATAGAAATTATTCATTAGTAATTGTTTTTATTAGAAAAAGCTAATGTGACCTGATGTCAAGTAGAGGACGATATAATCTTGTCACATGAAAAAATTATTTATTCTTGTTTTAACATCTAGCAGATTCAATTGTATTATTTTTGTGTCCAGGAATTCATTTGGGCTGGAATTTATTTTTTCAAATTATTCATTTCAAGTGATTTTTCTCTGGAAATACAGAGTGCTCATAAAATAATATTCTTGGACAGAGATATACACTGGGATTTATAGTGAATTCAAATATGAAATTATATTACTGTTATTCAACAAGAGACTGTTGATAATGTACCACGATACAAGACACCACAGACACAGCAACACTTTCAGCGTTGGATTTAATTTTGAGTTCCACTAAAGTTTATTCAGAGCTTTTATTATTAGAACTTGTGTCTGTAATTCTATGATTATTTTGGGATTTAATTCGCAATACCGTAAGTTCTTTTTTTCCTCACTTTGTAGTCGTAGGAAATAAAGTATTTGTTGAATTTTACAAAGCTTGTTGTTTTTCACTCTTTTCTATTACTTATTTTAAAGAGCATAAAATTATAACAGTATCCTTAAATACTCGAGTAAAATCATTGGATATTATACGAATTTTTATTTTTGTATGGAGACATTTACTATGAAACAGGAAGAAAGGAAGAACAACATGAATAAAGACTGGATGAAGCAAGAAATAAAGAATGAAGAAAGAACAAAAGAAATTAAGACAAAGAAAAACAGCATATCACAAAAAGTTAATTGTATTTTGACCATAATAGTTTAATATGTAGTCTTGTTGTGTTGATAATGAATTGGCAAGCTTACATGCTGTTATAGACAAGAAACAATATGTTTTCAGGGGAAATCTACTTTAAATATATGATCATTTGTTTAGACCTGGCGCAATTAGTCGAATAATCGGTTAGTCAACCTACAAATGTAGTAAAATCAATTATCGATAGAAAAGTTAGAGATCGATGTTTTAGGAAGATATATTTAAAACAAGGACGTAAAGCATAAAAACAGTAATATAAAACTGTATGCGTTCGCGGCCGATAAGAGCAATGGATTCCAAACTGCATTTCTGACCTAGCACTTACTTTCTGTAAACTTTCGTTTAACTGTTCTTTTTATAGACGAGTTGTCATATTTGCGGTGGCATTGTGCAGTAAAATCGTACTCATGGTGTAACGCACATAAAAAAATTAAAGTGAAGTTTAATCTAGTTCAGAAAAATGTGTGATTGTTAGATGTCATAGAAGAACAAAGATGGCGACTATCCGTCCTTATTTTCTCCATACCATCTGATAACACAACATTGGAATAACAAATCATCTGAAAGTTTTAATGAAAAATATAAATGCGACTACCTTGCTGTGTTATTGTAAATGATCATCGTTTGAAACGTAGGATGGTTAGGTACACATTGTGGGTACATCAACATAATTTATTTACATCGAAGCCTTTAAAGTCATTTTCTGTATTTGTCATAAAACGTTTAAAAATAGATTAATTTCCAATGGAACTAGACTGAAAATCGATACTATTCTTGATCCAATTTCCTCCTCAAAAGTTAAGCATGTACTCCAAGTGCCGATTTGTATCCGATATATTTGCAACATAGAAAATCCTCTCTCTCTCTCTCTCTCTCTCTCCTCCAAATGGAAATGTACTGTTCAACTGACCATTTTTTAAATAAAAAAATCGCGGTATTAATCTGATTAAAATCAGATCTCCACAGTACTACGTGTCAATATGATACACACCGATAAAAGTGCTTGTTTTGGTGACCTTTGGAACTTACAGTCCAATTATTTTTAATATCCTATCGGATAAAGTATTGCTATGGAGAGTTATAGGTGGTAATTATATGTTCCCAATGACGTGCATCACTTCGTATATTTTAAAGCTGTGATTTGATTGGTGAACCACAAGTCAACAGAACATGTCCATCAGATCTACCGTAGGACTGTAGAGATCTAGTCTGAATAAGACTGATTCCAACATCAACTGCTCAATTATCACTATACCCAGGACCGGCCTTTGGCCGATTGGACCGATTTGGCCCAATCGGGCACCGCGCTCATAGTGGTTCAGTAATTTTAAAAAAATATATCAAAAGAGAAAAAGTAATTTTTAATCGATGGAAGAAAATGGACTGTTTTTCTGACATTTTAATATCATATAAAATTTGTTTAAAAGTTTATTTTCAAATGCCTTGCTCACGGTGGGCCCCACGCGTAAATCCAGGGGGCCCTGCCAAAATGATTTAAATCGGGCCCAGCGTTGCTAAGGCCGTTACTGGCCATGACCACATCTAATGAATACCTGGGTCAACTTCGCGAAACGCTGAAGCTGTGCTGCACCTGCTGTAGTCATCTGCGATGGGGGGGGGGGTATCCTTGCTCGACCAGCCATTGCCATCCCTGGGTGTCTGGGAGGGTAAAAGATATCTGGTCCCTTCCTGTCTGTTAGGGGTTCAGTCCTGGTGATTGCAGGGGTTTATAATATACAATACGAAACGTGGAGATTTGTGCTGATGAGTCATAGCAGTTGCTCTAGTTTTCTTTTATAATTTCCTCTACCATTTGAAAATATTGCAACCAGTCGGAATGAAAAAAGTGCTATGACAACAATAGATACCTCAATCTGTTGTACTATATTCACCGATTTTCTTAGTAAGTTCCTCTACGTGCGGAATTTATTCATAAACTGTCGGTCAAGTAAGGGTGTTTATATTATTTCGACTGCAAGAACAAACTTGAAGACCTAATAATGTTTCCTACCTAAAATATTTTAGCATGTTTTTTTTTAATGTTTTCTAATTTCATGGTGTTTGTTTTTTGTAATCATATCATTATATATGTTTTTTATGTTATATGTGTTGTCTAATGTTGTAAAACGCGTAGAGCTTCTAAAGATTAGGCGCTATACAAAGTTCTGATTATTATTATTATTTCTTTTTTGCTGCAAAATTTGTGTGGCCACTGTGTTTCTGGTTTTCTGACATTTTAATATTAAATAATCTGTTTTCAGACCCTTATTAATAGGGTTTTTTAATAAGAAAAAAGAAATAAAGACAAACAAAGCATTAAATAGATTAAAGTATGTGTCTGCCAGGTCCTAACCAAAAAATGCACCGTATAGTCTAGACAGACTATAATGTACCTTTGTAACACTGACATTGCGAACACTATTAAAATACCACAGAACGTGTACATCTAACCGTTACTAAGTCCCAGGTTCTTGTAGGCAGTTTGGTGCAAGTTTAGTTTTCTTGATCTCTCTCTCTCTCTCTCTCTCTCTCTTCACATACATCTCCAGTATTATCTCTCTTATGCATACGAGAGAGAGAGAGAGAGAGAGAGAGAGAACTTCGAAGAAGTCGTTTTCCATATTTAATTCAGTTAGAAGACAAGGATTATTTATATTTTTATCGTTATTTTATTACATCACTAATTAGGGGCCCCGAGTGGCCGAGTGGTCTAAAGCACTCGCCGTTACGGATCACTGCCATCTCACCTCTGTCTGCGTGAGTTCGAGTCTCAACCTCGGCTAACGTTGGTACGTGAGAAAGCCTGCCAGTAGCTTCTCGTGGGTCGCTGGTTCTTCCCTGGGTTTTCCAGGGTTCTTCCTCCACCAATTATACTGGCCGCCATGTATAGCCTATCTTGTGCTGAAAAATGGCGTTAAACCCTACAACAACGACGACAACAACATCACTAATTATTAATCAGTGGAAATTGATCAAAGATTTGGAGAATACAGTATATATGGCCTACTTTTGAAACATAACCTTATGTTGAAACAATATTTATATATGCGCATTAATGCGCCATGGGGTCACAATTTAATATACCAGTAGTATTGGTATATTCAAATTGCTTTATCCAGCACTTTAAAATAAAATATTATATGAAAGCAATGTTATATTTAACGCGTGGTTGTGTGTGTGTGTGTGTGTGTGTGTGTGTGTGTGTGGACTTAACTAGTTTGTACTGAGTACATTAACCTGACTGATATGTAACTGATAATGAATGTCCATAGCCAAGATAAATATGATATTATAATACATAAGTTACATTTTTCTGAATGGATAAGCTTGAAAGGATTCCGATCCCACTGTATTGTTAATTCTCATTGAGCTAGAACCCTTTATTGTGATACTGCTCTACATTGCCTGTCCCCAGGTTATATGGCTAGAGGTTCGACAATATCGATAAGTAAAAATACCTGTCTAAATTCATCTAGAAAATTAACTCTTTGATATCGACAAGGTAGATATATGTCTAAATTCCATCTTTTGCAGTTGACAGTTCAGAATGAATTTCATACTAAATTACACTGAAAACTCAGATAGTGTGAATTATAGGAGATAACTTCTGCATGTTTAAAACTGGCCAGGATACATTATTATCCATTTTTTAAAAATATTTTTATTTTTATTTTCTTCAAACTTTTATATATGGTGTCATCAAATGACATCATTGAAACATTATCATCTAATGAACGTGATTTTGTTTTTATGATCTTTTGCTATGAACTGCCATTGACGGTGGATATTATTCTTACGCTTTTTTTAATATAGCTATCCAAGAATATGGACCTTTTTGACCTCACGCAGTGGCGTCGCTAGTGGGGTGCGGACCGCACCGGGTGACACCATCTCAGAGGGGTGACACCAAAATAAAAAAATGCAAATTTTACAGAGCACACACTGCTCGGTCTAGTCGGATTTCATAAGCGGATAACCGATCATAGTTAAATACGTGACTAGCAGGCACAGGGTGCCACCATGCAGTCTGCAGAGCGTCTGGTGCTTATTTTTATATTATACCGTGGACTTATTTTAAGAAGAAGAAATCCATGGTGGAAGTCTGGAGGGGTGACAACATGAGTTTACCGCACTGGGTGACACCAACCCTAGCGACGCCGCTGACCTCACGTGTGTATTTTATTTTTTTATGATTTTTTTAATACTAGACTGGTGAATGCGGCATTAAATTTGTCAATAGAAACTGTCCCCAGAACCCTACATATAAAAGAAGGAAGTCTTGCTGAATTAATAACTTTGAATTCAAACCAATCTTTCCTCTACTGGTATTGTAATATTTGAAACATGAATTCTTATAATTTGTGTGAAAATTGATAAGCATTAATTTTTAAATAAGTAAGTTGCGCGAGTGGCAATTGGGAACTCTTTTAATACACTACATTTGGGAGGGGTGGGACGAAGATTTTTGTTTTGTGAAAAGTGCGTTATGAAACTAGATTAACAGTTTTTGTTTATTTTGTACACTAAATACAGGAACAGTGTTTTTTTTTGGGGGGGGGGGTCGGTCTAGATGCGCGTTTATGCACTGGCATCAATGCATGTTTTCACAAGTGCGAACGACCATTTCGGTTTAGAAAAAAATTATGATCCCGACGAATTGAGAGAGAGAGAGAGACAGAGAATGGGATATGTAAACAAATTACTTGGTAATCTGTCGAATGGCTGGTATTCCAATTGTTCTTTCGAAGTCCGTACGCAGTAAAGTTGTATTCGCCATCTTGCAGTACGGAACTCTTGGTCAATTTATCCCGAATTCCCTGGAACCGTGAATTCCTCTCCGGTCCATACAAATGATTTTTCCTATTCTCTATTAGACTTACCGCCATGATGCTACCCAAGACTCACCAGTATATACTCAATAAAACAAACGCTAATCACTTTCCACGATAAGTCCTCACTTCAAAATTATTCGAGAAAAGAAAAGAATTTTGTCACAAAAATTTATGTTGCAACTTAATCCGATAGACCAATTAATGGTTAATTCACAGCTGTTGTCAGTACATGCGTCTATCGTTACAGTCCCACTCTCTTTCACCAAGAGCAACCACTGATAATACTGCTTATCGCTTAATCCAACAAAACGCAATAAGAGAAATACGACTAGCGTATATTATTCGCATGTATATCTTTTGCGCTATGAAGTTACATGCTGTCTTTCGTCCCTAAGGATACGCGTAAGTATCATAACTGGATTAGATATATGTAAAAACAATAGAACTATCTATGAGTATTTGAATTCCCGTCGGGACAAAAAAAAAGCACACCAAAGGTTTCATGTTTCAGGCGGTTAAATGCCCGCGATAACAATGAACCGTACGTATCCGATTAGCCGTAAAGCCTCGAAAGAAAATGCTTTAAGGAAGGACCACCTAATTGTAGATCGTAATAGGTCTTCACTAATTGGATAGTGACACAACATCGTTATCACGAAAATGTAAAATAAACGAAAAAAGTTCATGTGAAAATATATTGCATATATTTTTGGCTTGAATACCTGTAACAACGAATGTGCATAAGGCCTTGGGTGCACGTCAAAAGTACACAACATGAATCCATGTTTATTTGCCTGGATAATTTATTTTGCATTATAATCTAAATCAAATGCTATGTAGTAGACTGAATCGTCTTTGTATGTTCCTAGAGTTAGTTAAGGTGTCACACATCCGATACCAAATTTTCGCGAATTGATTATCCACTTACTGTGACTCGTATTTCGCATCCTAGTGTTAATTGTTTTGCAAATTTAGTTTCCTGACTGTATTTCAGAACAATTTATGCTTGTGAATATTTTTGTGAGTTTCATTGCTTTAAGAAAAGTACTCATCACGTCAATACAGATACGTACTCAAACCAAATATATGCTATTATACTCCTCGAGTTTTACTGACGTCGCCGATATCGCGATATAACTTAACTCAATAAACGTCTACTACTTTGAAAAAAAATAATATATGTGACATTGCAATGCGCGTGTATTCATACTCAGCTGGAAAATATTCTTCCTTTTCTCATGAAAATAACAGTCCATTCAAGCGCACAGGATCCAGCAAGGGATCGCGTTTGTCAGGGATTGATTAAGAAAAATGCAATAAACCGACTACAAACAGTGCAAAACTAGTATCTAATTAGCCTTAGTGCTTTCGACTCTTAATGAGTCTTTTTCAAAGGTAAATACAAAACATAGACAAGACAAACAAATAAAACAGAAAAATCGTTGTGTTTGCACAACTTTACATGACTATGACGTATTGCGGATGCTGGAAAATATTTTATATTGATCTAGAAACTGTTGGGTTTTTTAAAAAAAATCTAGTTTGACTTAATGTTCTTTTTCCGCTCCCATCCAGTCATTCTCTGGAATAGAGACGGTTCAGTCATTGTTGGGCAGGTACCCGACTTGGATTGTGTACGACGTCTGGGGCACATTCCTTACACGGTTCTACAGAAAGGAGGCAAGATAAATATTTATTGCGCGAACAATTAAAACGTTTACCTCCTGCTTGTATCAACATATGCATTTGGAGTAGACTCATTTTAAAAATAGGATTTGTGTATATTTTGAAGTGTTCTCACTTAAGATCAGATGGATAGTGAATGATGAAGCGCTCGGTTGGTACATTTGCCTTCCAAGTTTTAGGACCAGATTAAGGGGGCGGTACAGGGACACGGTTCCCGCCCACCCCCTCCCGCCATGAGGTCATCCCATGGTTGTCGTGAATAAAAGTGCACGTGTTCAAATAAACCATATATATGTCTAAACGTCTTAAACGTAGCCTAATAATGCTATAATAATTTTACATATTAAAAGGACAGTTTAAGAACTGCTTTCATTGTGTTTTTTGTAGATCTAAAAGACTCCGTCCCCGTTTTATTTACTGCTTGCCGTATCCGGATTAGCATTCAGATCGGGTAATTTTAAATGAACATGGTTTCTGAAAACGATGTGAATTATGCAACATATGTTTAAAAACGATTTTTCGGTTCCTTATAACTGAACTAAAAATTTAAATAGAAATAGACATAGACATAATATAATTCAACTGTTTCTTACATTATTATCAAAATAGACGTTCTGCTTCTTGTTTTTTCTGATTCAACATAAGAAATTTATTATTTGATATTGTTGTGTATATCTATATTATGTATATTATTTCATAATAATAAATTTTGTAAGGGTCTTTTAATTAATGACATTTTTAATGCTATTATCCTATGAATGGGTTGTACTGTAAAGATGAGTCATGTGTAGTACGATTTCATTCGTAAATTCCAAGGTCGATATTCTGTAACAATTCAAGTAATCATTCCATGATCCAACAGTGATATTGGTAATGGTGTAAAATATAGATACACACCCGCCCCCCACCCCCAACAAACCGTTGTCTTTGTAAAACTGTTTTATTTGTTTGTCTTGTCTATGTTTTGTATTTGCCTTTGTAAAAGACTCATTAGGAGTCGAAAGCGCTTAGGCAAGCTAGATACTAATTTTGCACTGTTCGTAGTCAGTTTATTACATTTTTCTTTATCAATCCCTGACAAACGTGATCCCTTGCTGGATCCGGAAGTGAAATATGTTACCCATTGCCCATCACTTTATTTACAATTCATCCTCTCATAAAAATATCGGATAAGATATGACAATAACTTCTTCGAAGGTATTTTAGATTGAGAAGATTTATCAGGATTCGTACAAAGTGGAAAGTTCAATACTAAAAAATAAATGTTGAGACCACGTAGGATAAACAATTGTGATCCGAGTCCATGTGGATTTGGGTCACAGTTATTACTTCCAGGTCAGTAACCACGATTATAGTCCCAGTCTTATTTATTTATTTATTTATTTATTTATTTATTTATTTATTTATTTATTTATTAATGGAGCATTTTTCTCTTTCGTTTCAGTGGTGATACAAGAGTTAGAGTTAGACATTCTTGTTTTTGATTTAAGGGTAATTGTTTATTCTTTAGAATGTAAACATTATGATGTGGCTGTGATTAAGTATTTTGGCGATCGTGAAGAATGAGTAATAAAGCGTTGATGCTGATCCTGAAGTGAAATTGTTGATCCATTGCACATTGTTTTGTTTACAGCCAACCTGACCAAGAAATGCGGCATAACCCATGTTAAGAACTTCACCGTGAATTCATCATTTAAGATATTTTAGATTAACATGTGATGTATTATGATTTGGACACAGTGGAAAGTTCAGTACTGGGAACAAATGTAGAGACTATATAGGAATAAAAATTGTGGTCCGAGTCCTGTAAGTGGTTAATGCATTCACATTTAAATTGGTATAAAAAGTGTATGATTAATGATACACCCATGAAACTTTAATATACATAGTATCTGTTGGAGGTGATACTCGTTATTATTAGTATCAGTGTATCCCTGCACCATATGTACATTCCAATTGGAGGATTTATCTTTTCAAAGACTGTAAGAAAAAATATCTTTCAATTCTGTGCCTGTATATACTAGTGATTGTATACTATGGACAGGAAATGTAGATGCGTCCATTTATGCCGTAATAGCATGAGTGTGAATGCGGATGACCTCAGTCTGAAACAATAGCCAGTGCTGCAAAGATTAGAGAATTGTTTCGGGCATGGTGACTTTCGAAACTGCACGATAAAATTGAAACTGTGATATAGAATATTACAGGAATCCTATATCCTTTACACCCACCCACATCCATACAGAATCATGGCGGGTTTGTTGGTTGCATGGATGAATTTATTTTATTGATTGATGGCATGCATGTATGTATGTTTGTGTTGAGTAGAAGAAAATAAGAGAGTGGTCTTTATCTTGTTTGACTAGACCATGCAGGTATGATAACTCTGTCTTAAATTCAGTCAGTTAGTCAGTCAGCGTTTTCTTGATCCAATTAAGGTCAACGTTTTAATAAAAAGGTTCGTCCCAGCCTAGCTCTTGATCAAAAGAAAACTAAGTCAGGATAAGTAAATATAACAGATTTATTTATACAAACATTGGAGCTACACATACATGATACAATCATACTATATATATATATATATATATATATATATATATATATATATATATATATATATATATATATATATATATATATATCACCCATAATGGGTACTGACATATACCCAATAGTTGAGAAGGGTATTTGAGGTTTACAATAACTTTACATTATTCTATAATTTATACATTACAAAACATGTTCGTGGATTGTAAGATTAATGACTCCCTTTCATTACTTTCCTACATGTATCATGTCTGCTTTGAGACTGCTACCCAGGATTGGACAGAACATTTTTAGACGTGTATATATATATATATATATATATATATATATATATATATATATATATATATATATATATATATATATATATATATATATAGCATGTCTCCATTGATGGAGAAGATAGATGGAGAAGTATTGTAATTTGGAATAGGTTCCCAAACCGAATAGATTATACGTATACTATTATTGAAATGTGTTGTTGACGCTTCAGTAATACCTGAAGCTGTTCCATAGACATTGGTTTGGTGTATTTAATTTTATTACAACCTTTACTTCGTTGTTTAATGTCTGAAAATCAGCTTTTAGTTATCCTTGATTGATTGATCTTAAATGTAAGACGTGTGCTGTCATTTGACCATGTACGCCTACTTGAGAGATGGGAAAGAAGCCACCATCCAATAAGATTTGACCATTATTCTGAGTGTAAAAACGGTCACTTGTGGGGTTTAAATAAATGTGCGCGCTACTTATTTACTCGTCGGGTTGGAAACAGGAACCACCACTCTATGCTTTACTACACGCACATCAATGCTTGTGTTCTATGTCTGGTTTTGCTGCAAGGGCTGGAGAAGGCGCTCCGGTGAAGGACTCCGGCGATCCAAGTTCTGAGATTTATATTTTTGTCATTTTGCTCCTAATAATTTGAATCGATTTTGAAGGTAAAATCTGTGCCATTAAATAATTACGTAAGGATTTTAATTGATCGAAAATTATAATCAATGTCACTTTGTGTGACTGGGGCTGGTGGTTTTGGATTGTAACCACCTTATAGTGCTTAGTTTATTGAAGGGTTTTCGCTTGTTGTTTTTTTTTTATTCTTCGGTTATTGATATTTTAAGTCAAATTGATTACCATTTTGTGCAATGGGCCCTGTTGGTCTGGGCTTATGACCACCTTATATACTTAAATTTTTGGGGAATTCAATTAGTTCGAGTCATATTGCTAGTTGTTTTTAGGTGCACCAAGCATTGCCACCTTCTGCGGCGTGGCCTGATGATCTGGACTTAGGACCAACTTATATTGTCTAAGTTTGAGGTTAGGATGTTATTCCGCCTACTTTTTCTCCTTTGATAGTGGAGGAAGAAGAGCAAGATGTTAAGGGAAGAGATATCTACCAGTTGTGTACGGACCGTCTAGGTGGTTTTTGCTTGTAAAATTTGCATATGGGTTGATTGATTTTTCCTAGGCATTGTTTAATTTATGTCATAGCTATACAGCTGGTTCCTTCAACCTTGCCGACTGTCTGGAACGTTGCAGTTAGGGAGGGAATGTGTTGTGGATTATTCCTAAAGTACATTGTGAGTGAGATGCATTTATTAGGTTACAAAATTTCTCCAAGTACTGTTGAAGTCGTTGCTATACAGCAAGGTCCTTTTACCTTTCCGACTGTCGGGAGCTTATATCTGGGAAGGTAATTGACGTGTGGTGAATTTTTCCTGTTTATACTGAGTCTAGATTAGTGGCTATCTACCCTCGCCCCCCCCCCTTATTTTTCTTTTTTTTTTTTTTTTTTTTTTGGTCGTTGCTAAATAACATGATACTACTACCTCTCCGACTAATTGTTGTGTTGTGGTTCGGGTGGTGAAGTGGGCACGGTGGACTGCAGCAGTTAATTTAGATGCTGGTAGCTAGGGGTTATATTTTTCCTGTTTTTCCAATGGCAGAAATGTCCAGGATGTTTTGGTAGGTGGAGTTGATGTTTCTGTTTCCTGATAAAGTCATTTCTGGATATGTAGCGGGACCTTGTATGTTTTATGTTTGTCCTGGAATTTGTGACGTTGTTCGGTGTAACTCTAGCACTCATTAATTACATTTTGTAATGTATCTGGTTTGGGGCAGTGTGGGTAGTTTATGCCCTCGGTTTGTGCACTATGAAGATATTAGCCAAAGCTACTTGCTATAAGTGGTTTCCCCGTTTTAAGTCTGGTGATGACGTTAGAATTGTTTGTGATTTGGTAGTACTGAAGGGGGGATGTTTCTGCTAATCTTTTTTTTTTTGTTGGTGGGGGGATTAGGTATAGCTTTCAGCCTTTGAGGCTGTTATCCCATTCTCTGCAATTTTTCATTCTTTTTTCCTTATTACGCTGTATAGTTTTTGAACGCTGTAATTGCAATGTTGGGTTATTGGTTCGTTTGATCTGGCTTTCGCTTCTTGGTTGGTCTTTTCTGTACTAGGTATCTTTATATTTGTTGGGACCCACATACATTCTATAATGATGTTTTGTTTTTCCAGGGTTTTGAGTTGGAGTAGTATATCTTTACGCATGTTTTCCCGACTAGAGGAGTTTCCTGATTCCAGGGATCGCAGCACGCTACGGGAGTAGTGAATAGGGGCGATTCAGCCTCAAGGGGAATTAGCATTAAAAACCACCCTGGGCCTGTTTAGTCTCTATTTAAATTTAACATGGGAAAAAATCGTGGGCCTGTTTAGCCTCAAGGGAATTTAACATGGGAAAAAATCTTCAGGCTGTTTAGCCTCAAGGGGAAATGGAACAGGGTCGGGACCCTATTTTAATACGGTCCCGACCTGATGAGCCAATGGAAATGGAACAGGGAAAAATTGAAACAAGGAGGGGTCTCTATTTTTTTAAAAAAAAGAAATAAATAAAAAAAATGGGGTAGACAATGAAAGTCAAGATCTTTTCGAGACCTATGAAGGGGCCCTGAAAAGGGCCTTTGGATTTCTTCTTCTTCTTCTTCTTCTTCTAACTCCTCCACTTTTTTAACCATCTTCTCACTTTTGCCACTATTCCTATCTTCTTCTTCTCCTTTTCTGACATCCAGTCAGGATGGCCTAGAGCTCTGAACTTTTCCTGAACTTTTACCCAATTCTGATTGAGGCTCTCAAACTCTTCTTTTTTCTTGAAATTTTCCTTATCCTTTCTTTCTTTACTCCATTTCTCCTTTATCTTCTTTACTTCTTCCACCATGACTTTTCTGATTAGTTCTTCAGGTTTCTTCAGCTTTTCCAGACCCCTTTTGACAAAGGGCCAATCTGACCATTTCACCATTCCTTCCAAAAAACACCTTACTTCTACAACATTATCCAAGACCTCTTTTAACATTCCAATTTTGACATAGGGAGGATTAATAAACCCTCTCAACTTCTTCACTTCTTCTTCTATTAACGGGGTCCCGAGTGACCGAGTGGTCTAAAGCGCTCTTCGTTACGGATCACTGCCATCTCACCTCTGTATGCGGCGGTTCGAGTCTAAGATTCAGCCAATGTGGGCATGTGAGAAAGCTTGCCAGTAGCTTCTCGTGGGTCGGTGGTTCTTTCCGGGGTTTTCCGGGTTCTTCCTCCACCATTAATACTGGCCGCCATGTATAGCCTATCGTGCTGAAAAATGGCGTTAAACCCCACAACAACAAATCTTCTATTAACTCCTCTATCTTCTCCCTGGCTACTTTTAGTTTGTTAGCAAAGTCCGACTGTTTCTTATCCTCCATTCTCTTTCAATTCTTTCCACTACATATTCACTTTCTATCATCCAATAGTATGTTTCCTTTAAGTTGTTGAACAGGTCAGATACAGCTACCATTTTCTTTTCGCTTATTCCGCAGAACGGCGCGAACGACGAATGCTGTGGGTTCTTATACGAAAAGCGCGGACGTAAAAGAAAACATCTCCTAAAACCCAAATCTTATACAACCTAGATCATCACTTAAAACGCGCGGACGTGAAGGAAAACATCCCTTACTTTTCTCATCTCATATTATCTACTATCCACATACGCGAAGCAGCAATAAACAAGCCCAAAATTTACTATCCCCACACGCAAAGCATTAAAATCAAATCCAAATCTACTATCCACACAAACATACGTGATTGATTACAAAACCAATAATCTGCTATCCACACCAACCTACGTGATCGCTAACAAACACACAATCATATACATAATCATATACAATTTTAACAGGAAAAAAGTGAGTGTTTATAAATACACTACTCTACATATACACACATTGGCAAATCGATTACAATTTATTTTCTAGAGATTTGGGGTAGCCCTGAAAAGGGCTGTTTGTTTTGAACTCCAGGGCACCTGGTTAATGGTTGCACCTCTTCGGCCTGGCACCGCAAACGCATCTTCTATTCCAATCTCCTTTCACTCTTTTGACTGGGAGCGCACAGGGAGGATGATTGGCTTCAGCACCCTAATCCTCTGTCTCTGGTATATTGTAAGTCATCCTCTCCTATTTTCTTTTCCTCCTCTTCCCTCTGTCTTCTCTCCTCCTTTTCCTTCTTTATCCTTCCCTCTTCGACTATGGCCTCTGCAGCCAGCTCATTCACTATACGCCTGGCATATTCCAGGTGCATCTGGAGTTCTAGAAGTTTTACAATTCTTGTATTCATTGTCTTGTTGTTAACGAGTCAACGATGGGTAGCCCGACTGCCGACTAGTTTTGTATTTATACGAAAAGCGCGGACGTGAAGGAAAACATCCCTAAAACCCAAAACTTATATTACCTACATTATGGTCTAAAACGAGCGGACCTAAAAGAAACACTCACTTTTTTTACTACCCATTACTAATTTAAAAATTTTCATTAAAAAAAATAATATACTATCCACATACGTAAAGCAGTCAAATCAAACCCAAATCTACTATTCCCACACTTCAAACAACAAAAAACATTATCATAATTTACTATTCACACAAACGTATGTGAGCGCTTACAATGACACACACACACATTTTTTAACTAAGAAAAAACAATTCATGTGCTTATACACGCACGTCTATTTTTTTAAACTTATTATAGGCAATCGATTGTTATTTCTTTTCTAGAGGTTGGGGTAGCCCTGAAAAGGGCTGTTTTTTTTGTTTGCTATGACAATCTTTTTTAGGTTCTACGATTGCGGCCTCCTCTGACGATACGCTTTCTCGCAGGATAAGGTCTGCTTCTTTGGAAAGAGAAGAAGAACTCTTTGGTATCGATACGACAATCGACAGGTTCAGGTTGCTGCTGCTGCTGCTGCTGTTGCTGTTGCTGCTCTCTCTGCTGTTTTTGAAGTCTGTACTTCTCTGTCCATTCTTCTTTCTCCCTATTCATTTCTTCTCTGAAGAGCTCTTCTATCATGTCTTCAGTGACTTTTAACATTCTCACATTCTCTATCTCTTCTGGCTTCGGTATCAGACTGTGTCTGACCCTATGCAAATTCACGTAGGCTTCGTTTAGCTTAGCTAGTCTGGAGCACATCTTCGTAGGAGGATGAGTCAACAATGGATGGCTAGACTGGAGAATGCCCCCGGTTTTAAAGTCAAAGCGCGGACGTGAAGGAAAACATCCCTACACGGTTTTCCAGCCGGAACGTTCAATGAGTGTCATGAGAGGGATAGTAAGAAGTCAAAGAGCATGAATCAAGATTCCTATAGCAAAACAAAAGACAAAGGCATTTTTTCTTCAAAACAACATTTTTTATTCAAAATCACTTAACACTAACAAGTAACTATAACATTTTTAACAAGAATCAAACAATATAACATCAAACATTTTTTTTTCAAATCACAAACATTTTTTTCAACTGTTTGGCAAAACAGGAGACTAAATAGACTTCTTGTTCTGGCCATCTTGACTTCATCATGATAACTTCTTCTTCTTCCACAGTCTCCTCACATTCCATGACCAAAGTTTCTCCACTAGGTAAAGAGGGATAACAGTCTTCCATAGCTTCTAATAGTCTAGAATGACTTCTCTCAAACTGTTGATTTCTATGGTATTATCAAATCTGCATACAGGATGACGTTCACCGTTACATCAGGGTTTCGGTTTGCAAACTGAATTTCCACTCGAATCTGGCCGGATTTTATAGGGTGGAAATGTCCCTCGTCGCTGCCTTGGTCTGGAGTGAAATCAAAAGCCCACAAAGCATAGCCTCCTGCATAATCTTCGTACGTAATGCCATGACTGGTGTTGGTTCCTAACTGACCGGTAGCTTCGTACAGGGACACGTACGACCTCAAGTAATTCATCTTATTGGGAGAAAAGTCAGGTTCGAAAGGTCTGGTACCCAAGGTCTTGCCATCGCGACTGACTTCGATCTTGGACACGCCAAAGTGTTGCAAGTAGAAAGGATTTTTATTGACAGTTCCGTTGAAAGCTGTATTTTCGACGATACCAACGATCAAACGTTTGGGTAACTGTCCTTGGAACAGATGATCTTCGATCATGGATCGCTGTCCCTTAGGAATGGTGAAGGTTTTCACTTCCACTCGTCGTATCGGATACTTGGCAGTCGTTCTGCTCAACGTGTGACTGATGTCGTCACTCACTTTAGGTAACACTTCCACGCGTCGTACGTAGAGCCTGGCTTCCTCGATGACTGTTTTGCAAGTGGTAGCAGCAGAATTACCTATCAAATGGAAAGCGGTACTGCTGCGATTGAGTCTTAGGCGAACATTTATCCCGTTCAGCAAATACTTTTCTTGCAACCACATGTCCAAATGCAAGCGATCCATCAGTTCTAAACTTTTGTTGTTTCCCATGATTTTGTTTCTTCGTTCTACAAATCCCTCAATGTGGCCTTTCTTTGTTGCATCAGTTTCCCATATTTCAAACAGGCCCGCATCGTCAGCTTCCCATACCACACAGGCATTGAGACGAGTGTTCTTGGCGTCTATTCCGTACGTCAAGAGATTTTCCAGGTAGGCGCGATAAGGGTAAGTATCCATGCTGCTGCTGACTAGTTTGTCATTCAAGTACAAGTCCACTCCACTGAACAAGGAATGCATGAAATTGTTGACAGGAGCTATTACCTCATCACCTTCTAGGGGCGAATTGTCCTCATCTACAACTTTGACTTTCAGGTACAAGTAACTCCTGTTAAGATCAATGTAATCTTCGGGCTGTCCTTTGATTTCAAACTCGATGGGAGATGAGGCTGTCAAAGAGGAGACGGGGTGAAATTCCACCCACTGGGATTCTTGAATGGTCATCATGGTGGGGGGCATGGCAAACAGATCCAGTTCCGACTTGGAACAGGCGCAAGACTCTCGGTGCATAATTTTTTTCTCTTTCTCAATAATCGAAAACGTCTAAGTCTCGAACGGTTCTTCTTTTCTTTACCTTTCTAACTTTAGAAGTGTGAAGTCTGGTGAAAGGGTGTTTTCTTCGTCGTCTTTTTCTGCCTTGTCCTTGCTGTGGCTTCAAGGAAGTAGGAATGTCTGACTCAGTAGCATGCAGGGCATTTATAGGAGTTTCTCGTCGGCCCAAAAGGTCTTTGCCCGTTTGCAGCAAGACATTTTCACCAGCCCTCAAGAAGGCTTCTTTGGGGTTTTGTTTGTCGATGATGACCTTTTGGAGAAATTCTTTGCCTTGCGTCAGTGCGGCATCTTTCAAGGCGTGCAGTCCGCGTGTCACCATCGGTTTCAACACCGGTGCCACCGAACGAAAGCCCGATTTCAAGATATCTCCTAAACCGTGTCCTCGCTGTCGAGCAACCCCTCGGTACACTGGATACATGACTTACGACTCGTGAGAGAACCGTTTTCGAAAATGGAGTTTCACCGTGACTTTTCCTTTGGTGAATGGAATATTTTGTCCCAGATCTCCTTTTATAGCAATGTTGACCGTGTCCAAATAAGACTTGCTGACAGGCAAATAATGAGGATCTACAAAGTCACGGTGTACATGATAGGTGTTTCCACCTTCCTCGTCAGCGGCCGTGGCAGAATTCACTTTGAAAGGAATGACACGCAGTAACGGTACGGAGGTGTGTCCCACCACGTTATACTCCACCACATCGGAGTACACAAAGATCAAATTCAGTCCTTGGTTCAGTTCTACCGGGGCACGAAAAAACCTGGCAAAAGATTCGTTGTCGGAAATGACTGCTAATTCGTCTTTTTGTTGTTCTACTTTCTTCCTCATCTCCATGTCCCCGCCCAACATGTCAAACAATTCAGGACAAAATAAAATGGACATGATTTTACCCCTCTCAGGAAATTTCATTAGGAAGCGACAATCTACTTTATGGTATTCCAGGGTGACACTTTTTTTGACACTTTCCAAAGCTTTAAGAAACACGACATTAAACCTGGAGGCAATGGTGCTGACTAAATGTTGTCCACTAAAATAATAGCCTGGGGGAATGAACAAGTGATAGGTGGTCCACATTTGATTTTTTATGCTAGGGGCTTTCTTGTCATATTTGACATGGGTATCCAAGTACTGTTGCAATTGTTCGTCATGAACTTCCACCGTAAAAGAATTTTGATTGGGAAGGACATTGAGGACTTGGGTCGGGTGAATGATTTCCACTAAAGCCACTTCCCAATGGGCTTCGTGATCTAATTGGATGGCCTGAGGTAATTTGGCCGTGTAACAGCACAACGTGTTGTTGGGAAACACCTCCATGGAACTGTCACTGGGTAAGGTTAAGTAAAATTGGTTGTTATTGTTCAGAATTCCAGAGTTCTGTGGCTGTCCGAGGGGTTACTGGACGTTAGAGGCGTGTCTCCACCCAAAATGGGGTTGTTATTGTTGTTGTTATTGGAGTGTTGACTGACACTAGCACTGGACACAAGGTTCCCGTTGTTCCCGTTTGAAGAGAATTTCAGGGAGGGATTGGGAAGCAGGTAACGATGGAACTGCTTAATAAAATCGTCCACAATTGTTTGTCTCCTTGTTGCAAACTCAGATTGGCAATGGCTGCACCGATGACACAATACACCACGAAGATTTGGCAGAAAAAGACGATTTGCGTTTTAGGCACACGTTCTCCACACCACACCCACAAGGGTTGCTTTTGTAAATCTTGCACAGAAGAACTGGATGAAGGAGTGGTAGCAGTAGTAGCTGCGTCTGTGTGAAAGGGCATGATGGTCACTTCTTTTTATAGTCGATGACTTGCAAAGCGTCGATCCAAGAATCAAAACTGGGTGGATATCCTTTCCAACGTATTTTGACTTCTTTGACACGTCGTTTGCCTACTTTACGGGTTCTGCGTTCGATAATGCTTTCGATGTCGTACACGTCTTCTTTTTTGGTGACACCTTGCAACTCGGGCAAATAAAACGTTCCTTTGAGCACTTCTCCGTTCATGTCTTCCAATTTATAGACGGCAGGATGACGGCCATGCACTCGTCCAGTGACACGAAACAATTCGGTAGTCTAGTTGGGTAAGTAACCTTTGTCGAAAGTGCGTTTGGTTTTACCAATGCGTACCCAATCTCCTACGTCCAACACTCCACTTTTCTTGGGGACAGCCCTTGTCGGGAACGTACCAAACAGGCGATCAGACACCAGTACTTCGTTCTCGGGAGTCACCTCTTGCGGGGCACGTCCAATGCTTTGATGGTAAGATTGGTTGTACGCTTGCACCAGGTGCGGTAAGGTGTCGATGTACTTCAGAGTGTGGTGATGCGTAAAATATTTCCACATGCGTTCTTTCAAAGTGCATTGAAAACGTTCCGCGATGCTGGCTCTGGTTTCAGGATTCTCGGTCTTAAAAAAGTGAATGTCACGTTTCTTTAATTCTTTTTGGAAAGCTTGGTTCAGAAATTCGGTACCTTTGTCCGTTTGCCATCGAAGAGGGTGACGACCACTTTGTTTCAACACCGGTTGCAGGGCTCGCACTAACTCGCTCCTCGATTTGGAAGTCAAGGGCACGACCCAGGCAAATTTGGAAAAGACGTCGATGACACAAAACAAATATTTGTAGCCACGATTGTAGCTGGCTAAATGAGAGACATCGGCTAAAACGGCTTGCCATTGATGATCGATGCCTTCCACTCGGGTGCGACTTCTGGAAAACTTGCGTTGAATGGGTTTGTGTAAAGTGTAGGTAGCTTGTTCTTGTAACCATTGTTGCACTTGCGGTAAACGGAGACTTTTCAGTGGAGTTTTGGCAGCACGATACAATTTTTGAACTCCTGCGTAACCTGCAGGATGGGAGGGGTCATAGTAAATGCTGGCTAATACTTTTTCCATTTTTTTGGTTTGTTAATAAGGCACCCACTCTTCGAGGATGCTACTTTGGTTGGGACGAAAGGGTGGTTTGGAAACGGATTTACGTGTCCGATGGGCTACGGGAGTAGAAGTCGAAGGTAGTGGTGGAGGTGGCAATGGAACGGCTTTGGTCTTCTTTTCTTGTTTCATTTCTGGTTTCCCTTCTTTTTTTCGCTTCTGTCGAAGGAGGAGTGGACATCATCTTTTTAACCCATGCTTTCATTTCTTCTCGTTGGGGTGTGGGGGACGGGGTCAACAGGGATGCTGCAATCTTACTTGAAATGGGAGCTGCTGACGGCGTTTGAAACACTTCTCATATCTCTTCTTCCTCAGGTCTTCGTGGGGTAGCATCTCTGGTGACCCCTGGGGATGGTAGTAGTGGTGGTGGTGGTAGTGATGATGGTGCTGGACTTTTCATCAAGGTCTTAAAATCTTTCAGAGTGGGAAGAGCTGTTTCGTCTAAAGCTTTCTAGTGAAAGAATTGCAGTCGTTGCAAGAGTTGACCGTACTTTTGCGATTTTTCTGTTTCGGACAAATCTTGGCGATCCATCAAGGACTGCAATTCGTTTTGTAACTGGGACATCTCAGTCAAATTGGGATTGGGAGGTAAATGCGGGGTGCGTTGTTCTTGCCAACGATGGTATTCCATCCATCGTTTGTAAGGCACTAAAGCTAGTTTTCGTCCTTCCATGGGATGTCAGGGGTCGATTCTGAGATCTTGGGACTCCAGAGGGCCTTTTTATCTTGCTCCCACCAGTCCTCCCAATACGGTTCCCAAGACTCCTTTCAGTAATAGGCCTAACAAGAGGGGTAAAATTCCTCCACGTTGGATCAACATCTTCTTCTTTTGACGAATGGGAATTTTCTTTTGAACCATTTGGCGCAGAACGTGACGATGTTTGCCTAAGCATTGTTTCTGGTGTTTGGACGAAGGGATCGTGCCTTTCAAGACGTGCAAACAACATTCGCACACGGTATCGATGACCTCTTTGGGGGCCGCTTGAATGAGTTTTTTTCGCAGGGGTGGAGAAGCTTTGGACAGGACAGAAAACATGTCCCCATGTTTGACTAAACGTGGAGGCAGTCCTTTCCTTTTCTTTCCTTGGGGTTTAGAAGAGCAATGTTTTCTGGAGGGTGACATCTTTGCTTGTGGGTTCCGGGACATTCACCAAACATACACTAAATTCGATGACTTAACACACGCCCTTTTATCTTTTCTTTGGGACTATCGCTTTGTCATAAAGGTGACAATGTTTTTTCCAAAATCGCCAAGGAATCCTCCCCTTTGTTGACGCCTCTTTTTCTTTGAACGACAATATCTTTTCTTAGGGTAACGTCGATGCTTGGCTAAGCGCTTTGTCGGATGACGAGTCTGCCTTTGTCTCTTTCTTTTTTGACGATAGTGACGGTGTGCACGTCTTGGAGGTGATATCTTTTGGAAGTTCACTGATATCCCTACTTGGTCGCAGGCCTTTTTTATACTGGAACGCGTCGCCACTGATTGTCTTTACGCCGTATCAACTTGAGGACAGGCATGACACGTCGTGCAGGGGTACGCAACGGACTAAATCGAGCCAGTTCTTGCTTGGACAAATCCAGTAAACTTTGTAACATGCCCGATCTTTCTTGGACTTTGATTTTGGGAGAAGGTACTTTGTGAGCAGCGGCCACTGCCGCTAAATTGGAGGGTCCTGCCATTGGGGAAGTTCTTGGGGTCATCAACGGAGAAGTTATTGGTGTGATTAACGTCTCCAAGTACTTTTCAGTTGTTGGTGTCATCAACGGAGAAGTGAACGAACCTGAGGCTACCGGAGACGCGGTCACCGTCGTTGCAGGTCGTGGTTTGCGAGTGAAAGGTTGCGTCCTGGCCGAAGTGCCTCTCTTGCGACTAGTTTTCTGCGGGCTTTTCTTTTTCTGGGGACTTTTTATCTGCTTCTTTTTCTGGGGACTTTTCTTTTTCCTGGGTGGTGACTGGTAAGAGGAAGGTCCCGCCACTGGAGAAGTTCTTCGAGACACGGGTCTCCTTGGGGAGCTGGTCTTGCCACGTGGCTCTTTTTCTTCTTCTTGGAGCTTCGTTTGACTTCTTTTTTCTTGGGTAGAACTTTGGGAACATTAGGATCCCATCTTAAGAGAGAGCGAATGATGACCCCTCCTAGAGTACCGCTCCCTCCAGGTTTCAAAATGATTTGTTTTTTGGTTTGAGTGTCGATGCGGAGATCGGCCAGTTGGGTCAAAGCGACTTTGTTTCGATCAAAAAAGCGTTTGGTTTGATGAGGAATCTGAATGATTCCTTGTAGTAATTGACGTGCTGTCACGGTGAACCATCGTAAGACTTCTTTGAGACTAGCTTCTAAGACACGAGCCCGTATTTGTGGATTTTTTTTCTCGACTGATGCCATACAAGGCACGAATCAATTTGACGGGAAGATGCGACTGAAGGGACGTCATGTTCAAACTGTGTGAGACAGACGAAAAGTGTCTGAGGTTTTTATAGATTTTTTTTGGAGTGAAATTAAGTCGATGACGGAGACGTGTACAGGACAGGCCCTCGGTACCAGTGGTGAAACAATTGGGTACGAAATCGCAAATCATCGGGGGTCGTAGGTTTCAAATCGACGAGTAAATAAGCGTGTGGAGTTTGAGTGGCATCGTCGTACGCCTGAGTCAGCCAAGGCGTTCCTAACTGTTTGGCTAAGACTTGCACTTGCGATTTATCTCGAGGGCTTTTAAACAAGACCACGTAATGCGCATTGAGACTGATGGTGCGATGGGCTTTACTTTGTTGAAACAAATTTTGAGTGATGTAAACGACACTGGCATTACGGTGATGCCCTTTGTGCGTAAACCACAGTTTAATTTCTTCTTCGTCTTCTCCTAACATGTCGTCGAAAATGACCAAATGGGTTTAACGGGAGTCAGAGACGATGCCGTCGTCTTCTTTAGGAATGCCTTCCACAAACACGATGGAATCGCCTTGACTTTCTCGCAAGAGGCTGTACGCCGATTGCCACTCTTTGTAACACCACACGATGCGTTGAGGTGGACGATCGATCAAATGATGTTTATGTTCGATCAAACGTTTGACGAATTCGGTTTTGCCTGAACCGCTAGGTCCAGCAATGGGCATGTTAAAGGGATGGCGAAGATACAAAGCCTCCCAACTGGCACGATCTAAGTGTTTGTCGATGACTTTGACAGTGCAGGAAGAGGGAGCAGAGACAGTAAAGGTAGCCATAGTGTTAGGAATGTCACTTGTGACACGAAAACAAACAAGACAAGAGTTTATATACTTTTTTCAGGACACGTTTATTGAATGTTTTAAACATGAACACGAAAGACAAAAATACATAAAAGCACAACGATTAAAGGCACATGAAAACCATCAACGTGGAATAGAAACAAGTTTCTGTACAACATGTTTTGGGTAATATTCTGACCAGTTCTATAGGGGGTAAGGTCACACAAGTGTCCTCCCCAAAGGGTCTTTCGGGCATGCCCACGACAGTCCTGTCCTGGGTGACTTGTTCTGCTTCTGACACTGTCACTAACACAGGTTGAAAAGTGACTTTTTTCTTTGGACGTTGAAAGGAAGGATCACAACTCTCGTGCATACTGGGCCACTTCTTGGGTCCAAGCCTCAAAATCCCATTTTTTCCAGGCACGGACATCTGTCCAGTGGGGGTGTAAGTCACAAGCTACACACACATTGTCATACACGTCTTGGGTAGCTAAAAGTTGACGAATCTTTTTTTCCCGTAGAGGTCGAGAAGTATCCAGATGAAACCGCAAGACTTTGAGCAAAAGGAGTCTTTCGTGAACATTTAAAGGCACCACTTTCATGTTGAATGGGGTGGTAAATACTGTTCGTAAAGAGTCCACAAGGAATCGGCTGGTAAACGAAATCCCAGAAAACAAGTCACTAAGACACACACTATGCGTCGTCCCAAATTGAATGGATACAGTTCTTGTAATAATTGATGGTAATGATCCCCGGTTTGAATATGGTCATTGAGTTCCTTCCACGGAATCTGTTCAATCATTTGTGACATAAGCCGTGGCATGGATTCCTGTTTTTATAGTCTCTTTATTTCAGAAGCAATAAAGGTACTTTCTAACTAGAAATCTTCGTTCTCCAGTTGGGAATCTAAATCTTGCATACTGTAACCTACACTTCAGAGTTCGTTTAGAAGTTTCCTCTTCCGCTAAGCAGATTCCACGTAAAATATGTTGGTAATCTTTTATCTCATCTTCCTCAATGCGTTGCTCTAGGTGAATCTCGAAGTAACCATTATGAACATTTCGTTCATTCATTAACTCAAAGTGTTGAACAAGGTCTGACCACTGAAACAATTTCTGACCAATCAGTCCTCTTATACCATTCAGGTACCAGTGGTTAAACATCTGGTGACGTAACGGATGCAATTGTTCTTTACGTTTGACTTGTATTTTGACCAGCTCTCGGTAAATGCGTTCTCTCAGCTCCACAGGGAAAGCACGAACGTTCTCTTGTAAAGTATCCATGAATAGGTCATACTAAATCCTCTTTTGTCTGACACAAGAAATGTACCGTTTGCACAGACATGGTTTTACTTCAGTGTTGAATTTAAATCGTTTAGTCACTAATTTGCACATTACAATTCGTTCAGAAGTTTCCTCTTTCAATAAGTTGACATTGTGTAAAAGATATTGGTAATTCGTTAACTCTTCCTCTGGAATTCGATGCAGTAAGTTTACAATGTAGTAGATAGAATCATCAACAGCAAACCAATCCTTTTTAAAACCAGGGGGTCGTTGATCAATGTCTGTCCAATGGAACACTTTCAACTGAATCAGTCCTTGTATAGCATTCAGGTACCTGTGGTTCAAACACCGGTGACGTAACGGATGCAACTGTTCTTTACGTTTCACTTGTAGTTTGACCAGTTCTCGGTAAATGCGTTCTCTCAACTCCACAGGCAATGCACGAATGTTCTCTTGTAAAGTATCCATGAATAGATCAGTCAGTACAATTCATAATCTTCTCCTAGAGCAAAAGTAATCCACATAGTAAGTAATTTCTGGCCACTGCCATTCAGGGTAACGTCCAAAAATCTCATTGAACTCTTTTGATGTAAACGGTCTAGAGTGATATAATAGGATGAATGCACACTTGACCCAGAGAAATCTGACACATTGGTTGACTTTTTTCACTTTCCTCTTGTGAATTTCTCAGCACAAAAGTTCTACAGTTACCCATTGAGATTTCACTCTGGCAAGTCCCTGCCAAAATCCTTGTAAATCTTCTCTTGCAGTTCTTTAGGTAATGATTCAATATCGCTTTTGAAATGAAGTTTAAATACTGGCCTCGGTGATGTCCAACATTTGCCTCCTAACCAATCTGGTTTCTTCTTCAACGACATGGTAAGTTGCTTCAATGTCTCGGTCCCAATAAGGGTAAGTAATGACAATTCGGTGACCAACGAGCATGTTCTAGGTAGGCCGAATCTTGTGGTTCCCAGTGGTGAAGTGACACACCGCAACTGAAGCACTTGACTTTATCCCCTTCGCCCAAGTAGAAAAATCCGGCTCTGGCTAATTCTTCGGGGGTCGGTCCTCCCAGATACTTAGGCCATTTTCCTTTGAACGATTGAAGACGATTTTCAAAGTCGCAGTATTCCGACAAACGCACAGGGAACGAATATTTCGTCTTTCACAGGTTCGTTTCGATGAGGATTGGGTGACATGGACAGGAGTTTGCTCAGGGCTGGATGACATCCGTAGTGAGGTAGACGTGAAGGTGGACGTTCACCTTTAAAACGAAACCCAGTATAGTGTCCAAGAGGACGAGCGGCATCGCTTTCGCATCCCTCAGGTTTGACACGCACAGCATCACTTTCCATGATAGGGGTAGTGAGAACAAAGTTCCCATGATGCTTTACGGCATTGCTAAGGTCACAACGTACAGCATCGTTCCCATCGCAAGGCTCACAATCGCATTCCACTTCAGAGGCCCCAAACTTGAATTGTGCCTGTCTGAACTTGTTTTGTGTTTCTCTGAATGTATTCATCTTGTTTGCTTGGTCTTGGTAGTCACAATGAACTATCGATCTTGACCATAGCCCCTTTTTATACTAGTCGGAATGCAGTCTCAAGCTTGTACGTCGTTCCTTTTTTATGTCTAGTTTTGGAAGGTACCGTCTCTAAGGTACCGTCATAATTGTACCGTAGTGTAATGGGTGGAAAGGCCATAGAAAGGTAAGGGCAGTGCGGAGACCATCGAGTATGTTCCACAATAGCTTAATCTTTATAGATACATAGATCCATTCGTAACTTCAGTCCGCAAGCGAAACACTGTCCTTCGTATCCCAATCCAGACTCAGGTCCCAAGTAGACAAATCCTGTTCTAGCTAAAACATTCGAAGAAGGTAATCCTTCCCTATCCGTAGGCCATGCTTGAAACGTTTCCAATCGACGGGCACAATCACAATAGTCAGGTAAGAATACCGGAAAATGGTAGGGTTTGAACTTGGAGATCTCACTGGATTTCTCACTCGATTCTTGCTGTGGCGAAGTCATACTTCTGGTGGGTGGCTATCCTCTTACAACCAATGTTTTATACCGACATGTCCATACGGCAAAGTAAAGTGGTTGGGAAGGGGCACTCGTTTCTGGTACACGATTTGATAGACTTTTTCCAAGGGTCGACTGACGATGTGGTGAGTGGGTAAACGTACAATCTTGTTGGGTTGATAGGTGGTCACTTTAAAGTGTACATCTTCTCTAGACTGCAAGGCTTCTATCAATACGCCAAAGTTCACCACTCGACTGGCACGATAATTCAGAGTCAATCCTTTCACTTTGCACTTCGTGTGCACTTCTCCTTGTTTGTCCCGGTATTCGTAGCCGTAATTTTTAGGACCGCCACTCGCGAATCTTGTCGTCAGGGTGCTCGTCTGTCCAGGTTCCTAAATGGTCTCCTTCGATGGCAGGGCGCTGTTGACTCGGGTGATCGATGTAAATGCAACTGTCCGTGTCAAAGTACAGGACGCGTTCCCCGAACAGTTCTAAAGCTTCGTACAATTTTAAGCGAGCATGAGTTGTCACGTAAGCCGCAATGATGACATTTCCAAAGGGGTCGGCTTCTACAAAGTCCAGATCTTCTTCGTAATTCACTAAGATCAAATCTTCGCGAACGACGTCCACGTGTTTCATGAATTTAGTTTTGTCGTGAATCATCTGGAAGTAGCGGGAAGGTTCTGTCAAATATTCTGTCTTGGGTAAACACGGTCGTTGTGCCATTTTATCCCACAAGCAATTTAACATCACTTTGGCAAACGATCGCCTGCCTTTGTTTTTCTCGATGTGGTCTAAAGTAATACCTTCTTGTACCCAGTATTTCTCTTTGAATGTCTTTTGGTCATCGGAAGTGTGACACCAGGAAGGATAGCCGCTGGCTTCTTGCTTCAGTTTCAAAAAGGCATAAACGTAGTCTGCGAAAATGCCTTTCTGCGTGGGGTCTCCCTTGTGGTATTGTTGTGTCTTGGGAAAGTGGCAAATTTCATACACTTGTTACAGTTGGTATCCCATGTCCAGAGCTTTGAACAATTCTACGCTGACCCACGTCCCCGTCAAGGCACGTCCTTCCTGTGTGTGCTGACAAGGTTGGTCTTAGTTGCACGTTTCGGCACAAGTACGGCACAAAGGAAACATCAGTTTGTCTTGACAATGGTGAAGTAGCACGGGATGGTACAAGTCGGTGGGAGGCAAAACTTTACATTTGATCAAGCCTTTGTATTGTCGAAAGTTTTACAGGTCGATGTGTTCCGTCAACAATTGTGAGTGCCCTGCAGGAAAGCGACAATATTTGCACACGTAGGGATACAGCGAACACACGTCCAAGGATTTGATTTCTTCTCCTTTCTCTTCGTCGGCTTGGTACAGCAAACAGGTGGCAGTGGTTCTTCCTCCGTACAAACTATCCCTCGGGTTCAGGGGGTCCATGAACTGGTAACTTTCCATGATGCGTTTAAGCTCGGGATCGGTTTTCAAACGGTGATCGTACTCGTGTTCCCACATTTCCACCACTTGGTATCCTTCCTGTTCTAACTTTAGGCGTCGCTGACAAGTGGTCTGGTACAAGTCTTCCATGGTTCGTTGTAAAAACTGATTTTTAGTGCCACGGTCAGGGTAACAGACGGGACAACCGTGAAATAAGCAACCGTTAAACTCGTACAAGATCTTGGGGTTTTCTAAGTCCCAGCCATCGACCGAATGCGTTCCGATGGTCTTTTCAGCTCCTCCGTTGTGGGCATGCTGAATCCATTTGTCTTCCTTGTCGCACAAGTAATGTAACCGGCGTAGGGCTTTGACCGAGTATTGACGTTTGGCATAGTTGATCGTTTGAGGACTGATGACAGCAACGGAGTTTTCAGGCATGAATCGTTGCCGGTACACTAAGGAACACGCTTTGGCAATGGTGCAAGCTTCTTTCAAAGGATCGACCCCTCCGTGTTCCATAAACAGTTCTCGAAATTTTCCACAGCAACGCCGTAAAATATCCACGTCGGAACGACAATACTTTAGCATTTCTTTCTGAAAATCAAAAGGGTCTGAGGCGTGAGCCTGGTACCAAGCGTCGAAAGCTTCTCGTTGTTCGGTACGCATGTTGTCGGGGTCGTAATAGTGAGCCTCAGGTAAATGGGGTAGAACGGCGTGTTGATTGGCTTCCGTATTGAAAAAGTATGGAAAGTACCCTTTAACCATTTCTGTCATTCCAAACGTTTTAGGCATTCGACTCAAAGGCATGGCCAAATAGCTCATCGAATCTTTAAACTGTACTTATCCCACTTGCATGAAAATGATTTTGGCTCCGTTCAAAGTGACTTTAGGACGCTCGGTACCATGTTCCGTATAGTATCTCAAAAGAAACTGTCCATCGTATCCGGAGAAATTGTGAGCCATCACCGTGGCATGACGATGACAATCTCCCTAACGTTCGATGTCCTCTTGGCTCCACGTCTTGTTGATGGGGCCTAAGACCCATTGAGCGAAATCGGCTAGCGTGTTCGGTCCTCGAAAGATTTTTTCACGCCCTCCAGGAATCTTACTGCAGTGAGGGCAATGACTGAAAATAGGTTCTTGAATGCACTTCTCGCACGCTCGATGAGCCACGCAGAAATTAGGAATGTGAATGCCAGTCTCTTGCATGCATTCAAAATCGAAAAAGATGAAATTGCCTTTTTTCTTCTTGTGACCGTCCTCTTTCTCTGGTTGGGATTGGTATTTTTGCACGTAGCATTGGTGTTCTAAGTCCACGATGTGTTGACAAATGTGACATCTTTTCTTTCCTCGACATACGTGTGCCTTGACAGTATTGGTACATATGCCTTGTCCACACGTAGGGCACAATCACAGCAGTTGACAAGCACATTTCTGCTGTGAACCTTGCGTCTTCAGATGTTGTTGGTAACAGGCAGGACTGACACTCGTTCTTGTCCTTCGTTCAGACAGGGTTGAGAGGCCAAACATCCTGAGCATTTCGATCCACAATGTTTGTGTTGCTCTCGATTGTTATAGCCATAGTCACATTTCTCACAGTAATAACTGTATCCCAGGAATGCTGTGATACTGGTAATGGTATTGAAATGTTCATCGTGATGATAAAGGTGAATGTATTTTCCATCCTTAAAGTCTTTCCCTCGAAACAACAGAGGCCCACGCACTTCTTGAGGGTGCACTTTCAAGGTGTAACGTGGAGCTAGGACATCTTGCAATTTTTGCATTTCAGGAATGCCACAGGGTTTGTCTTTGGGAAGCCGGCTTGTTGTAGCAGGAGTTCTGCTTCGTTTCGTTGTTTGGCTCGGTCTGATTGTCGAATAGTTTTCCAGGCTCTTTTCCATTCTACCGTGTCGTTTTTGTCGACATAGGTTCGTCCCACCACGATAGCCCTGGCTAAACACATCTGGTCTTGAGAATTGTGAATTTGGACGAGGCTCTTTTTGGTGCTGCGAAGAGCTTTCACCAATAACACCTTATTGCGTTGTCCGGTCCCTTGAGGAGGAGAGACGTGGGTCATGTCCAGTGTGGCTTTTCCATCGGTGATGTCAAACTGGTCATTAGATTGTTGCACGTGTTGAATCTTGTCCATGACTTTGGAAGCTGTCAATTCTGTAGGGCTGCTAAACTCGATCCAAACAGGGGATTTCAAGCCGTCGTGTTGTCTGGAAAGTCTCAAGCGATCGTCTTCTTTGGGTTGACATTGTCGCTTGAGTGTGGTAAGCAAAGAATCCCACATCTCGGTGATGAACCCTTCTGCTTTCTCTAACGGTACTTCGGACTTGAAATCTTTAAACTTCACCGTGTATTTGTAAGCCGTGGTTCTAAATTTTCTAGAGGGACGCTTTTCCGTCTCATGAATGGAATAGTACTTTTCAGGGTTGACTAAGGGTGGTGAACTTTGTTTAGAGGGTTTGGATTCTGGGTCACTCATGTCCTCTTCAAAATCACTGGCATGAATTTGTGCCAAGACTTCAGCCCTGGTACGAGGCGATAGATCACGTTTCTGCCTCTTACTTTCTTCTTCTTTCTTCTCAAATGAATTGGATCGTTTCGTCTTGATAGCAAAACGTCAAATGACTAAAATTTAAACACCATGGGTTACTTTATAGTCATGACAGACCAGCGTATATAAAGGGTGTGTGTTTTGTCCTTCCACTATTCATTTCACTCTCAAACCGAGCACAACGATGGAAGAGACTACACAGATCGAACGTTTCATCAGAGCTTTGCGAGGGGTCATCCGAAAAATCTATTTAACCAGCCGAGGGACTACTCACCCTCCTATCGAGATAAAAGTCAAGATACTTGCTATATCTGTCAAAAGAAAGGGCATTGGTCTTCAGAGTGTCCAGGCCGTCAAAAAAAAAAAACAGGGGTTAAAAGAGACAAAAGTCAAGCTACCTGTTATTATTGTAAAGAAAAAGGACATTGGTCTCCAGATTGCCCTAAGAAACAAGAGGAGTCAGAAGAAGAGAGGGATTCTGGAGAGGTAGAAGAGGAAGAAGAGGAGGAAGAAAGCAGACAGGTGAAGAAAAAGAAACAGGAGAAGACAAGAAGAAGGGAAGAAAGTGAGGATGAAGAGGAGGAAAAGACTGTGAAGATGATGAAATTCAAAAAACATAGAGAGTGAACAATGAGACAAAAAAATCCTATGAACTTTTTAAAGTGTTATGTTGTGAATTGTGAATTGGATTGTAAATATTTATAAAAAAATAAATTAGATATAAAGGTAAGTGTCTTTGGGTTTTGATTTTAAAATAAGAAGCTATACTCACGCACTCATACACAGACACGTACTATAGGGGTAAAATGGGTTTTTTTTGAGTTATTGGCAATTGAAAGTCTATCTCTTTTCGAGAGACATGGGTGGCCCTGAAAAGGGCCTTTGGGGGTAGGGGTGAGTTTAAGCAATCAACTTTAACTGCCTTAAGCCTTTGCCACGGCCAAGGCCTACTTCTGGACTGCGTAATGTTGATGATGATTATGATGATAATGATGTGGTTGAAATCACTAAGGGTGGTACGGTAGGCTTAGTGACAGAGTTGGTGTGTTTAGCTCGGGAAGGTCGTATTCTCTTCGGTCGTAATAAAGAAGTCTGATACATTTGTTTCAGACTTCTTAACTCTGCTAAAATGTCTAACAGTACCGTGACCGTTTGACTTTCACACCCTCGTTTCTTTGCTGCTGCTGCTTCTTCTTCTTCTTGTTTTTTTCTTACTTCTTCTTCTTGCTGTTGTTGCTGTAGGAGAAAAGCTTGTTCCGCTTCCTTTTGCTGTTGTACAAATTTCTCCAATTCTTCTTTCTGTCTCTGTCTAAAATTTTCCACGTGCGGTAATGAAGGAGAAGGTGGCGAAGGTTCCGGAACAAATTCTTGCGAGGTAAGAAAATCCACAAAATCCCAATTCACCTCTTCTGAAAGTAAGTCCGGGTTCCCTTGGGTAGTCTCCACGGCTGGTGCACCCCAATTTATCGTTTTCTGAGTTTCCGTCATATTGAAAAACTGTCGCATGGATTGACTGCGCACAGGCGATAGCGAATCTATATAGAGCATGTGACGTCACAGACTGCTCTCTTCGGATTGGACGTGGGCTGACTGAATTTTGTAACACGTGTTTGGATTGGTCAATGAACTCAATTCGTTTCGATCCTTCCTCTCCCTATAAATAAGCGCAGTTCACTGCATTCCTTCACCTGTTCTCGGCACCTCAACATGTGGACCGACGTGCAATCATCAATTCTTGTATCTTCCATGATGTTCCGGACGGACATAACGATGTATGTCCGATCCAAGTGGACAGTTGTCCACAGGACAGACACCAGCCTGTGGATCAGAAGAATATATGTGCCTAAAAAGAGTCTTAATACATGGCCCTGCAGTCAGGCGCAGCTTGAGGACAAGAAGAAGACCAATGCGGTGCCCTCTGTGTTAACAATAGGATATGTTAACATAAACCCAAAGGCCCTTTTCAGGGCCCCTTCATAGGTCTCGAAAAGATCTTGACTTTCATTGCCTACCCCATTTTTATTTTATTTTATTTAAAAAAAAAAAATAGAGACCCCTCCCTGTTTCAATTTTTCCCTGTTCCATTTCCATAGGTCCATCAGGTCGGGACCGTATTAAAATAGGGTCCCGACCCTGTTCCATTTCCCCTTGAGGCTAAACAGGCCCAAGATTTTTTTCCCATGTTAAATTCCCTTGAGGCTAAACAGGCCTACGATTTTTTCCCATGTTAAATTTACATAGAGGCTAAACAGGCCCAGGGTGGTTTTTAATGCTAATTCCCCTTGAGGCTGAATCGCCCCTATTCACTACTTACGGGAGTCGCTCATGATAACTGTTTTTTTGGGGTGTAAGATTTTTTTATCAATTGGATAACTAGACTGATTGCCCAAAATTCTACTATATAGATTGAGTAGCAATCAGGTAGTCTTGTCCCCAGGGTGATGCCCCACTCTGGTATCACCGCTGCTGCTGCAGTTCTTTCAGGGTTTGAGGTTTTAGATCCGTCTGTGTAGATAGCGGTGTATTCTTTATAATTTTCATCAATTTCTGAGATAACTTTGGCCCTTAGTTCCTGGGGATGGTTCTGTTTATTGCCATATTTGATGGCATTGAAGTTTATTTTTGGAATGTTACACCTCCATGGTTCTGGGTCCGGGTATCGTATAATATCTGCTTTGAGATCTGGTAATCGAGTTCCCTTTGTAGGTCGTGTTCTTTTCCTCCCCCCGGTTTAAATTTGACCAGTTTGTGTCTCAAGGTTTTTTCATTTTATATTGACAGCTCTTGTAGGATGCGATGCGTCATGTATATATAACCTGGTTGGGTATCGCAATTTAGTTCTTCCCTTCGAAGTCTAAAGGGCTCTGTCCCAGAGGTGTTTTTGAAAGTCCTGGTGCAGATAGTAGCAACAGGGGACGCCGCTAGAGGGCACTGCGATCAAGATTAACGATTTCTCAAAATGTCATCCTCATTACACCCGGTACTTTCTCCGCTTTAATATGCAAAAAGCCGACATTATTACATCCGATTGTATTCATGGTTGAAAAGTCAAATGTCTATATTTAGCGTATATGACACTGGGCCATTTCTACAACCTATTCCGCGGAATAAAACGAAAACCGAATTTTTCCAAACGTTGAAAAACTAAATAAACGAACATATATACTCACCTACGCCTACTTTTTAAATACTTTGGAGTTCTTTTTACAAGAATAATGGTAAAATGTTTGCGAACATTTGCGTAAAACCCACGAATTGCGTCTTTTTCTAATGTCACCATGCCAGCAAGAACGGTAACTCTTCCCTGCACATGGGTACGTACAAAATGTAAACAATGACAACAATACGACATAATTTGGGTTCAAAAACACACAAAAACTTGATTGTATGAAAAGGCAGTCGTTTATAGCAAGGAATCGGATTATACAGACATACTGTCATTCATTATACCAAACTTATTATAAAATATTTGTACAACTTTTATTGTGTAATATATTTTCGAGGTTAGAGACTCGACGGGAGTATCACTTACTGACTCGGTGATACTATACGTATTGATAATATTATGTGATTGTGATCACTGAGATATTATCAATGTCAGGTCATCTGTTCTACGTACGATTCTTATCTAGAGACACTGGTATTAAAATTAAAATGTTCATGTTTAGTAGGGATGGAAAAGAGGTAAAAAGTTCAACTATTTTTCAGAAATTTGAAGAATGAAAACAAATTCATTTAAAATTGTCATGCCATTTTTTGTGAATATCAATATGAATATTGTCATCATAAGCCAAGGAACAGAGAATCAATATGTAGTATTTCTCCATTTAAACAAATACATAATCATAAATATTTCTTGAGAACCAACTCAGTGCCAGTTTCTTCTCTATGTCTATTACCACAATTGTCTTTATTTCATGAACTATGTAATATTGCTCAAAACAATGGTCAGAATTATTATGAAAATATTGCAAATTTAGGACATCCAAAATTTAATGTTGCACCATCCTAAGCTGACACTATAGAAATCCTGACTTACTGTAATGAAAACTTAGTGGAAAACCTTTTGTCATTGATTTTATTTTATAGATATGAAAACTGACCAAACATATCTTATGATAACTAAATTCTAAAATAGCAATTGTTATTTACTAAAATGTGATTTCAGATAAATGTATACATGTACAAGAACACTGTAATGCATATGCACTATTGGTTTTAAGAGTAACATACAATTTCAACTTGGTATAACTCATGATTATGCTATTTCATGCAAAAATGTTAAGGGGCGTGTGATAAAAAGGCACAGAAAGTCTTCAGAAGTACCTGGAACATAGAAAAAGTGAATTTATTCTTGAAGCTGAATGTTCACAACACATTTATATATAACCATATGCAAAAAAATACGCAACTTTCAGCATGAAGTAACATGAGGTCAAGAATTTTCAAAAAGTGACCAAAGACCAATATTAAAAATGGTGAATGGTACATGTGTTTGAATGCTTCCTGTGAATTTATTTGAAAAGATATCATAAAGATGGGTTCATTTTTGAAATCTGCACACTCAAATTAAGCAGAAAACATTCCATTTTAAAAGCAATATATAATTTCAACTTGTGTATGACTCAAAAATATAGTATTTCATGCAAAAAAGTTGGGGGGTGGGGTGATAAAAAGGCACAGAGGGGCTTATGAATTACCTGGAACATATAACAAGTCAATTTATTCTTAAATCTGAATGTTCACAAAACATTTCTATATAAAATATATGTAAGAAATATGAAAATTTCAGCTTGAAATAACATGGGGTCAAGAATTTTCAAAAATTGCCAAAGACCAATATTAAAAATGGTGGACGGTACATGTGTTTGAATGCTTCCTGTGACTTTATTTGAAAAGATATCATAAAGATGAGTTCATTTTTGAAATCTGCACACTCAAATTATGCAGAAAACATTCCATTTTTATATATTCTATAATTATGAAAAAATCATCCCCTGTTGCTACAGATAGCTAAAGTTTTGGTTCTAAATCCGATCCAGTTTTTTTTAAATAGAGGCGCCAGCCGAGGCATAAACTTGGCACCCATAATCAATTTTTTTTATCGGATTAGTGTCCTATAAAGCGTGCGTAGAGTGACTCGATCTGCTACCCAACCGGTCCCCTTAAGGTTCCTCAAGAGGTTTGTGTCTCTTCCACATCTTGTCAATAGCTCAGCTATGTGTCTTCCCAATGTGAGCTACTCGTCAAAGTACATCCCTAGGAAGTTTGCAACTTTTTCAAATTTGATTTCAGAGTTGTTTAAGTAAAGTTTAGGAGGTTTTATGCTTCTGCTTACTGGTGGGAACATAACGCCTACTAATTTTCCTGGGGATATTTTAAAGCCCCACCTACCGGCCCATTTTCCTATCGTGTTTAGTGCCACCTGAAATCCGTTCCATTTTTTTTACTGGGTGAGTTAGTTTTTAGGGTGTAAACGGGTACTTAGTTGTGTGTATTGTGTTTGATGACCTCCACGATTACATCCCTGATATCTAATAGTAATTGGGTGAATGGGTTAGTTGGGCATATTTGGTGTGTTTTATTAGTTTAGCTTTCAATTTCAATGGCTTGATTGGTTGGTGATGTGTTTCTGTCATTTCTTGCGCGTGAGTTAGGTTTGGATATTGACTTTGGTTTTTCTGAGTGGTGTTGGCTGTCTGTAATTTTTTTTTTAATGACGGATTCTGTAATGGTATTATCTGGAGATGTGGTGGAATCCATCTTGATACTGGTTTTAATTCATGATTTTCTGTTGAGTATGGTACGTCATTTATATCCGTGTAGTCTATTATTTCTTATTCCAATCGTGCTTTAGGGCATTCACGTGAATAAGCTGGATGGGGTCCCAGGTAGCTGGGGCATTAAATAATTTTAGTTTACACTCCTGGTTGTGGTGAATGAAATGATATTGTGAGTCGGAATGCAACTGAATTTACAAGAATTAAGCGTGTTAAACATACAAGTATGAATGAGATACATTGATACTTAACAAAGTATGCATTAGGGTATTTAAATATCGTAATATAAAGGCATTTCATGTTCCTTGTTTGAACACGTACCCCAAGCGTGGCAAACTTCGATAGCGTGACAGCCTTCAGTTAAGTGAGGGGATATTAATTTTTCTCTCCATAAGATACATCGGGAGGGAAGAATGTATTTGTGTGACTATATTAGGAAATACTAGGACGTAACACTAAAAATTCATTCATTCATTCATTCATTCAGTCTCAGTCAAATCAGTCTGTCACTTAGTTTATGCTATTTTAGAAATTTTGGAAGATTTATAATTTTCTTTAATACTTTATTTGTTTATGTCTTCATATTTGGAGAAGTTTGCTCTAAATATGTCTCATCAAGTTGCATAAGTAACACAACTACAAATAACGTGTGTTGCTTACCTACATACAGATCGCCTTCGCTAGCCAAGTTTCCGATGTGATTACCCTATCTACACGTTGGCGTATCAAGCAGATCTTTCTGTTCTTCGGTTCAGTGAATTTCATTGGATCCGGCGGCAAGTCACCGTATCCAATGAAAATCAAGTTGTTCAAATTTGAGCACTGTTCCTGTATGATCGAGACAAAGGGAGCACACACTGAATCGACTGATAAATTAGTAATTTTCCACTACCGGTCTATATTTGCCCAAATACCTTTCAATCGGATACACATGTAATTGCTTCCCTCTGGTACATAGTCAAACTTTCGATGTTAAACTTACAAAGTATCCTTTTGAGGTCAATTGCCACCACCATTTTCGGCCGATGTACAATGTATCACGCTATTGGTTAGTTGGCATTACATACTAAAGTAGGCAACTCATGATATCCAAAAGATGTCGCAAGGACAAAACACCAATATATCTGTTCAATCCGCCAAGGTGTAGATAGGGTTATTGTATCGGAACCATGGCTAACGAAGATGCCTACGTATTTCTCCACGACAGTTTTTCTTTCTGTATTGTGTGTTTTGATGGTGTCTTTGAGAACTGTTATTTTGCTCGTGGACTAAGATTATCTTTTCTGTCTGTAGTGTCCCTTGGATCCTGCTAAACCTGTGCATAGGAGTGATCTCCCTTGGAGTTCAGCAGTCATTGACAGGAATCAGACTTCCTGTTGCCAGTCTGAGTTCTTTACCTCAGATGAGCCTGTATCATATTTCATCATCTTGCATTACGTTTCCTGGTTTCTGGACACATTAGATAAAGCTGATGGTAAATACAGTCTTGATCCAGTTGTTCCAGTGATCTCAGGAGTCATTGGTGAAAGTACACCTCCTAAGTGTTTTACTTTTGTTTTCAGTGATGTTGCCAGTCTGTTATTGAGTCTATTTTTCGCATTGTTGATTGCGCTCTTGCCTCAACGTTTCTTGAATAGTTAACATTTTTAAGTATTGAAAAGCTGATTTATCTGTTCACAGCCTTACATTTCTTTGCGCTTATTTTCAGCGGGTCTATATACAACATCACAGGAAAGTTTCATTTTTGAGTACTTCTGGCAGGATATTCTTGTCATTTTCTGTCATGTCTAGATGAGTCATTTGATAAAGTCCCAGGTACGGTGATCGTATCCACCAACTATTCGTACTTCCACCCTCAAAGA